>CM057003.1:116969344-117469344 GCA_029891345.1 Dryococelus australis | reverse complement strand
ATAATTAATACTAAAAACTGCATAAAAATATGTTAAATATAAATAGACTTTCATAATGCCTAGCAGTCAATTAACTTTCAGATATTATCTGACTAAACTTTATTGCGTTTTATTTAGCGTTGTTCCGATACCATGTTTTCTGATACTGAATACACCCCAATACCAATGCCGTTATCAGTGCCCTTAGCACTGAATTTTAGAAAAAAGTGACACTGTGAATAATACATTAAAAAACACTTCTCTTCATCTTATTTAAATAAAGATAGTAATATCTCAAAATACAAGCAAAATGCAAGCTGACCTAAAACTTTCAAACCCTCTAAAAATGAAAATAATATGACACAAAATGCAAGTCAAATTTGGAATGCCCCACACGCACTCAAACAGCGAGAGTGTACAGATAAGTTATCGATTAAGTAGTGTGTTCAAGGCAGCTGTAGAAGGTGTTGGCAGCGGGAGGATTACCCCTCCACACGCCGCTACACGTTGCCGACACCATGTGCCCGTGGAAAATGTCTTTTCCTTTAAAGTAATTAACTATATTTTACTGCAAAGAAAGCTTGTAATTTTGAGACAGAAATGAATAAATAATGCAATTATAATTGATTTCTTCACTGTCTTTAATAATCAATCATTGAAAACCACGTCCTTTGATTTTCGCTGTTGCGAGTTACACTGCACTTGGCTTTGCTTACATACCCATTATTAGACTGCAAAAAAGGTGTCGAATAGGCCCTTATATTTTATCAGCATTTGTAAAGTCTTGTGTGTATTAAAATAAATTGAAATAAATTGTTTCATTTTCTAGCAAGATGGTACTAAAAACTAACTTTACACTTATAATACAAGTCCCTCGATGTTGAAACAATTTTTTGTCACAAGTGGTAGCGTATATGCTTTTGGGGATATATATAAAACCCCTCTATTATGATCCCATTTATTATGACCACCTTTCTATTAATGACCCAATCCCAAGGAACCGTGAAAAGTTTGGGTCGAAAAAGTAAAAAATTTGAGGCATGTCTAAAAATTGATACAGTAATCCCTCGCCAACCACGGTATCTTGATCCACAGTTTCAGTTATGTGCAGATTTGTTTTTGTAGACCTTTTCTCCAACCGCGGTATTAGTTTCTATTACCCACGGTTTTCAGACTATGGAAAACTAGCGCTTACTGATGTTATTGGTTACACATTTCTCAAGCTACCATCATAGTTTTTGACATTTGTTGTCCCAAGCAGTGTGAAGCAATAAATTACTTAATGCCAGAAGGGGACACTGGAAGCACATGGAAGGGGTGGTGGGGGTTGGGGGGGAGGTTGCAGGCCGGGTCAGTAAGGATTCTTTGTCCTAGTCACATGCCGCTGCCTCTGCTTCACCCTCCCTATATTTTTTCCCTTCCATTATCTCTCCTCTTTTGCTGCAAAAGCAGCGGCACATTACACAGACTAGTTTCTTAATCAGTGTATGTATAATATCAAATTTATTTCAATAGCATTTTTTAAAATTACTATTTTTAAATTTATGTGCACCCAAGCCTATGTAATATGCTAATTTTTTATGGTGGATAATTTTTTTTCTTGTGAAATCAATTTTATGTGCAAAGTGAATAAAGATAAGTGTTTGCAAATAAAATGTGTTATGTTACAAGTACCATATTATGACGAGTGAGGCAATGTGCGTGTATGGGCAATGTCAAAAAGTTTTTGATCAAAAATTTGGGGATAATTAATATTTCAAGTAGACTGCACAAAATACTTATATTCCCATAAACATTGCCTGGCCTCAACGTGCCGGTGCAGAGGCCAACATGCTGCCTACACTTCCTATAAATTCAACACATTGACGTGAATTGCATGTATCAGCATGTTTTCCCAATGCCGGGCCGCTGTTACGAAGTAAACCGACCCTGTAATGACGGCAGTGGTGGCAGAATGGCAGCCACCGCCTGCCACAGTAATCTTGTAGTGACCGACCGACAGCTGCTCAGCCTGAGGATCTAGGGCCGAGTTTCAGCACCAAACCGCCACGTCTGCACCTGGCCGCGCTGTGTAGAGGATCTAGGTGCTCACCCAGCAGTGTACACCAAATACTATAGAGACTAATAATACCGCACATACCATCTGCACTTAGCAGACAAACGGGAAAGAGCTCAGCTCAGGCCGCTCGTCAACTGGAGAGGTCTTCCTCCCCAGTATATAAGTTTGTTTATCTCCATGCACACATTCGCCTAGCCTAAGATTACCAACCCATTGTCCGTGCTCTGTTAGTTGGCACAGAAGCCAGGTATGGGGTAGCCAACCCCTTGTTCTGGAGCATTGAAGCAGCAGGGTGGAATCAACAGTACTTGGTTGTTCAGTACAGTACAATCGTATATCACCCGTCTCCAAGAGTTGCCAGTTCCAGCCAGCCGGCAGTAGTGTCCACTTCAGTGACTGAAGCAGTCCCTGGTAAAACAGGTATACCAAAGCGACCCAGTGTCTCCAACCAGACATATTGTAGTTTCAGCTGTGGTTGACATTATACCCAGTCGCCAACCAACACAACCAGTACTATATCAAGCCGAAAATCTTACCCAAAAGTGTAACTCCAGTTATAACCAGAGTGTGCCTGACCTAGCACACATAAATCACATTGACAGTGTTATTAGTGCTCTAGGGCAACACGCAAGTGCTTTTCTGGCCCGTGGGGCCTAGCGATGATTACATTTAACCAGTAACACAGAACCAGGTCAGAATGACCCCGAGTAGCTGAGAACCAGCCGGGATCTTTCAACCAGACTTTGGAGAGTCTTGAAACATCCCATGGTGCCCAAACCACAACGATGTCAGAAGTAGACATTAACGCAGTCGAGTGGCAGATAACATGGCAGACGTTTATAATGAAAAATGTAGCCATACCACATGCGGGGGGACCAGCACTTTTTGCATTATATGTGCCCATTGCCACAAACTGTTCCACTGTCTTTGCATAGGATGGGTGGACGAAGAAAGGAGTACTGAGGGACTAGAATATAGGTGTGAAGCCTGTCAGGCTCAACAAACCACCTTTTGTAACCAGGTTACGTGTCCATTGTAAGGCATTAACAGAATACGCTGTACAATTTGTAATGAGCCGTACCACCATGCTTGTATAGGCTGGCCTGATAAGAGGGTTACAAGGCCTGGACTAGCGTATAGATGCGAGATGTGTAAGCAAGCCGCTGAATACCATCCTCTCCGATCCCGTTCATCAAGACAGCCGGGAACAGCCACGGGTATCCTGTCACGGGACACGACCTGAGACACCATGTCCCGGATTTTGCGGGTCGACCCCATTTAATTCACCACAGAATATGAGAGTGAGTTTGGGGATGGGGAGACCAACCTCCTAATGAAACTGTGGGTTAGCAATGCACAAACACATCTAAAATGAAAAGTACTAGAATGGTGGGATCGCTACGGTGAATTTATTACAGACTGGAGGCAGTTCTGTAGTCAGTTGGCTGCAGTGTTTACTGGCGAAGAAGTACTAGCCAGACTAACCACGCAATTCTATAGCCAGATCCAGGTACCAGGAAATGAAGCCTAAATATTTATAAGAAGAAAGGAACAGATGTTCCTTAGAGTATTTCTGGAGGGGGAGGAGGCAAGCTGTGTTCGATAGATTAGCAGAATGTTATTACCTGGCTTTTATAATATGCTACTCATGCCCAAGCTTTCGTCCATTGATGAACTGATGGAGCGTGCAAAGGAAGCAGGACAATATTTCAAGGCACAGGCTGCACTTTATAAGCCGTGGATAGTTAAAACAACTGAGTCATCAACCCTGTCATCCGAGAGACAAAGGAGTTCCCCATCTCCTACTCCACGTGTCCCGTTCGTACCAAAGTGCTGGTTCTGCCCTTAAAGCTTTTGGCATAAAGACTGTCCATGCAAGCCGGCAGGTCAGTGGACTACAGGTAATAAACCACCCAACTGAACAGAAGCCATGGACCACCCCACAACTACCACCAAAATGCCCTCAACTTGCAACACGGGAAACACAGTAGCCGAGGTGCGAAACCGGCCATCACCAGATAATCATGGCCCAATATGCACTGTTTAAATGAGGAACTTACTCCTCTTGTGGCTCCCCACATTGAAGGGGAAGTAAATGGTAAATGGGTCCTAGCCCTGTTAGATTCGGCAGCGTGAGGAAATTACATAAGGAGCAATTTGTTGAGCCCCCAGTAAAAGACCACCCTTTGACAGCAATTGAACGTCGTTCATATAGCGTAACCCGACGCCACCCTACATGTCAATGGCGGAATAACGTCAACCGTCAGCCTACACAGGCACTCCAACCCAGCAGAATCCATGGTATCTCCCGTATTAACGGAAGCAGTAATACTCAGTTGCCCATGGTTTTGACAACAGCAATGTGTCATTGACCATGGGAAAAAATGAGTCTACTTGGGAGACAAATACCGGGTGACAGTAAATTGGGAACAAGCGCTGAAGCCATATTACTCATCCCAGTTGATCTGAATAACAACAATCATGAATGAGCTAAGCCTGAGTTTCACGAATTAAAACAAATCCTTGATGAACAAGTCAGCGCTTTTGCCAATGGGGATCTGCTACGCCAAACCTGGTCCATTCAACACAGAATAAGGTCCACCACAGAAACCCCAATTTATATTCAACCGTTCTGGCTGTCAGCATGGCGGCGCCATTTAATAATCGAACAGGTCAACGAAATGAAGGAACAAGGCATTGTCAAGCAATCGAACTCATCATACAATTCCCACATAGTTCTGGTGCCCAAAAAGGATGGCAAAGTCCGGTTTTGCTTAAACTATAAGGCCTTGAACGATGTGACACATTCTGTAGCTCCCCCAGCCATCAATTTAACCCATACCCTGCGAGACATTGGGGAGGCAAGATCTTTAGTACCTTAGACATGGAGTCAGGGTAGTGGCAGATTGCTGTTCATCCAGACAGCAGGAAGTTCACTGCCTTCACGACTCCTGAAGGAGAGACATTACAATTCAGAGTAATGCCATTCGGGTTGATAAACGCCCCTGCCACATTCCAATGCCTAATGTCTGCAGAGGTAATAACTGATTACATTGGCGAATTTCACTTTGCCTACCTAGACAATGTTATTATTTACTTCAACCTCTGAGGAGCACCTCAGCGATGTGCAGAGAGTCCTAGAGTGACTCCAACTACACAGGATGACTTGCAAGTTATCCAAAAGTTTCTTCGGAAAATCATCAATTGACTACTTGGGTTAAGTGGTATCCCCTGAAGGGAACTTTCCACAGCAAAGTTCAATACGGACAATCAAAGAGGCCAAAGAACCAACCGACAAGAGGCAGCTACATCTGTACCTTGGTCTGTGCAACTGGTGAGAGGACTTTGTGCCAAATATTGCTCACCACATGGCACCATTTCATCCACTACTTGAAAAAGAAACCCGTTGGAAATGGGGACCAGAGCAGAAACAGGCATTCCAAGCTCTGTAGGATAGTTTTCATAACATCCAACAACTACACCAACCCCAAGGCAGTGAACCGTTAATCCTACAAACAGACGCTTTCCAAAATGGTCTTGGGTAGGTACTGTACCAACAAGGTGCCGGAAGCCGGCCACACGTGATAGCGTACACATCTACTTGGCTAAACAAGACTGAACAACGCTATCACATCAGTGAGCAGGAAGGACTCGCGGTCATATGGACGGTACGGAAGTATTGTTACTACTTAGAAGGGCAGCATTTCATTTTGCGTACAGACTCTAAGGCCCTCCAATGGTTAAGAGAGTCCCGTACTGCTAAAGCCAAGCTCGGGCGATGGGACATGTTCCTCACGGAATTTGATTTTGAGGTCCAACACTGCCCGGGCAAGAGTAACGACCTGCCAGATGCTCTGTTCCAGTACCCAACCCTGGAAGAGGACACGAAGCTTGAGGAAGAAGGGGAGAAAATGTCCTCTCCAGCTCTTCGCGAATGCAGTCCAGAAGGGCAAATTCGTCTGTTGCAACTCCAAATAACTCAACATCAGATTACAATGAGCCAACAGGAAGACCCCGAAATCCGTCACCACCTGCAAGAATAGTCACACCGAATGGAGATGAGAAATTATGTCATGTGGACCCATAGCGGACAACCTACAGCAGCATGGAAAATATGGGTCCTGCAAAAGTTGCGACCAGACATCTGTCTACATCGTTACAATCACCCACAGGCGGGACACCCTGGTACATGGGAAACCTTGTTGGACATCGGAACCCGGTACCGCTGGAATGTGATGAGCACTTGAGCAATTGCGCAACATGCTGTTGCTGCAAGGTGTACCTCGTATCTCCACCAACAGCCAAGCTGAGGAGATCTAAGACACGTGGACATACTTAGCAGCCAATCTAATGGGCCCATTTCCCGGATCATGAAAAGCAATCTCTACGTACGGGTAGTAACTGACCAGTCTCCAGGTGGTTAGAGGCATTTCCGTTACCCAGCCAAGAAACCACCCCAATTAATCGGAAGTTAGAATCAGACGTGTTTCCATCCACACAGGGTATATCCAAAGACACTATTAACTGATAATGGTACTCAGTTTACCAACACCCAGTGGCAGTCAGCATGCCAGCGATGGGGAGTTAAGACGTGAACAACTGAACAACTCCTCCATACCACCCCCAGGCCAACGCCACGGAGTGGAAAAAATCAAAAAGTGCCTCTGACTCAGTGTGGGAAATGACCATAAACATTGGGATAAACATATCCCCACCATCTTGTTTGCATGTCATACAAACGAAGCTGTGAACACAAGTCTGAGCCAACTTTTTCTGTGTCAGTTACTCTGCCGACCAGGCGACTGGCAGTGGGAGGGTGAACCCACTGGCATGTCACATCCAGAAGATATCCACCTAGCTACACTAGCACACATGGCAAATGCCCAAGATGCCCAGGATGCTTACATCTGAAAAAGTACCTGTTACCAAAAACAGGGGTGAGAGGCTTCAACTTAGGCAAAGCGGTACTGTTAAAGTCACCCCCTCAGGAAAGCCAGCAACAAATTTAGTGCTGGCCTTGTAAACAAATAGGTTGGAGCATACCATATAGCAGGCAGGCAAGAGAAGGTCTACTGGGCCAAAGACCTACGGGCCGATTTGGGAAGGCCACCAGAGGCCAAATATGCCCCTTCCCGGGAGAAGTACCAGACCAAGAGGACAAGGCCATCGCAGACGAACCCTCTTGGTGGCCCGATGAAGCAGACCACCCTACGCCGATAATGGCACCCCCCGAATTCTAGCCAAAGCCTCACAAAGTGGTCCAAGGCACGAACAATAGAAATGGGCAGAGGGCAAAGTTAGTCTCTGTCGCAGAGAATAGACTTTCTGAAGTACCAAGGCGCAGTCTCCATCAGAGCCCTGCTCTCGATGCCTACCAGTTAATGCATATAAGATCATAGCCAGATGTAATTGGGCCACCGCGAGCTGTAGCGAAGAGTCCTTGAATTATCCGGATCACCGCAGGTAAAGGAGGTGGAAGAACCTTCCCTCCAGCCTACTACTCCTCTAGAGCCAAGAGTCGAGGTCGAACCAGCTTCCACGAAACCAACTCGTGACCTAGAGGAACTACTGTAAACGGAACGTTGGGCAATGGAGGCACGGACGTTCCAACCCAGTCTTCTGTGCAGCATGAAACATCCTGCAACATCAACGAGGAACAGGGGCAGGTCTTACCCCCACCTTCGACTGCATTAACTGCATCTGTATTGTCTAGCAACATAGTCACCGATGATCCATGCAAACCTTCCTGACACACAGAAGAATCAACCGGTATAGCTAAGTAAGAAGAGCCTATCTTAACCCTTCCCCTAGCAGCCAATCCCAGAAGTTCTCCATTTGCACAAAACTCATAATTTTCTTATTTACACCAGTTTGTTTGACTGCACAACAAATTCACATACAGTTTTTAGTGTGTTTGAAAAGTCTGAAAATGAACTGAAAAAAATATTTTTGTTCCCTTCGAGTTATTTGTCATCATCATTGAAACCATGTGATGCAAAAATGTTGTCAATGATCTAAATTCTATGAGACCTAGCATCATCAACTAATGACATAGTCATGGAGTTAAGTGCATTCTAGTGGCTTGCCCACTCTGCTACTGTTGATTTTAGTCATCTCTAGGATTATAATCACTAAAGTCACTCCTCATAGTGATATTCCAAATATAAACATCTGTTTTCTGTTTCTGTAGGCTACTGTTCTATTGTTATGACTTGAGTCACAGTCAAGAGAAAAATTGCAATGAGTTGCAACCATGAATTGAACAAATATTGTCGTTGTATTGAGGAAAATAAATACAGTAGAGTCCTGTTATAGCGAGATGTCATGGTTCCAGGTTCGATCCTCGCTATAAGTGTGTCCTTGCTGTCGCTGAATTAGACAGATTTGGATCCCCAGTAGGGCCTACTACTTGAAAATTGCCCTAAAATTGCTTTTAAATTGTGTTCAAACCACCACAAGATAAAAATATCCCATTATATAATAACTAATTGTGTGAAAATTAGCAGAAAATCTGACCGCGCCACGTAGCAACCTGCAAATCAGTTCCCCGGCCTACGCACCATTGTTCCACAATCAGTTGTTGCCCCACCTGCACATCGTTTCCCGCTATCACTTACTCGGCCGCCAAAGCACTGCCCTGCAAGCAATAACTCACCCATCACAGCTCCACACGCATAATTCTCGCACCTTTTTTTACAGGATTTTAGTGCCAAAAATGAGGGTGCGTGAATTATGAAAGAAATAACCAAGACACGTGTATGTAAACATCAAAATGGGGTCTACTGTAAGTAATCCCTCGCCAACTGCGGGGGATACATTTTTTAAAAACACTGCACTTTATTTATTGATAATAGATATGAAGATACATATTTAAAATTAAATCACTCGTGTGCTGGGGCTAGCAGCAAAAACATTGCCGTATGTATGTAGCTGAGCGAGTGCATAGATCCTTGCAGTGTGGCAGGATGCGACGGCTTGCCGCTGTCTGTCACTACACGATTATTCTGGCAGGCCGCGGGCGGCCATAGCTCGCCACAGCCGGCCGGCCGCCGCCCGTCCATCATTACAGGTCCAGTTCACATTGTAACAGCGGCCCGGTATTGGGAAAACATGACATGCATATTAAACTCAGAAACAGTGTATTTTTGGCTTGCTTCTTTATTGCAGTGTTCCTCTCCACATGCAATTACCTGAAGTTGAAATGCAGCAGTTTAACTGGTTTATTTATTTACCCATTATGCATTTGTACATGAACGTAAACTATTCCTTTTGCATTTAAAAAACCACCCGCATACAAATACGCTCCTTGACTGATTTTGTTTGCATTTTTGCAGCACTGGGCGCACCTGCCAGTAATTGATAACAGGACCAGTGACCTTGAAGTGTCAGCGATCTGGCATGGTCGAACAAAGTGCGCGCTGTGCAGACCCATTATAGGCTGTTCACAGTAAAGTGAGCACTTTTGAAACCACCTTCATTTGGAATAATGTTTAATAAATATATTTTATTTTAGCCCTAGACATTAATTCCCGGGTGCAGTGGAATCTACATACTGTGTTTGGTATTTAGATGGCAGTATATATTTTAAAAGGTATGTAGAGGGAAAAAAAATGGCTGAAATTAAAAGTAACTAGGGATTTAAAAGTGCTCACTTTACTGTGAACAGCCTATAGCTTTACATGCCTCGTTGAGAGAAACATGCTGCATGAAATATGAAAGAAAATTTTTTCTCTTATTCAGCACCATCAAATTCAGGTGCATGAATTGTGCCAGTGTGAGAATTATGCCAGTAAATACGGTAGTCACTGGAAAATTATACGTTTTCAACTATCAAAACCTGCATGGTGTGAGACTTACTCAAAGCCAGCAAAAATTCAAATAAACTTTATCAAAATGGATTAAAATTATGTTCGTTATAGCACAGAGATAAAATGTAGTAGTAATAGTTGTGTCCCTATATTTAATTGGTATGCCACAGTATGGGGAAAAGGAAAGTGAAAATCTTTTAATATAACTTGGCCGAGACAACAAAATATCTCGAAAGAATGCAGTTCTGCGGGTCTGACTGCAAGCGAGAGAGGGCGGATGAGGGTAAAACCCAGCGAGCCAGTCAGAGGCGAGCAGCTGTAACACGTACACATACAGTCTGTACTGCATGAAAATCGACAAGGCCAGTCTTGGTTGGTGGTAGTAAATAAACGTAGTCTGAAGGAGCACCTATATACTAGTACCCAAGTAGTTTATCGTTCCAAACGTGTACATATATTTGAGTGCTAGTGTAAATGTTAATAACAGTATGGCTTCGTGTAGTAAAAAACGTCCCCCTATTCACAGTGAAGGCTGCGTAATAATAGGAAACGTTATTTCATTTTTTGATAAAGAGAAGATACCTGGGAAACATACATATCCAATTGAAAAAGTTACAAAGCGAGCAGCAGCTGCAACTGGAAAATCTGAGGCAACAATATGTAAAACACGGAAGGAAATCAGTGTAGGAAAACTAACAGGTAGAAAAACTATGTACGCCTGGAGAGAAACGGAAGAGGAACGCCCGGAAAATTTTGTTTAGATGATTTTGATTTGTGTGTTGTTTGTAGTACAATCCAAAATTTTAATGCCCATAGTAAAGAAGTGCCTACATTAAAGAAGTTACTTTCTGTACTACGAACAGAAATTAATTTCCATGGAAGCAAGAAAACATTGCGGCAAATCGTAAAGAAGATTGGCTTCTGATTCAAGAAATGCAAAAACAAGAGACTTGTATTAATGGAGAATACAGACATTGTTGCATGGAGGGAAAGGTATTTAAGGAGAATGAGAAAAAATTGTATTCAGGGGGAGAACAGGTTACCGGTGGTATATGTTGACGAAACGTAGATTCATGCTGCGTACACAGTCAGCAGATGTTGACAAGATCCGCACACGCCAGGTGTGCTGAAGAACAACACAGCAAGCCAATGATGTATTATTGTGCTTGCTGGTTCGGATGCTGGGTTTGTTCCAGGCGCGTATCTCATCTTTAAGTCTAAAATCAAAAGTGGCGACTACCACGATGAGACGAATTTTGCGAATTTTTCAAAATGGGTACCCGAAAACCTCTTACCCAATCTGTCCTGTAGATGCATAATTGTAATGTATAATGCATCCTATCACTCGTTGCAGACAAATAAAGCCCCTACAATGACATCACGTAAGGTAGAAATACAAGAGTGGCTTAAGTTAAATAACATTGTATATGAGGAAGAGATGACTAAAGCAGAACTACTCCACATAGAGAAATGTCAATGACTGATTCCGAAGTATTGCATAGACGAACTTCTTAAAGAACATTGCCATGAAGTAGTCAGACTGCCTCCATATCATTACAACTTAAATGCCATAGAATATATATGGAATATTGCCAAGTCTCATGTGGCGAAGAGCAACGTTTCACAAAGAGCGGACCAAATAAAACCACTGACAGATGAACAGTATTTCTGAAAACGATTGGAAATCAGCAGTGTTACATGTGAAGAGGGAAGAATACCAGTATTGGAAAAACGATCATTGCATGGAAGAAAAAATGGAGAAGATTGTAATTAGTTTAGGTAGTGACAGTGACAGTGACTGTCAAAGCGACAGTGACAGTAGTGTACATGGAAATGTAGCAGATGGTGAACTTTCAGGTATCGAAGAACTTGAGTAGACTTCAGCATCTATTACCGATGCTGCGTAACTTTACAGCTCACATTATATTATTAAGTGTTTCAGTAGTTTGTGACACATTCCTTGGAAACAGTCCGCATTTCTTCAGTATACATTTATCGACACGGGCGGATGTCAGGAACGCACACCAACATACCTTCCCGGGAGTCAGAATATACACACCACTTGTTTGGACGCAGGTAGTTATTAACGTGGCACTTTGCTAATGATTTGTAACGTTAAGAGTTGTAACTGTATTATGTATGGAAACATGTTATTGCTATTATGGGGTATTATTTTAATATTGATCTGTCAATTGTTTAATTTATATGCACACTTACAGTAATGTGGACATTGTATAATAGGACATGGAATAAAGGTGAGGAACGAGTGTAGTAAATATAATTTGTTAATATGTGATTTGCAACTATATCTAATTGTATATTCTGTTAACGTTATTATGCCAAGCTAGATGGATGTTTTTAATATGTATACTTATGTACCGTATGTGTGGAACTAACTTTGCTTGTTGAATCGTACCATGCCGGGGGGCCTCTACAGTTTGTTGTGCAGGCACGTAAACAGCTTTCATCAGTACGTGATTCACTTAGACTATACTGCCCTTTGTAAGTGCCAATGTACTGTTGACGGTCCTCAGTAGGCTGTCCTGAGTGTACCACTCTCCCCTGGGTGTGTCGCTCTAGGAGGATTAGCGCTGCACCTTCCCCTTACGGGCTGTTTTGTTGTCGTGGCAGACTAATATGTACCTGTATTCGATTCCAGCTATTGCTTGGACTGTTATATTTAAATGGAATTTATTTTCATTTAACAATAACGTTTGTACGCCAAGTTGTTTGAAACCAAACACAGTTGACAGCACAATGAACGTGAACGACTATGGAAAAGTGGAACTGGTTCATGGAAACGGGGTCAAGGTAGAAAGGGCGGGATTCTATTTATTGAACAAAGTGCCTGATTTTGTTAAAGAGGGTGGTTAGGAGGCAAGGCTGAAGAATGTGACACAAGGTCACGAGTCACGCCGTAAGCCTGCTTCATGCGGTCACGAGTCCCGTTGCAAGCCTGCTTCACACAATCTCACCGTATGTTTCAACTCATAAAATTTCAATTTTTCATGGAATATTTTGCAATTTTTTGACGGTTACTCAAAAAGACCTTGTTATACCCGTGTTCTCGCAGTTGCCGTGCTCACTACAGCGGGATTCTACTGTATGTGAACGTTGTTATAGGTAGGAAATGAAAACGTCAAGCCTTATGGCAAATTGTGGACCATGAGATATGAGATTATAGTGTACTGAAGCTGAACTCTTTTGGCTAGGATTCAGGAGGGGAATCCTAAAGAAAAGGATATAATAACAGACTGAGTTCCCCTTTTCCTTGCCGCCCCTTTCGGGGTGTCTGTGCCTCTACCACCTTGATTACTCTGCCGGGTTGGGTCAACGTGATGTGGTACCTGCAGTACCTGATCAAATTGCCGGCTACGTCGATGGTCGTCCACGTTCGGAAGTTTTGGGTAATTTCAATTTCTTTAAACTTGGCAGAGGCCAAGGTGAGAGGTGGGTAAACCCTAGCCTGAGTTGGACCCGGCATTCTTCCAAGCAGAAAACCTTGGAATAACACACTCTCAGATACTTCAATAAAACTAGCGGTGTCAGATTCGCTAGGCCCATGAGCGGTCAACGCCCTGTATTACCGGTCAGGTGAATTAATTCCGTCTTCAGAGGCAGACCAGTATACATTGTGTGATGTGTAGGCTTTCTAATTGGGACAATCTTCTCTACCACACAAGCGACACAACGTTTGGCTGATTTGCTGCTAGAGGAGGTGAGCTCAGCTTCACAGGCTGGCTCACTTGGCGGGTGGAGTCCAGGACAACGGCCAATGTCGGGTGCCGTATAGTGTGGCAATGGTTCAGCTTGTGTGGTGCAAGTGGGTTAATGTTATGTTGCGGATGATAGATTCCTAACAAAGTGTTACCATCTTGTAAAATCAGAGCAATGGCTGGGTGGGCCTTGCCAGGTAGCTTAATTAGGTATCCAAACTAAGGGGCTGGCAGTTTAAGTGAAGGGCAAATTTGCAGACAATGGCTTTCAGTGTTATGAAAATTGCTGCTCTCACTATTAGCAGGATTTAAGTTTATTAAGGCTCTTAATTTTTCTCGGTAAGCTTGTCTACATTGTCTGCTCTGTTTATCATGCTTGGCATAAGGCATTCGAGCTATACCAAAATCAGCTAGAGGAGAAGCAAGTAGTCAAAATGACCCTAGAGTGGATTGCCAGGAATTGGTGCCACTTATCTCAGTTCCCCCCATCCGGCCTATTAGATTGAGACGGACTGAGAGAGAGATAAATTCGCCTGACAACCTGGGTGAAGCATCCACACGAAGTCAAGTCAGTGGTAGAGGTGCCCATTTTCCTTCCAGCCTTTTGAGACTGGGAAGGAGAATTAGAACATAGTCTGATGTGTTCCTAGAGTGAGGCGCTTCCAATGATCTACCTGGATAGTAGGTCTTGGTTTACCGTTTTATGTATTGGGTGTACTCTACATTAATGGTTCATGTTACGTGCTCCACCTTGGTTGATTAATTAAAGAAAATAATTCAGAGAGAAAATATTATATACCATGGAAATGGCTATAAAACTATCATTACTCTCTTCTAAAGTCAACAGCGGGGCAACACGCATAAAGAAATAAGTGGGATTGTGCGAATATTCAATATAATGAAACAAAAATGAAAAATGACAGCTTTCATTTTCATTTTGGTAAGAAATTTTGTAATCGAATGTCTTAATGAAACAAAAATTCTCAATTTCAATAAATTTTCAGATGATTAATGAATATGCATTTAGTGCACCAGCAAAGAAAATTTTTGCCGTAAATAATCTTTTTTATTTTCATTATTTTATAACTGAAATAACTACATAAAATGAAAATTGAAATGCAGGGAAAAACCCCCTTTGATATATACTCCATATCCTACATATTTTCGTATTGGTTTTCCAACAAATTTGTTATAATGAATAACCTGCTATAGTGTTAGGAAATTCGTTAAGCTTCCATTAAGGCTGAGCCTTAATAATATTATTTTTCATTTTCCGTTCAGTTTCACGAAAGCTCATAACATCTTTCATTTTCATTTTGTGAGAAAAATGTCACATTCGCTCAACCCTAGAAATAAGTTACTCTTCAAGGATGATTAAATAATATGTTTTATTCAACTGATAAGGTAAATGCAGTAGAGAGTTCATACTCGCTCCTATTAAAAGTTTACAACAAAATTACTATCAGTCATGAAATATATAAGGAGTCAATCCTATTTGAAACCCAGGTGAAGGCGACCTGGACAAAGCTAATTAAAATAGTTTTTATGTATACGTCATCATAAACAAGGAAGGCAGCTAAATCTAACTTTACTGGGAATGTTCTTAAGGAACCTAGTTGTTTCAGAATACCTCGCGACCTGCTCCCAAATGGATTAACGTGAAGGGAAATAATTATGGGTGGAAGGAAGACGTGTTCTGAAATGATGCGGCTCGATAGTGGTAGAGTCTACAGGGTCACCGACAGTGGCTGTCTTCTCTGGTTTGAAACGCGCACTTTGAGCATGGTCTAGGGATAATAGCTTTAACCATGCAGATAATCCTCAGCCTTAGTCAGATTGGAAGGTAGGTTTGGCTGCCACTTACCAGTCTTCTTGTGACCGTCACACCCTTAAGGCAGTTCTTCGGCCTTGTGTAGACTGGAAGAGAGGGTGGACGGTCACTTACTGAGGTTGCTCCCTCAGCCTTATGCAGACTGGAGGAAAGCGACGACTACCACCTGGGCTTCTTCTATTCACACTGAAATTCTTAGCTTGTCGGCTTCCAAAGGGGTGCAGGGATGGCTAGCCTTTCTCCACAGTGGTTGTTTATTTCAGTTTTGTTGCAGTGCAACACTTTTCTTTTCTCTTGTGGCAGAGGCGTTGACATGTCTTATTGCCTCGGCACAAGGCGCTGGAGGCTGTGGCAATCCAGTAGACTGGGTGCTGCGCTCTTGTGGAAAATCTGAGAACTTGCTTATCTTTGGCAGAGGGTGTCGATGGCTATTCGAAAATTAAAATTCCCGCATTGTGGTTAGGGCAACAGTGTGATGGCTTCTGAGTAGGTAGTACATAATTTGCAGCCACTTGTCTGTAGTCACACATGACATAGGCACGTGATTTATTGTGCTA
The DNA here is from genome assembly GCA_029891345.1 of Dryococelus australis. NCBI lineage: Eukaryota > Metazoa > Arthropoda > Insecta > Phasmatodea > Phasmatidae > Dryococelus > Dryococelus australis. The sequence goes on along the minus strand of CM057003.1, from coordinate 117,453,394 downwards.
ATGCGATTCAGACTTGCCCAAATGAGCGGTGTTGCTCGACGATGAGGCGAAGTTGCAAGTAGAGAGTGCATGCCAACTGCACAGCAATGAGTCACACGTCAATATGTATGTAGGAAAATATTTCAGCAAAGTTATGTTGACATTTTGGCGGGATTCACAGTCAGCTGAGTGTATGTATGCAAACATCATTAGGGGGTTGGGGGGGCTGAGAGAAACAAACTGTCGTAGTCATGGAAACAGCTGTAAATGGGAGCGCCTTCCGAGCTGTGAAAGAAGCGCACCTGTTTGTTAATTAGACAGACTATGTAGCATGTATGATGCTGAGGATCTTGAACAGTTGTGTAGTGTAATACAGATATTTGTGGTGAAGGGCACGTGTTCTTATTCCCAGGGCTCCTGTAGACAGCAGTTATTTGGAGATCTGCCGTGATGGCTCCAGTATCGAGTGGGCCATCAGAGGAAACTCAGTGCAGGCCAAGATTAGAGAAATTGACTCTGGAGATTCATTTTCCCCTCCTTCCTCCATGGGTTCTGATCAGGAATGGAGAAGTCGTGATCCAGCCAGATCTAAGGTAAACTGTCTTGGGATTATTTTATCCTAATACAGTGTGATCCTGTTTAACGATGTTGCTTGAGACAAGAAAATGCATGGTTCAATAGAAATGCCTTTTTGTATTTAGCCTGTAAAAAGTGCACTTATCCTAGGCAGATTTCTATACAATTGCAGACTATTAAAAAGTCTAAGATACATTTTTTTAACAGGTAATTATAGTATACAGTAGCATTTAATTGTTGATAATTTACGTAAAAAGTTTCTGCTCTCAGTTGTATAACCTCTAATACTTCAAACACTCTTCCAAAGTTCAACAATATTGAAAAATTGCATGACTCATTTTGTTGCCTGGCTAGCTTGTCTGATTGTCTGCATACACTTTTATTTCAAAATTGTATCCCACGTTGTCTGAAATATTCCTTCATGCATTGCCTTTGTATGATGGGTTCCCTTTCTGTCTCATCTGTCTAGGAGTGAAAGGTTATGTACACAGTGTTTCACTTTGTCCACACTTCAACCTTTCCTGCTATTCATTGTCATTGACTGACGGCTGCTCTGGTCACCTTCGATCATGTAGCCTATTAGTTGCTGGATGTAATGTTTGCAGTCCTAGCACTAATAAACTAGACTCCCACTCACCACTGGAAGGGAACGTGGGCCATGTTCTGTTCCATGCCGAGTGAACTCGCAGCTGCTCATCTGGAGTTCCTCTCGGTTACGGCCATCTGATGAATGGTCCTCGTGCTAGGGATGAAATTGCGGTGGGGTAACCTCACTGCATAGCTTTCCTTGGTTACAACCAGGAAGTATGGTTGCATTTGTTGAGTTGCAATGGGAATTAAAAATGGAGCAGGTGGCTTCTAAGGCAGCTAACTGCATGTAAATGTCATACTGCAACAGAGAAAGATAGTTTTCATTGAGAGTCAATAAAGCAAACACACCCAGCTTGTACCTGACCTAGACCTGAAGAACCAGATCAAGGTAGCCAACAATATATCAGGTGACGTAGATGACACTGCTGAGTGACATAGCATGGTGTGAGGGCAACTCCAAGGTGGTGGCATGACTATAACTGGAGTGCAAAGTGTAGCACGACTAGCTGATGTAGCTAGTACTCTGCAACTGGAAAGCTGACTGGCAACTTAACACTAGCTATGAACAATGAACTGAGCAGGGATTACAATGTGTAACTAAAACACACCGACTAATTTTGATAGGTTATTCCTGAGTTGGAAATAGATACGCAACATGTGGTCCAGGTCAAATAGCAAGAGCAATATATGCTTCTAGAATTTGAGAAGAAAATGCTCATTTATTGTCGTATTTCGGAAACTGCTTGCAGGACATAAACAATGTAATGGTTACTAATTATTTAAGCCATAATCATTAATAAAGTGGATTTTGTGTACGTGTAATCCACCTCTATCATGTTTGAAGGCATTGGCATCCTTATTACTGTAAAAAAAGCATGTTTCAGGAAAAATTTCCCAATTTTGACTAGAGATTATGAAATGTCGGCAAAATTAGAAAAAAGAATTTGAAAATACTCTGTAACTCTTGCTCTTTTCGAGTACAAATTACTTGTTTGATTTCACAGAGAATTGTTACTGCCTGCCAGGTAAGCACCCAGTAATTACTGTCTGCATACCACGCTCTAGTGGAATGAATTTCCCGCAGCTGTATGTGTGAGGTCCTACATTAGTGAGGTGCACAAATAACAGTTCAGTGGGATTTTTGCACTGTTAATGAGTGAAGAAATTAGAATAGAAATTGAATTTCTTAACTACTATGTAGTTTAATGTTGTACCATGATAAGCATTAAGCAACTTTGCAACAAGTGTTCAAAATGCTGGCTGTCAACCTCATTGCAATAATTAATTCTGCTTACGAAATACTAGCGTAACCTTTCAAAAACACCCGGTGTATGTTGACCTTGTCACAGGCAGCCATAATCCTGACTAACAGATCTTCCTCCAACTCAATGGGTGTGTTATACACCAGAGCCTTGATGAACCTCCATGGGAATAATCTAGCGGATTAAAGTCTGGAGAGCATGCTGGCCATGCAACAGACCCACCTCTTCCAATACACCATGCTGGAAATTCCATGTTGAGATCATCACACAAATCTTTTGTAGAATGCGGAGGGGCATCGTCGTATTGAAGCCATGTATATTGCCATACCGCAAGCTGCACATTCTCGAGGAAATCTGAATGTAAATTTTAGGAATTGGCAATACATGTGCCCAGTCAATCGTTGCGGCATCAAGTACGGCCCAATGAGATGATCACTAACAGTGCCCGCCCAGATTTTCACAGAAAATCTTTGCTGGTTGGCTGTGATGGCAGTTAAATTAACCGTCTCTCGTGAATGTCACTTCATCAGTAAACAATACGTTGGAAGTAAAATTAACTACTGTGTAATGTTGCAGAAACTACTGTGAAATATCACATCGAGGAGCAAAATCTCCTGGTCCCAATTCCTGCACCTTTTGCACATAATAGGCATCTAGCAGCTGCTCATGTATAACCTGCCATACAGTGTAATGGGACACACCCATTCCGTGCTTGATGATACGGGTGCTTATTGATAGGTTTTCCTCCACAAGATTTAATACATCTTCTTCCACATTCCTTGTGTTACCAGACTAACCTCGTGCCTTAAACATGCCTGTTTCACACTCTCTCTGAGTGACAGTTGTGAAGGTCTCGTAGTGAAGTTGCGGCAGTGTTTGGAACCTCTCGCGGTACAATCTTACACCACCTCATGCACTACCTTTAACTTTACCGTAAAGCAGAGCCATGGCTGTCATTTCTGAGTTTACATACATCGCCATGCCAAATTGTAGCAGAATGAATGCGACATGCAGTGAAGTGTGGGTTTTTTTCTACAGTCGTCTCCTCTGTTAGGGACGGGAACTACACTACTGATAGTGAGAATGGGTGTAAATCGTGATGCACACCAATATTCTACACCTCTTAGAAATGCTATTAGATGGAACAAGTTACAATTCAGTTCCGCCACAAACCACCTGTACGTAATGTTCAGACACCACTACCGCACAATGCGCAGAGGGACATTACTGTTGCCTACCTGACAGGAAGCAACACTTCTCTGTCAAATCTAACATTTAATTTTTACTCGAAAAGAGCGGGAAGTAGACAGTTTTTTTTAAAGGCGTTTATGTTGCCTATTTTTCCACCATTTCATAATCTCTAACCAAGTAGGGGGGGAATTTATCATGTAATATAATTTTTTTTTGCAGAAATAAGGGTGACAACACCCCCTTTCAACACATTGGGGTTGGGTTACATGTACAGTAAATGGCATTCACTTTATTGAGTATGGTTAAAATAATTAGTAACCAGTACTTAGTTTCTGTCCTACAAGCAGTTTCCTAAATATGACAATAAAATACTATTTTTTCTCAAACTTTGGAAGTGTGTACCGCTCTTGATATTTCACCTGGACCATGGGCTACATATCTCAATATTTCTATTTCCACCTCATGAAATACCTATCAAAATTTGTTGATATGTTTTAGATACACATTGTAAATATCTTTTGATCATGGGTGAGCAAGGGAGTGATGAGGCATGTGGGAAGTGAGAGCAATGACACCCCGGTGTGCAGCTAGGATGCACGTAAGATACCCCTCCATGGCCAGCAGCTGGAGGGTAGGTAAGGCTGTGCTGTGGGTTGAAAGGAGGGACCTTAATGGAGGTTAAAATAGTGAAAATATGTTACCCGTGTTGCAACTTTCTATAAGTTAATTTTGATTGTGAACTTGTACAACATTTTCTGTGAGTGAGCTGAAATGAGGTGTGTCCGGAGAGTGGACGGTGTCATGGTGAGGGAAACATAAGCATCCGTGGCTACCAGACACACATCATTGCCAATGTGTACCACATATCCTACTGGTAAAACAATGTAACTCTAGTCTGCTGGGGACTAAACCATGATTACATGCTAATTGTGCGAATGCCAGGCCACCTGCACAATTGTGGGATGTAAAATCCAACTGTAACCAACTTTGCCTCCTCAGTCCATGTCCTAGCGGTCCGAGACAAGAACACCATGTTGATGTGAATGTTCAGGCGAGGGAGGAGCTGCGAGCAGTGTTCACACCGAGGCTGGCTCACCTCTCCTACCTGCCGTTTGTGGTGTTCCTGGGCGATGCGGTCATGGAGCAGTTGCTCAGGAATGCACGCTTCATCACGGAGTTGTGCTTCCAGTATGAGCAGGAGATGCAGGGAGAGCAGCCTTCTGCATGTGAGTGTTATCTTGGCAGTTGACATTCTTCTGTAGTAAGTAGGTAGGGTTTGTACGTAATGTTGACAGCGAGTTCAGCGTAGTTTGAGCAAGTTGCGAAGGGAAGCAGATACAGGGAAGGAATCAGTTATGGCCTATAGTAAGGAACTATACCAGCATTCGCCTGGAGTATTGTTTCAACAAGGAAACCGAGATCAGAATGTCCAGACATGGGTTCAAACTCTGGTCCTTCTAAATGAGAGTCTGAATGTTTACACCGGCATCATCCAGTTGGCTACAATTTCTCGAGAATTACACGTGCACATACATTTATGACAGTCATTATTACCTCCTATACATATTTTACATGTTATTTTCAGATGTGTTAAAAAAAAATTTAACAAATACATTTTAGTTCTTTGTTCTTTTAAATATTTGTTTTCATTATATATATATAATATAAGTTTATTACATTGAGATAAGTGTGTAAGTAAAGATACTTGGGCAGCTGTTAACATCTATGTCTTGAGAGCAGATGAAGGTGAACTGAGGTAGCTATGGAACTGCGCTGGAATGAGGAGGCAGAGGTAATGGAAGATGCCTGAGAAAACCCACAGACCACCGGCATTGTACGGCATAGTTCCCAGTTGCGAAAATCTGGAGTGAACTACCAGCTGGGAATTGAACCCAGTTCGTCTTGGTGGGAGGCAACCAGGCTAACTCCTCAGCCACCGTGGAGTGAACTGCCGGCTGGGGATTGAACCCAGTTCGTCTTCTTGGGAGGCAAGCAGGCTAACTGCTCAGCCACCGTGGAGTGAACTGCCGGCTGGGGATTGAACCCAGTTCGCCTTGGTGGGAGGCAAGCAGGCTAACTGCTCAGCCACTGTGGCCCCTTAAGTTGAGATGTTAACTTATTGAAGATTTTTTTTACCATGTTTTTCTATGGACATTGAGGAAGTGACATTATAACCGAGAAAATGTCATATGAAGGAAAGAGAAAATATTCACCAAAGCAAAACATTTGTTAGAAATAGTTTCTAAAAAAATTGATGAACCACACGTCCTTCACTGTAGTCATTCTCCTAGCTTCATTTCTGAGCTTCAGTAAATAACTATCTCGTTAGAAATTTACTGCTTCATACAGGATTGTATTTCCTATGATTCGTGAGTTTGCAATTTAAATCACTGTTAATGCACTTTCATGTTCACTCTCTTGAGTTGTGATGGTTGTGGGTTAGTGTTAATTTGACACATGATGCCATGGGGGCTGACGAGGGAAAACGTCACTATGTACAACAGGGTTTTTGTTTTTGTGCTAGGTCAGGCGCACCCGGTGGCTAGCGTTTTGATTTTTATTCATTCTCTACGTAGCACTGGTGCACGTCCAGTGTAGAGTACTAGTCTGGTAGCTTTATGGCATGGCACAAAGTCTGGCTCCGTGAGAGTGATCTTGCGTTTCACAGGATTGGCTGTATGCAATACACCTGGGTGATGCATAACCTGAGAAGTCTGCCTAACCTGTGTCACCTCTGGCTGACGTGAGGGTGAGGTAGGTTGGTTAGTGGGCAGGAGCTCCAAGGCAGTGTAGGTCCCAGGGGTTGGTTATGCCGGCTCGATTCTGCTAATGTAGGTGTTGGCGAGTCCCAAGGATTGGTCCTGTCAGCTCAAGTACACTGATAACAAGGGACGCGTTTCCTCGTTCAGACGAATGGGGTCCTCAAAGAGGTCCTTGGGAATCTCTGGCATGACTGGTATCTGCAGATGGTACAAGACTTGGGCTTGATCCCTCGGTGAGAGCTGCACGGTGTGGTCAGGAGGAGAGGAGCAAGCTCCTCCTCACTCCCAGAGGCAGTGAGCACTTGTCTAACCTTCTCTCGGGTACCACTCTGATGGGAGTAGGATATGTGGCCTGAATCATACCCTCACGTCCGTGAAAGAGATGGCAGGCAAAGTGTTGTCTTACGCTGTGTATCGCCATGTGTAGTGTCTGTCAACCAGAATGATATCCCTATCCGATCACTCAGCATTGAAACCCTGTGAGTACTGAGAGTCAGGTTGTGTCAGTGGACAGTCCCAGCACATGGGTGATTGTATCAGAAGGGGGCAGTCTCTCCAAGCTCAGAGAACACTAACTCCGGCATCAAAACCCGGTGGAGAGAGTAGTCGCTGAGCAGATAAGCTGGCCTTAAGAGACTGAGTACCTAGTATCGGGGCTCTACTGTTCTGTACTCCGGGGAGCGCAAAAAGGATGGCCATCCAATGTGCGTCTACGCAATCAGTGCAGGGGACTTGTATGAGTAACTTCCCCCCTGGGCCTAAGCTAACAATGGCAGGGTAGACAAGCGTACTATTCCTATGCATGTGTTGCGCAGTGTCTAAGTATGTAGATGACGTTGGCAAATGTAGATCTCCGGCAATGAGTTGCAGTGGAGTCATATAGAGGAGATTCCTTTGCCACGAATGCGATGAAGGAAGGTGGGTTTGGAGCAAGGCGAGCAGGCTGGTTACAATCTCTGTGGTAGAGAAAATAAAGTCTGAACGATTGGTCAAGGCAGAGTCGCTTTGTTTCGTTGGGACCTTCGGAACGAATGCGGTGAAGGCTTGGGATAGACTGGTGTTTAAGGGCGGTGGCTTAGTATTTATACTCTGGCAGGTCATTCTCCTCCAGTCAGAGGGATAGGGGTAACCATGGAGAGGGCTAGCTGTAGCATAGCTTCTTCAAGGCGTGACGTCACCGGCCGGCTTGGAGAATCGAGATGCGGCAAATTGTACTGGTAGAGCCATCTGGCTGTGTGTTGAGTCATGTAGACAGTACAAGCTGGTGTCTCGTTGCGTGGTTAACAATAAAAACTCAGTTGAAATGAGGTGGCAAGGCTGCTTACTGATGGGGCAAAGTAGTTTACATCATTGTTGAAAAGACGTCATGCATCAAATTGTTTTAGCGCCATTCTTATTAATTGCTACAGAAATGTCTGAATATTAACTTGTCTGCAACTTTATATAGGATGCAGTGTTATTTACTGAACTCTTCCAGGCATGAATAAAATTAACCTACAAAATTGACTGTGAAGATTCCATATATGAATGAGTCTCATTTTCTCAATTTGACCATGCCATGGTAGCTAATCTAAAATTGTCAATGCATAAAGTACTGTAAATACTACAGTATATAAATGTAAATAAGTTGGAAATTAATGATACTGTATTTGAAGTAATTAGCAACAGGAAATTAAACTTCTTAATGGAAGACAGTTTACATTTTTCATTGGAAGGTGTCAACAGTATTTCAGGGAATATTTAACATTGTGTTTTCATGAAACTGGTCCGACCATAAATATTCTGCTTTATAGATTGTAAAATATTATTGATGCCAACATTATAAGAAGTTTCTATGGGATTATTTAATAAGTAGCTGTGTTTGAAACATTGGTCATAAATTTTTAGTTTCAGCTGTGCAGCAACGTGCAATAAGGGGTGCTTAGTTTGCAGAAAATTGCACTAACTATATAATATCAAATTTCACAATACGGCAGCACTCGCCTAACCTCATCAACTCATTGGTTGTAATCTGCTTCCACTTGCACTCTCAAGCACTAACTTAAAGAAATCTACACCATCATCCTGTAAATCACACAAACATGAATTTACATTCCATAATCTTCATTAACTCACATCAGCTTCCCTTAACAAACACTATCTACTTTGCTACAAATGGCACTACCTTACTCCAGCCTAAACATGCAATAACATTCATCATTCCCAAATAATATGCATGAACTCTTAACCTGCAGTAGTACCAAGCTGAGAAAAATATGATTTGAAGTTCCAGGAACCTGTACCAACTGATAAAAATCCACATCAACTTTCACTTACCTTTTCTCATGTGTGCACATTAATGCAGATTGTAAGTCAGTGCAGGTTAGCACAAGTATGTGCTCACCAGTTCAGTTTTAGTTACAATAATTCAGTGTAGCTGTGTGCAGTTTATTGTAGCTTCAGTGTTGTCCAGGTGAGTGCATGTGAGTGTGAGGTTTTTTGACAGAGAAGGAATAGAAAAAATGAGACATCCTCTTCAATTCAAAACCTAGGCGATTTTGACAAAGGCTTTTCATGCGTAAATACAGTCTGTCCTATGGTTGTAGGTATTTTTGTAGTGCTGAGACTGTACCTGTCAACTTTGACAAGGGTCCCCTTATCTGATCTCCCCTCTGTAAATAGGAAGTACTTTGCTGGGAAGCAAAATGACTCAGGTCACGAATAGGTATATAACACCCACAAAAGTTTTACAGTTTAAAAATAATGTTGCTACCATACAGACAAGTTAAGACACACCTATTTCATTGTGACCAGCTTTTCTTTAAAAGTAAATCAAATATATCATATTATTCATATGATAGCGTTTCTTCTTGAAGGGTTTGTCATAAATTCATGCAAAAATACTTCAATTTAAATAATTTTTTCAGCACTTCACAGGGGTAGTCTTGAATTCAGGTTTAAATATTTTTCCCTCAAAAATATTTTTTTTTAGGAAGAAGTCGTCTTATATTCAGGGTCGTCTTCCTTTCGGGTAAATACGGTATATTGGATTACGGTTGAGATGGGTTTGGAAAGGGAGGAATGGGTTCTTAGAGTATGTGAAAATTAAACAATTTCGCACTAACTTGCACCAGTGGACACAAATACGTACTGCTTGCACTAATGTCTTACAGTTATTCATGTGTCGAGATTAATGCAGATGAGTACAGATAGCAAGTAAATGCAGTTCAGAAGAAGTTTTGCTGGGTAAGGTGATGTCAGCAGATAGGTAAAGGTTGGAAAATGGTAGTAGGTCAGTGCCAGGCAGTTGGTAGTAGTAAGAGTAGGTGTGGAAGATGTGGTGGAGGTGCTAGTAAACTGTATATGTTTGATGCCTACCGCTCAGGAGTGGTAAAGCCACTTTGCAGAGTCAGGTTGTTAGGGTAAACTAATCTAGCTGTTGCTCCTGTGTCTGTGCCAAACCAGTTTGAATACCAAGTGATAGGCCCATATATCTATGTGCGTTTGGCCCTATGTTATTGCATAAGCAATTATTGATCACAAAATGTACATGATATACACAAAGAATTCAGTCACAGAAGATCTCTTCCTAGTTGGAGTAAGCCAGCTTCTTTAGGTTTGAGTTAAGTTCATGTTACATTACAGAAGAATTGTTGTGCTGCAGACGGCCACCTGATCAAATTGTGAAGCCGTTAATAGCCAATTGTGTTAATGAAATTACTACACATATATGTTCTCACCATTTGTAACACACTAGGGAGTCTGTTGGCTACGGCCGTGTGACGGACGTATGCCTTGGACTTCCTGTGGTTGTACATGATGTTACAGGGGTGGTGATAGCCGGAGGTAGAGATGATAGTACTTAGGGTTAGATGTTACGGAGGTTGAATTACTAGATAGAGAATAACGTTAAATATTGTACTATCACAACTGGGGTTTAATGAAGTTAGTAAAATATTGTCAATGCGATTTGCATGGCTCTAGTTAGTTATTCAAACGGGGAGCCTACAGTTTATTATATTTGTTATTTGTTATACCTAGAGACAGAATTTGTCGCAATTGCCTGCTGCAGTCGTGACCCACTTAATTCAATATGGAGTATGGAACATTCCATCACCGTCCATTATCGGCAGCCGTTAAATATTCAAAATAATACAGATTACATAAGGCTTAATCCAGGGTGCATTCCACTACTGTGACGATTCAAAAGGTGTGCCTACATGTTGCCAACTTGCACACAATTAACAAGTTACTTGAAACCTGATGAAAGAAAATAAAATTATTACAATTCACATACGGAAAAATAATTTTTCAGCTGCTGCGTGTACTTAAATATTATGTAGAATTAAGAAAATATAATTATCATATAACAATTTTACATGTGAAACATATGACAATCATAATATTTGTTTACAAAATAAACATGTGTGTACTAGTAGTATAAATTTTGCATGCTAACTTAAAATGTGTTGAAATGCAAATCACAAGTGTTAAATAATCAGACATTACATATGCCTCTCTACACTTTACTCACGGCGAACATAGATTTAGGTGAGTAAGTGAGTACATGTTTTCTTTAATCTCTAAGTAACATCACCCAGAGTAAAATCTGTTCTAATTACACACATACATCAGGTGCTAACAATAGCCATGACAACATATGTTAATAAGTAGAATTATTCATTATACACATGTGTTCATCAGTCATGATGAAAGCATTCAGTTTAAAGAAAAATAAATTGTACATTTAGACAGTGTGAAATACTGGTACTTAGTTTCAGTTTTCAATAATCGGGATAATCTCTTGGCAGCTCAGCTGGCAAAAGAAAAACACAGCAAAGTTTATTGTTCTTTTTTCTTAAAATGCTGCTGCTCTCTTACCCTCTTTTATAAATAATACCTTACACACTTGTTCCAAATATCATGTGTTTTTATCCTCTTTCTGCCTTCTCCCTGTGGTTACGTGTCATATTTTGCCAGAAATAGCTATAGCCGCCGGCTTCTCCTCCAATCAGAGTGAAGACACACAGATGTCCTGTGCAAGCAGTCCTTGTGTGCAGGAAGGCAAATCAGTCTGCCGAGATCCGTGTTCAGAGCGGGACCCTAGCTCACTGTCACGCCGTGTCGGGAACTCTTACGTCGTATTCGAGATCACAGCTGTCTCAGGAGCTAACTGGAACAGCGCTGATACAAACGTGTCATGGAAATTTGCTGAGCGTCCAAAACCACACACTCTTTTAGGGTTAATTGAAACGTGGCAATGATGCGCTCGTATTATGTCATCGGCATAAAATGTAAAAAATTCAATTTTCTTTTGTGTGAGAAATTACGTGCGGTGACACTAATTCTTCGTAGCACACTATTAGTTCCTCGGGTATAAAGCACTGGTTTATTGTAGTGGTGGCATACTTATGTCAGTACACACATCTGAAAACAATACAAAACACAGTCTTTCCTGATACGTCAGCACCTCTTCTTCTGCGGCATTACCTCAAACACTTACTACTCAATTGTATTCATAACAGGACATAATGACTATGAACAACATAGATCTTGACATAGATTCTGCACCTGCAGAACTCTCGATAGAAAAGGATAGATCAGAACAACAGCCTTTCACCAGATACCTGATGAATGTATAACAAATGCATAAGGAGAATATTGTGACATCTCGCAAGATGACTTTATAATCAAAAATTAAATACAGTAAGACTCAGAAGCCAATTACCTGCACACTTGAAGAAAAAGAAAAAAATACAGTATGATTTACAACACTAAACTAACCACACTATTTTAGGAACAAACATGAAGAAACTATATACAAACATCCGTCAATCAACTCGGATTACGCTGGAGTTTATTAATTATTTCAACCAGGATTAATTCTCAAGAGGACTCTGGATTACTCTTCCGTCAATGCAAGTAAGTGTGAGTGTGTGCTAGGAACTTTATCCCATGTGTTGATTTTTCCCTTTAACTGTTTAGGGGCTACCCGTAGTATAAAACAACATCATAGACTCATTATTGACATATTACATTACTGTGAACGAACTTATTTCACTTGCCATATTTCCTGGCAGCAGTCTACAGTGGTTACTTATTGGGGACCAAGGACTTTCCTTGTAGGTGCTTAAATATATAATATTTGATGCAATATTAATTATTTGCATTCACATACACAATACAGGCTGGCTCTCAGGCTTCGTGTAGTAACAAACATCGCCCTTTTACATTTTTCTCTTCTTCAGTCCAAGTAATATATACTGTCGTCCGCTGTCTGGAAATTCCAGTGTACTGATACCAACTCATGCTAGATTTTCACAGTAAAATCTCTTACTCAGATTTCCGTCCTGATTGGTGTGTTGTACTGCTTCAACTGATGTAAAATGCAGCTTCCCAACATTGCTCTGGTTACAGGGTTAGCTAACACATAGCAATTCTCGTTCTTCTTTCCCATCATGATATAATGGCCAGAATAAATCTGTAAAAGTTTGCCGCACACAAAATCCCATAACTTGCTTATATTGGCGGCATGGATCAAAACTGAAATTCCATTTTCCAACTCAGTTAGCTTAGAGGTCTTGTAATAGCGACTGCACCTTTCTGCTGATATTTTTAATCACTGGGCCACCAGATTCTGTAGTTCATTTCCTACTTCCTGTCCACTCAGCGATGTAATTCCAATTGTCTCTGAAGGTAATGGTAGGTGTTGCGGGCTAAACAAACATGACTGCTGACCAATCAATATCTCTGATTCCATGAGCCTCCTGCTTTTGTGGGTACAGACGCATGTATCATAGGGTCTAACGGCTCCCGATTGTAAAAATATCCTCTTCCCTGTTTCATAGTGTACATAGACCCACTGCGTGTCACTATAGCTGATAGCGAGCTCGTGCCTCCAGCTGCCTGGCTCCTCTTCACACTGTTATTTCCCTGCGATGGCTGCACAGCTATACCACAGCCAGTCTGGTCGGCATTGTCCAGGTTACTGCGGTGAGGTTTCAGTTCCTCGTGGTACGTTTTCTTTCGTTTGTTTTCATGTTCATCGGTACGGTTTCCTCCAGATGATTCACTGTCAGAATCGCTTCCATGACGTCCTCTTCCTCTCCATTTATTTCCCCGTCCATTCCGCCAGTTGTTGTGGTATCCTTGACCACGAGTCATACAACAACTATTCCGCCAGCCTCCCTGGCTCCCTGTGAATAAGGCGCTGTCCTTGCATTGTGTACTTGCGGGTTATTGCCATACCTAGGGGGCGGTCTGCTGCCTGTAGCGGTGTGATCGATATACTGTAGTCTTAGGCCAGGAGGGCTCTGCCTGTCTTGATCACTATTATTCTGCATCCTATGCAGGCGATCAATCTGGTCATAGGCTAGGAGGTTTTCTCTGAAGGTGGACAAGTCCTCTGAGTGACTCCCCATTCAGTGAGACTGATAATGATAAGGGCGGTGCCTTAAAATCATTGCCACAAACTCTTCGTCTGACAAGGGCGGGTCTAAATACCTCGACATATCATACATTTCAACTAGATGATTTTCAAGCTTTTTGCCCTTGCCTAGGACAAATCTCTCACTATGTAATTGTGCAATTGTGCCCTCAGATTACCCTGAATTTTTTGCCCCAAAAATTATCTGTAAATTTTTCTTTAAATTCATTATAGGTGTGAACTGTGGACTTACTCATCTCCCACCAATAATATGCATTGTTCCTGAAACTTAGGGAAAGTCAGCGCAGCATGTCAACGTCTGGGAGTCGGAACACGCACTAGCATATTCTTCAAACCTCTTTAAAAAATTGATTGGATTTTCTCCATAGCATCCTTCAAATCTAGGCACTTGTTCAACCCACAGATTTGATGGGTGATGCATATATATCCCAGCTGGATTACTGATCGTACAGGAGTGTGACTGTCGTTCCGCATTATTGCTGGGTAAGGTTTGCAATACTGCTGTAGCTACTAATAATTGTGGCAGTTCTACACTAGGCTCTCCCCTTAAACTTAGGCCTCCTACAGAAACTGTCACTCAGTCCATTGACTTTCTCAGGTTACCAACCTCTATTTCTACATAGCTTAGGTTATCTGCCAACTTATTCATTCGCTCCTTGGACTGCTTTTCCGCACTGCTACGGGCTTGCTCGAATTGAGAAAAACGGTGTTCCACATGCTGACCTAAAGAACGCAAATCTGCTTCTACTTGTCTTCTAACTTGTTCCGTAATTTGTGCCAGATCTGTATGCTTTACCGCATTGTCAGATAGGCTGTCCATACTGGAAGAATTGAGGTTAATTGTCTCCTGCAGCCTGTTAGTTGCCCTGGTAACCTCTTCCTGTAGTTCTGTTCTGATTTATTCCCTCAACGCAGTGTGAACTTCAGCCAAATAATTCTGAAGATCAGCCTTAAATTCTGTCTTGAGTTTCTCCTGGCTATTTTCGATATGCTGAATAATGTCAACTTTCTGCTCCAATATGCTAGTTTTAATTTGTTCGGTCAGGCTATCTTTTTGTTCATCCAAGCTAGCCTGGAGTTGTAACAGTAGTATCATAACACGGTCAGCTTGGCTATCGGTATTATGTACAGCTGCGGATGCTGCTTGAAACTCCTCCGCACTAGATACTGAGCTGGTCTCGTCATTCCTTTCATGCACAAACACTGTTAATACACTTTCTCCTGTCCCTTGCAGTGCAGTTGGATCTCTTACGTTACTGGTATCCATTGTGGTAACTTTGTACTCGTTTTTCCGATAGTCAATGGGCGCAGTATTACGTAGGTTATACCCTGTTCCAGCAGACCTACTCATATGCTGTGTGGTTTCTCCTTTCTTTTGAAAGGAAAACACCTTTCAAACCCAGCTACACTTTCCAGTATTCCCGCCCCGCATTATTGGCACCACTGTAAGAAAAAGGGTGAACACTGCCCTGGTTTTTTAGTCAAATGCAATGCATACAGGCAGAACTGCATAATTAAAGTATAACGACCTGGGAAAAATCCATAGCAATAAAATTAACATTGAACATTAGCCAACTGGCAGTTAATTTGCATACCGCAAACCATCGTCGAAGTAGCTGGAATTCCACACCAACATTATTTCTACTACATGGATAGCTCAGCTCACAATCAGCTTCTGTGCAGTCCCCTGCATAGCTATATAACACTACAAAACACATAAGAACGTAGGAACCAATTATGTATCTATTTAAAGCAATGTAGGTCTTCCAATTTTTAAGCAATAATTTAATGTGGCCAAATATCATAGAAATAAATTGCCTGAAAAGTTCCATTCCTTCGTAGTGTTAAAAATGCAAAGGATAGCCACACAGCAGCTGGACTAGGTCTATAAATATATCTCTCATTATGCCTGCTACAAATGTCAATTGAGAGAACAGAGTATTTAAAAAAAAAAAAAGTTAATT
Source organism: Dryococelus australis (assembly GCA_029891345.1). Taxonomy (NCBI): domain Eukaryota; kingdom Metazoa; phylum Arthropoda; class Insecta; order Phasmatodea; family Phasmatidae; genus Dryococelus; species Dryococelus australis. Next base: position 117,437,643 of record CM057003.1, on the reverse strand, counting down.
TAGACATTTTCAATGTTGCACACACTTACAGTTTTGTGGAGATGATTTAATTCAGTTCAAAATAAAAGTTGCTAATGGTCTCACACTTGTCCATTACAATAAATTACGTGCCTGTATAATTACATATTTCAAATTCTCCTGGCTAGCACAGTTTATGTTGGTAGAGCAATCAGTTACTTATTTAAATCTCAGGTACTTTGAGACCAGTGAAAAGTGTCTGTAAATGATGCTACTTACTTTTAAAAGTTTATTAAACACACTCAGGTACGTGTAACGGTCACTGTACATTATGGTCGGATCATACCTTATATAAATGTAGTGTTTCTCACACTTATTTTATATGTAGATCTGTTCTGATGGTAGTACCGTGTACCGTTGGCTTATCACTCAAATTGTAATATACTTATTTATTTGGGTCTAATTAACCTTAAAACATTTCATTTATACTTTTAACATAGAACTAAAGCCACACTGGCCTGCTGCAGTTGTGACTCACTTAATTCAAAATGGAGTATTGAACATTCCGTCACCATCAATTAACGGCAGCGGTTAAGTATTCAAATTAATACAGAGTACGTAGGGCTTAAACCAGGGTGCTTTCCAATACCGTGATGATTCAAAAGGTGTGCCTACATGGTGCCAACTTGCACACAATTAACAAGTTACTTGAAACCTGATAAAACAAAATAAAATTATAACAATTCACGTATGGAAAATTAACATTTCAGCTGCTGTGTGTACTTTAATATTACGTAGAATTAAGAAAATAAAACTATGATATAACAATATTACATGTGAAACGTATGACAATCATAATATTTGTTTACAAAATAAACATGTGTTTACTAGTACTATAAATTTGCATACAAACTTAAAATGTGTTGAAATGCAAATTGCACATGCTAGATAATCAGATGTTACAGCTGTAAGAGAAAGTACAGATTATTCATGGAACATGAACTCTTTTTGCAATATGAAATTTATATTAAAGCTGTAACATTTGTCTAAACAATCTTGGCAATAAAATCGTATGCAGGATTGTACAATTTAGTGAAATTTTGCTATAACTAACAGGACTTTGACGTCACGTAGGGTATGTGGGTACGTCACGTAGGGTATGTGGGTACATCACGTAGGGTATGTGGGTACGTAACGTAGGGTATGTGGGTACGTCACGTAGGGTATGTGGGTATGTCACGTAGGGTATGTGGGTACGTCACGTAGGGTATGTGGGTACGTCACGTAGGGTATGTGGGTACGTCACGTAGGGTATGTGGGTACATCACGTAGGGTATGTGGGTACGTCACGTAGGGTATGTGGGTACGTCACGTAGGGTATGTGGGTACGTCACGTAGTGTATGTGGGTACGTAATGTAGGGTATGTGGGTACGTAACGTAGGGTATGTGGGTACGTCACGTAAGGTATGTGGGTACGTCACGTAGGGTATGTGGGTACGTCACGTAGGGTATGTGGGTACGTCACGTAGGGTATGTGGGTACGTCATGTAGGGTATGTGGGTACGTCACGTAGGGTATGTGGGTACGTCACGTAGGGTATGTGGGTACGTCACGTAGGGTATGTGGGTACGTCACGTAGGGTATGTGGGTACGTCACGTAGGGTATGTGGGTACGTCACGTAGGGTATGTGGGTACATCACGTAGGGTATGTGGGTACGTCACGTAGGGTATGTGGGTACGTAACGTAGGGTATGTGGGTACGTCACGTAGGGTATGTGGGTACGTCACGTAGGGTATGTGGGTCTAGGAGATTATTGAAACGTAGTAAATATGAATAATTATTTACTCCTCAAAAAAATTCAAATAATATATAGTATGGTTGGACAACTACGTTGTGATATTTTGAGTGGGAAAGGAAAGGATACTTAAAGTAGCTTATAAACTGTTATCTATACTACACAACCATATGATTAGTTTACATTATAAGCAATTATTGTCGTGGGCGCATATGATAATGCATTTCATATGTGTCTTTATTTAATTTGAGTTTGTGCCATTGTTTGTTAACTGTAACTGTTATTTTAATATGCAAGACAGTGTCAACATAATTTTCACTTAAATTGTGTGTCCACAATTCTGTCCTGTGTTGTGGGAATTCGCTACGAAATGCATATCATTAAAATGTATACTAAGTTTGACAAAATAGCTTGCTGGCATAACCTTGTGATGGGCAGTGCCACTTCACTGCACGTTGATGAATAATTATAAACTTGCAACTAACAAAAACACTCTTAAAATTAATAGGGTGGACCACGTCGCACACACCCTCGAACAATTAAAAATAATTAGGATCTATCAAGCGGACCTTGTCGCCGTTCACCCATTAGAAAAATACTCACTGTGTTTGGTAGCCTGATAATTTGTGCGCCGTACTGTCCGATACTCACTAACACTTTCACAGGTTGATTTTGAGGTTTAGAAACCTCCGATGTTACTTCAAACTGTAATATAACTCACCTGTAATGTTCGCACTGGCTTCAAATCACTTTAAAAAGACGTTGAAAAACATGGGGTGCCAAGAAAATAACTGTTAATGTCCGTGCATATATTCCCGTGCGGTAGCAACCAGACCTGGCAGAGAAGTGTATAGAGGACTGATATTTCAGCGATTCGTCACCGGGTCGCAGCACCATTGATGGCTAGCATGAAGAATAGCCTGCCATGGTGCATGCGCCGCCCCAAATAGTGATGTTTGGTTACGTCCTTTCCGGCAACTTGGTCAAGAGGCCGGAAGTTGAGCGAATGCTGTAATATTATTGGTGTTTCAATTTTCAATTCAGGAGACCCCCTAAGGGAAATTGGTTTCCGCTGGGTAGGGCACCATATTTGGTAACATCAACTGCTATTGGTTGTGATATGCTTGATCCCTCCCAGGAACAATTGAAAGCCCCAACGATTTCTTGGAAATTCAGTTTTTTGAGGGGAAATTAATTTTATTAGTAACGCAGGAGGGCAAACCTGTGTATTTAATGCCTGAGCACGTTGCCATCGGGGTCAGGTCAGCGGCCTCGAGGGGTCAAGCATCTACCAGAGATAAGTAGCATTATTATTTGATACACACATGTAGGCTCCTCAAGCGACCAAGTCTCTTACGTCACTTTGATGTTGCGAGAGGGCCATGCTGACCAGAAATTTAAAAGTATTTTTTAAGTTTTGTGAAATGTTGGCCTTTTAGCCAAAAATCCGATAATGGTACCTTTTGTAACCAGGGTTTTGTAAATCTATAAAGAGAAAAGTGACCATGTCGTAACCAATAAGTCAAGTGGTTGTAACCACTTGTAACCATAACCACTTGTAACTGAGGCCATTTGTAAGCAAAGTCAATAATTATTGCCTTTTGTAACCAAGTAGGTAATATGCGAGACTATGTATTTATGATTGGCATAAGAGAAAACTTTATAAAGTTTAGGTTTTTTCCAAAAAATCACATTTACTCGTGGGAGTTAAGGCTGGCATTGCTTAGCAGCTGCTCCCATCCACTTGGGGTTGGGAGTGGATATGCAGTAAATAGTGAGGTTACCGGGCTCAATTAGTAATGACCAGGAATGTGTTACCAAAATGGTTAGTTCCTGGTGTAGGAACTAAAAATTATTTAATAATATCAAGAGCAAATGTAGGTGCGATAGAAATAAAGCCGCCATTTTGTAATGATGGTAATATGGGGTCACTTGCCCAATATATTGTGTGATGGCCTTGTTTTTACTTATTAAAATGGCCAGAAAAGAGCATAAACATAACCTGTATGACAAACTTGAAAGTTTTAGCTGAATAACAGCAAATTTATTTGGTACCTGAGATATCTCATTGCATTTTACTTTATATTTTGGCAACCTGTCTTTTTATGTAAATATTTTAATAATTTGGTTATATATGGGAGAGGAAAATAATGTTCACTTTTCAAAATGTAATGTAAGAATAATAACCAATGGATGGTTTTTTTCACCCTGTAAGAAATATGAAAGAATTGAACACACACACACACACACACACCCATATATATATATATATATATTTGTGTGTGTGTGTGTGTGTGTGTGTGTGTGTGTGTTGTGTGTGTGTGTGTGTGTGTGTGTGTGTGTGTTGTGTGTGTGTGTGTGTGTGTGTGTGTGTGTGTGTGTGGTGTGTGTGGTGTGTGTGTGTGTGTGTGTGTGTGTGTGTGTGTGTGTGTGTGTGTGTGTTGTGTGTGTGTGTGTGTGTGTGTGTTGTGTGTGTGTGTGTGTGTGTGTGTGTGTGTGTGTGTGTGTGTGTGTGTGTGTGTGTGTGTGTGTGTGTGTGTGTGTGTGTGTGTGTGTGTGTGTGTGTGTGTGTGTGTGGTGTGTGTGTGTGTGTGTGTGTGTGTGTGTGTGTGTGTGTGTGTGTGTGTGTGTGTGTGTGTGTGTGTGTGTGTGTGTGTGTGTGTGTGTGTGTGTGTGTGTGTGTGTGTGTGTGTGTGTGTGTGTGTGTGTGTGTGTGTGTGTGTGTGTGTGTGTGGTGTGTGTGTGTGTGGTGTGTGTGTGTGTGTGTGTGTGTGTGTGTGTGTGTGTGTGTGTGTGTGTGTGTGTGTGTGTGTGTGTGTGTGTGTGTGTGTGTGTGTGTGTGTGTGTGTGTGTGTGTGTGTGTGTGTGTGTGTGTGTGTGTGTGTGTGTGTGTGTGGTGTGTGTGTTGTGTGTGTGTGTGTGTGTGTGTGTTGTGTGTGTGTGTGTGTGTGTGTGTGTGTGTGTGTGTGTGTGTGTGTGTGTGTGTGTGTGTGTGTGTGTTGTGTGTGTGTGTGTGTGTGTGTAGACACACACACAAAATAAAGAATATTACCATTCTTCTTGGTTTCCGTTGCAAATTGTTTATAACTATTGACTTACCCTTACAATGTACAGTAAAATGGTTTGGTTTTGCTAGGTCTTATGTGAATCCTTCCTTGCCATGCCCTTGGTTTAGGATGCAGCAAGGTCGAAACCTAGCTCAGGTATTCCCTATTCCTATAAATTGTACAGTAATTATTTTCTTTTTTGTTTTAATTACATATTCGTTACCCAATCGTTGTTGTATGCAAAGCCTTTTAGTTATGGTCATACTACTTATTCTTTAATTTTACAAAGTAATTTTTCTATGCAGTTCTTGAAACTGGTTATATTTTGTTTACAAAATGTATTGAACTACATAATATTCATTATAATTCATCATAATATACTACGTTATATTACTTAAAACATGTTTTTTTGTTTTTATTTGAAGAGGTAATATTGTATTTTTGTTCAGAGGCAAATTAAATATTTAAATGATGTATGTGGCTCTGCGTGAGTGAGAGGCCCTGCAGGGATGACTGTGTGTGTGATCAATATAAGAATAATTTACGCTCTGTTACCTGGAATTAACAATGAGCTTCAAGAACAAAAACCTGGTTTGAAATGCCTCGTGAGCTCGAGAACAGCATGCGGTGTGCCCAGTGTGTCATCAGCTGTAGTTGGTTGACGTAGGTCAGGACTGCTGTTGCTGGTGACGTATCCGTCAGCGTGCCTTCCGGAAGTGCTTTTCTTTCGGGTGTGGTTCCCGGTCACCTGAAACTAAGTATGTGTATCTTAACATGGTGCCGTTATAATTTTGTTATCGTACTATATGGTTTAATGTTATATTAATTTACATAAATAGGCTTGAATTATTTTATGTTGGCTGTTTTTATACCCCAATGCTAACAGTTAATGTACACTTACGTTCATTATAATTCTAATCTTTATGCAGGGATATTTAGGCCTTAATCTGAATGACTGAAATGTATTCTTAAGTTTTGTGCCTCTCTTGTCTTTATGTAAAAATATATAATTTCTTTTAAATGTCGTACAATTATTATTCATTGAAGGGTTTACATAGGGGTGTTCGTATAGGCTATTCATATGGGGTAATTCATGTAGGCTTGTCATATAGGCTAAATAATGTAGGGGTGTGCTTGGGTTGGTTATCAATATCTGCTGCCTTTCTTATTTATCTGTTTCTCAAAATTGTGCTTGCTGCAAAGCAGTATAATATTATTTAAATTTTGAGTTCCGTACTAAGCAATATATTGAATTTTCAACCATAACTTCTACTTTTACTAACACATTATACTAACTGCATTACTTAATTATTTCTATAATTATTATGCTCTGTGACTTCCTCAATGCATGCTATTCTTCGTTGTGATTTTCTGGATATATAGACTTTTTCTTGTCTGTCTATTAATCATACTTAAGGCTTCCCATGTGCGCATTATGATTCTTTACTTTATGAATATTTACTACTAACATGTGCACTAATAAAGATATAGTATTCAATTCATAATGCTACACCACAGACTGCGAATTTGAATAATACTAACCTATGATTAATTCGCTAATCGTAATAACTAAAATAAAAGATATAACATAATATGACAACTATAATAATTCTTAATTGAACTTACGATTTCCACGCAAAACTAATATGGGATTGGGGAATTTGTACTTACCTCGCTTATCTCATCAAAGTTATGTGTACTCGTGTACTCCACCAGAATTGACATTCCTCTGCTTCCAGAAGCTCCTCACGGAAGGCAGACAAATGGAGGTTTCGTCTGGCACGACTCTCGTCTAGCGAACCTGTGTTCCACGTCTCACGTGGTAGGCAGGGTTGGGGGGGTGACTTCTTCGCTAAGGGCTCTTACAATTGGGGCAGATGCGGGTAAGCTGTGCAATGCGCAACACAGTTGAGGTGGGCTTGTCTCTGGCAGTACTCCCATTCCATAAATACCCTTAACATTTTCGACAATGTTGCATTCTCTATCATTCTGCCCCGTCCGCATTCCTATCTACTGTGGAACTGTCTAACGTCTTAATTTCTAATACTCTTAACTCTAAGAATGACGTCTATGTACTATGTGCATGAAAATTGTGCTCCGCTAGTGCGCCTTTGTGTGCCGCATATCCCCATGCAGCTGCAATGAGGTCGCGTGGAATGTGCTGAGTGCAGGATGACGCCTTGCCCACGCTCCAGGGACGCCTTGTGCTACACGGTGAACAGTGTCACAACTCCATGTTGCACAGCTAATACTCTAAACGTGATTTCCATTACCTTATTCTAACCTTTATATTTATATATATTTAATTACACAGTCACAGCTCTATCTGTCTCTCCTGATTGACACTGTCATTATGTGCTATAATATTAAATAAGCATACTCTTTACTTCGCCAGTAGCACATTCTATAATATATTTTAATTAAATTTTTTCTTGTCTGCTAATACATTTGATTATTATTTGTCGTGCAATTGTAACTTCTTTGCATACTAATCCTTCACTGAATTTCTGTTAAGTACGCACACAGGTCTTTCCAATGTATCATTAATTTCTCTAATAATGTACCAATGAAATTTGTGTGTCTCACATGTTTAACTTTACTTTCTCACATATGTATACATCTCTCTAAGGAACTCGTGTTGCAGCTTAAGATTAAGCATGTTAGTGATTACCTTTTCACAACTTACTGAATTGTTTTATTGAAAATAGCCAGCAGTTAAAGTTACTTGGTATTTAAAGTTAAAGATATTAAAGTAAACAGGATGCCATTACATGAATTATGTTACTTTAGATAATAAAATATCTGTATTGGTCACGAATGAACTTATAATTAATACCTCCTTAATCTGTAGTGTGGGTGGGTGGGGATTTTTATTATGTTAAGGTGGGAGGATGGTATGTGTACTACCGCTGCAAGGCAGTAAGAGGAAATTAAGGTATCAAACCTTCATCATTGTAACAAACTCTCATTACACGTAACATATTGAAGTTGATGGCAAGAGAATAATGCATGGCAGCGAGGGGAAGGGAAGGAACCAAGCCTCCGCCAGTGTAACAAACTAGGGAGTCTGTTGGCTACGGCCGTGTGACGGACATATGCCTTGGACTTCCTGTGGTTGTACATGATGTTACAGGGGTGGTGATAGCCGGAGGTAGAGATGATAGTACTTAGGGTTAGATGTTAAGGATGTCAAATTACTAGATAGAAAATAATGTTAAATTTTGTACTCTTACAACTGGGGTTTAATGAAGATAATAAATATATTCAATGAAATTTACATGACTCTAATTAGTTATTCAATCGGGGAGCCTAGTTTATTATATTAATTAAGCTGCATAGTTATTTGTTATACCATCCTGGTTGGTTATTAATTAGAACATTCCCACCTGTTCTTGAGTCCGGAAGCTGCATCTAGCAGTACAGTAAACGATGCACGAGCACGCCCCTCATCCTGCGTTCTTCCCTCATCGGTGGCCGATGTAGCAAAACCCTCGAGCCGCACCTCGCGGTGCCTGTCCTCAACGTTTGTTTTATAAACGGACCTCATTAATCTGCATGCTTGCTCGGGTCGCAAGTTGTGTCATATTTGGATTAGTAACGCCGGGTTCAGAACTGGATGCTTTATTAAGGTGCCATGAACCCACTAGCAGACACACAGGAGCCGCACACAACTGATTAAGGTACAACAGGATATACCTTTCATGTGAGCCACCTGTTTTCATAATACGAGCCACCTGACCTAGTGTCATAAGAGTATAAATAGGCGGCGCTAGGAACCAACCCCCTCCCCCCCACCCAGAGGCACCAGATTGATCGACGACATACTACGTGCCGCTTTAGGAGCGGTGGCGGAGACAAAGGCAACCCACGTCATGGTCTAGAGGAGCTTTAGGCCTATCAGCAGTCTGCAAATTATATGGTGAGCATTAATTCGGCTGACAGTTATGTGTCATTCTCTCTTTTGAAGATTCGTTAATCTAAACTTATCAGATTTCTAATTACCGGTAAGGCTAGGGATATTAGCGTTTATGAGAGTTAACGCGGTTGTATTGTAACTGTCCGTTATATCTACGTGTATTAACTTGGTTGTATCATAATCGCGCCTTAAGTCACGGTAACGGAGTAAATTGTAAGGAATCATTCTCCTGTATTGTTTTATGTCTATATCGTTGAAGTTGTAATTAAGGAGCTTTATAGTAATGACCCCTTATCCTACAGTTACCATATTGTGTAGTGACTGGCTCACTATAGTAATTTACCTGAGTAGAAGTCAGCAGGAAGGGATAGGGAGGATAAGGAGGCTCATTACACTGGTGGAGTGCCTAACGATCCACCTCATGCTTATGCTAGTAGGCAGTTTAAGGAATTACTTTTAAAAAGTATAACTTCATATATTGTGTGTAATGCAATAAGGAGAAATAAAAGTGACAGCGCTACTAGTGATCACGAAGCAGGTAAGCGTAACAACATTTAAAACCAAATGTGTATAATGTCCAGGTTAAATTATTGTCAACACTACAGTAAAATAAATGACAAACATAGAATAACAGCACGAGCGCATAACAGCTTTTAGAATCACCGTGACCAAGACGCATGCTGTGTGCATCGTTGAGGTAGGTTAGTGCATCAGCACGAGTCAGCAAAACACGCAGGAGACCTTGCCAGCTAAGCAGCACGGCGTCACTAGCCCACCCCGCTTATAATTGCTTCCTCATACTAGTAATGCATGTTAACAACTTGTTTCTGCATGTGGGACACTTTGTTCTTGTATAAGCAAAGAATTCTCCATCTATTGTGTGTGTGTGTGTGTGTGTGTGTGCTTCGGAGAATTTATAACTTCTCTATCTTTCTAAATATAAGTTACACTAAGTGCGCAGCACCAATTACACTACATCAACTATGCTAACATGCCATCATGAACACAGAAAATAGATCTACCACACAAAACATGAGAAAACTAGTTAAAACACTGTTGATAGACTTAGGTGACATGAAACGTGCTGCAGAAGTACATGAACAAATAAGAAACCAACTTACAAGTGAAAACACCACTTCATACACATCTACGATGGCACAAATAACACTACTTGAAAACACGTCTCTATCAACACATAACCAACCCAGCACAAGCAGTTATTTTACACCTCCCCCACACCAAAAATTTCAAACAATACAAACACATTTAATTTCTATTCCTGCCATGACCATAAATCAACCTACACAAACACCTCAAACAACGAACCAAGTACATGTAGTGATGCCAGAGATACATCACATTCCCACATTCACAGGCGAAACTCACGAAAACGTTAACGAATGTTTAGACACCTTCAACGCCGCAAGTGAGCTAAATAACTGGACAGAATTAGAAAAACAGTTCTACCTCCCAGGGACCGCCAAAAGAACATACGAGAATTGATATTATGCCAGTGTCCAGGAACTCTCATGGCAACAGATTGCAGATAAATTATTACAGACATTCAGAAAACTCAGAACTTAAGGCCACTACAGACAGGTATTACAAACAACAAAACTACACCCAGACCAGAGTACAATAGCACACATCGAAAATCTGACATTTTATAAGAACAAGTGCAAATCACAACTTCGAGAGCCGGAATTTGTGAAAATAATTTGGACCTCACTGTCACCTGCCATTGCAGATAAACTTGTGCCATTTGAAAATGATACATTGCAACAGCTAATTCAGAACATTATAAAAACATTTTGCTGGGCATGTACAGACACCAACAGACCATTGAACACGAGTCACAAAACCCATACCATATCAAACTCCAAGAGGAGATCGCTACTTGGAAGCAACAGTTAGATATGCTAAAACAATCATACAAAAACATGGCACCATGCCAACGTCCTATGAGTTACACTGAAAACCATTCATTACCACCTCCACCCACAGGAACACCCACATTCAAAACAGGTACAACCGCCCCACGGTAATTGAATGGACATGGAGAAGGGAATCATACAGACATCCACCACACTACGGCCCCTATAAACCATGCTCACAACCAGGCAGGCCCCTTAGGGGCACAAAACAAAAATCACGAACGGCAACATGTAGAGAGAAGGGTCCCTCACTACAATGAAAAACGTTTTCCCCCCAATCTAGGAACAACATGTCCGAGCACGCGACGCGTGCCAAGCCATGTTTAATAAGGTTTGCGGCAAACAGGTCATATGCGGAAATGACAAGGTTACAAGGCTTATAGTAACCTGCCACCACAAAATCAATCACACCCACAGCAATTAAATGTACAGCAAATAAATGTATAGCAAGTAAATGTAAGGTAACTGTTTAACACAGAAAACAAATCCACGCAGCCAGCAAAGCCAAACATTATAGTTAAGACAAGGACAGGTTCGCCAAAGCAAACAGTGCGGGAACCGACGACAGATCCGGAAATTACAGTCAAGCTGCATAAACATTCGAATCAGCACATAGCGCGAGCGCAGCAGGTTCAAGGTGAAGCACACGAGCGCATCACCACACTCCCCCCCCCCCCCCCCCCACGCACACAAGGACAGCATTGCCACACCGCTACCAAAGTGCGACCCAATTTGCAACGTTGCCAAACATCAAGAAAGTATCACCAACAATTAGGAAGTTGCCGGTCCACGTAGCCTCACGCATGACACGTGTGCACTCTGTTTCTATGCCGAACACAAGGCCAGACATTGTAAATTGTTTCCAAAACAAAAATTTGAGTTTTCTACGGACATCAGGGATCGCTTCAGGCGTTTCAAAAACAAATTCAACATGACACCTCAGACAGTTTACTTAGAGGGCAAAACAAAAAACCACACCGTAGCTCCGGACAACTGTTATGATAACACACCGAGCCAGGCTTGCGATGATGATTCAAAGATGTATAACAAACTGAGCAGGCCTATGCCTCAATGTTGTCCAGGAAAACACACCAGCCTGGAAATAAAAGCAAATTGTCAATAGGCCAAACTCCGGATTGCGACACCGCATGCAAAAGTCAACTTGAAAGGGAAAGAATTTTATGCATTTTTAGACACTGGATGCTCATGCAGCAGTGTAGCTAGCACAGTTATTCCAACACAGGAGCTTAAGCCATTAAAGGAAGAGATAACATTAGTCGGAGCTACTTTTATATTAACATCACCCAAATTTGAAACCACTCTCAACATAAATATTTCGGAACACACGTACCCCCAAACATTTTCAGTAGTGGACAATCTTAAACAAGACTTGATATTAGGGGTAGATTTTATGTATGACGTAGTGCCTGTATTGAAATACGATATTATCTTTATACATGCGCACAATTCTAACAAAACAACTTAAATACAGATTCATACAGCTGTGTTAACACAAGAGAACTGCACTTCCATTGACCATTCATTACATGCACTAGACACATTCAAAGCAGAGCAGCATAAGTTACCGCACATTAATAGAAAAATAACAGACAAACAAACACAGGCGATCATTAGCCTAATTGAAAAATACAGAGACAGGTTTGCCAACTCCATCCTGGAACTAACCGAAGCAAAATTATTCTAAATAAAGTTAGAGCTAAATACAGACAAGCCAGTAGCAACTAGACCGTGCAGAATGAGCCCCAAAATTCATGATGAACTATTAAACCAAATTAAAGACATGGTAGAAGCAGGAATAATCGAGGAATTGGATTCACTTTATTCTGCGCCAAGCTTGGTCGTGGCTAAGAAAAACAGAGGTTTAAGATTTTTAACAGATTTTTTAAAGCTAAATCAATAGCAGGCTAGAGTACACCCTCTAGCCTGCACAGAAGACATTCTGAATGCGCTACAACAATCTCAATACATTACCAGCTTAGTTTTGTTTTCAGGCTTTTGTAGTGTTCCAGTAAGAATGCAAGACAGCCATAAATTAGCATTTACGATTGACGGGGTAGGTTTGTTTCAATATAACAGAATGCCGATGGGCCTCAGCACCTCCCCCCCAATATTTCCAGATGTTTATTAACAAATTACTAGGACCCCTTAGTTGGACAGTTGCAAAAGCTTAGATCAACAATGATTTTACTGTGGGAAACTCGTTCGAGAAGCATTTAGTAAATATTAAAAAGGTCTTTGAGCGACTACGAATGTTTAACGTAAAGGTCAATACAAAAAAGTGCACATTTGCTGAACAGACGGTGAGAGTTCTGGGACAAATAATCACTCCACAAGGCGTAACCAATGACCCAGACAAAGTTAGTGCCATAGAACGCATGGTGGCCCTACAATAATTAAACAATTAAGAACGTTCTTAGGAATGACATCCTATTTCCTGAGATACATCAGAAATGATGCGACTATCGCACAACCGCTAATAGAATTAACAAAAATGAATGTTACTTACAAATGGGAAGAAGCGCAGCAGACAGGATTCGAACAACTGAGGAAAGCAATACTAGAAGTACCCGTGCTGCAAAACTATTATCCTCGCATGCAACGCAAGTAATGATGCAGTAGTCGGGGCACTTCTACAGGAAGACCCGACCTCGAAGAGCATAGTATTATTGTCTTTACATCTAAGAAGTTAGCCCTAAAGGAAAAAAAGTTGGAACTCTACAGAGAGAGAGCTTGGTGCAATACGCTATCTTTGTAACCACTTCAGGCAGTACCTATACGGTAGACATTTGGTAATTGAAATGGACCATGCCAGCTTAAGATACCTGTTATTGATGGCTGAACACAACATTGGGATCCAGAAAATGACCATAGCGTTGAGCGAATACGACTTGGAACCACACATTATAAAAGGCAAGCTCAATACACTTCCAGATGCCGTAAACCGCATTACAAAAAACACTAACACAGCAAAACAAACAATTACTCTAAACAACACGAATTACACAGTGAAAAAAGACATGCTAGACGGCACATCACTATATAGAGCTACGGCTGAAAGCATATTACCAAACCCAAACAAAGAAAACAAAATTAAGTCAGGCATTATTAAATCCACTGTGAACATCTGGATGGATATCAAACCATTCTTTAAACATGAATTTCAGTCGCAAGATAAAACAAAGGTTGCAAAAGCTTTAGCTGATGATAAAATATTCCCTATTCATGCCATGTGCAAAACTCTCACAACCTTGTATCAAGTTAATCTCCAGGTGATAATGGAAAATACACCTAACAAAATCAAAACACATTGCATAGAACCATTGTTAAGTTGCACCATCATATTAGTGAACAAAAACGGCAACCCACACTTCTTACCCACCTACAATCATGAACAAGAATATGTCAAAATTGACGTGACACTATATTACACTTATTCCCAATCACCGTCAATACATCACCCTTCGTAGGTTAATATGGAAAGGACACACATATAAAAAAAATTTAAAACGGCAATAGAAAACCCTGATTCAGCTGGCACAACATATTGTCGTCTCAGTCCCCGCTATGGCATGGCAGAAAATGGAGAAATATTTCTTAAAATTAACATGCCACAAGGCACAAAAAAGTTGACACTCGTCCCACAAGTTTACATAAATGAGATAATTCAAGCACACCATGATGCCATTTTTGGAGGGGGACATTTCGGGGCATTCAAGACATTAGAAAAAATAAAACAGGCATACTATTGGGACACTATGACAGCACATTTAAAAAACTATGTCCGTGCGTGCGAAGTATGTCAACGAACAAAGTCACCCAGTAGCAAACCAGCAGGGCAATTGACATCAATCCCACCTCAATCCCTACTTAAAACATGGCCTCTGGATGCAAAGGCCCCTACCCACCACCAAAAGGGTAATAAATATATTTTAGTCATGACTGAGTACCTTAGTAGTAGCTTCACCAGTAAAATCAGTAGACGCAGCGCAGCCACCTCAGCAGAATTTATCAAACAAGTTAAACTACAATTTGAGTGCCCAGAACAAATACTCATGGACCGTAGCACAAGTTTACAGAACGAACAAATCAGCCAACTGCTTAAGAGCCTGGGCTTTAAGAAACTAACAACCGCGGCTTACAATCCACGATGTAACGGGCTTGTAGAGTTGACAAATCGCATCATTGGGGACCAATTAACAGCATGCACCCATACTGATCATGCATACTGGGACCTCTACATAAATTTTATTACGTTTAGTTACAATACTAGCACAAATATAGCAACTAAATACACCCCTTTTTACTTGCTTCATGGTGTAGAAACTGCCTTACCAGCGCAAATAATAGCTAAACAATACCCGCAACGAGCAAACGATTGGTGCGTAAAGTTATTATACGACAGTGAAATTGCAAAAGTAAATCTATTACAAGCACAACAACACCAACAGAATCAATTTAACAAAACACATAAACCCTGCACCCTACGAATTAAGGACTATGTATGGTTAAGAAACAGAAGATGACAAAAGACTCGTGACACAGTGCTTCCGTAGCGCCTTCAGAGTAGTCAATATTTTAGACGATTTGACAGTACGGATCCAAGTAAATAAGACAGGCATGCTAAAGTACGATACTGTGTGTACATGTCACACCAAACCCACATTTTCACAATAACTCAGTGTTCTTTGTGAAAGAAAATATTTTATGTATATTACTAGTGTTCAGTGTTTAATTTTGTCATTTTAATATGTTACAGTATGTATAACAAACTATGTGGGGGAAAATAGTCAAACGCATGCCTCTGTGAGAGCCGTTGGGACTTCGCGAAGGCAGCCAGCCATACCGCAATGGGAGCACGCTGGAATCAGCACGTGCGTGATGCAGAAGGGACCAAGCAATGCGATGCATCTGTTCAACGTTCCTAGCTGCCGGCACAACAAGCCACTACTGCGGCAGCAACCAACCAAGCATGGAGACGAGAGCCACGGCTGCCAACTTCACATTCCAAGCGGCGCCACAACAGCAGAGAGGTGCTGTTCACCCTCCTACCCCCACCAGATGCAGTTTGCAGCATTAGACAGGTGCAAGGCACGCCTTGCTCATATGCCACACCATTGTCATGGAAACGCCAGCAGCCAGCCCAATCCGAAGGAAGAAGTGGGGAGTCCACTACATTCACCGTATGGCCAAGGTCACGGTAGCACTCGATTAATATCTACACATTTGTAGTCATGTTGTAACCGCAAACAGATATATTTTTATCAACCATTAGTGACCCCTTGAGAGAGACTCGTGAACATTTTTCTATACCGCAGCTAAAATGTATAAAACAGTTCATTATAAACTCCAATCCGTTGAACAGTGCATTTAGAATATCTATGCATTATTGGTGACAGGCTTGTTTGAATTAAATACATTGCAGTGTGTTGTGAAATATGACTCTTAAAATGAATTCAGAATAATAAAATATAATTCAGAGTTTTAGATTATTAATGTTATTTTACAGTATGTTTTTCCCATTACACGTTGTGTGTTAGGCTAAAAGGTATATTGATTGCTCACAAGTTTACCTTAATTTTGAACACAAATTATGAAACCAATCACAATGGAAACACACTTGAAACCATTCTGAAGATCTGTTTTTGTTTACACATCTGAATGTTATTTCTCTGAATTCACATACTTTTAAAGGTATTTCACAATGGTCATGTCCCAAGTCCCGGAGTGAGAAGAGGGACACGCACCAGTCGCATAGCTGTATTGATTATGTGTTTGACCAGTTTGACAGATGAAGTTGTCACCATAAACTTGTCACACAGTGTATTAAAATACTCTACAAGGTGTGCAACTACAGTAAGAAAGTTTTATTGTTAAAAGGGTAATATTTCATTGTCTAAGCATTGTCACACACCATCACATTTTATGCACTCAAAACATACAAACCGTAGTCAACAAAAGGTTTCACATAACATCACTTTGTGGCATTCCATGCGTAAAGTCACCTTAGAAAAATTCTACATTATTTTTTGATTTGTTCTTAAAACAATGTCTGTATCATATTGTATAAATACGTAAAGAATTTTTCATTGATGCAGTGCTTGTATGATTGCATTATTTTATATTTTATGTAATGGCAATGTATTCTCATAATTGCATTTGCCAGTTTTAATGGTGTGGTTATTGGCAATAATATTTAATTTTGTGGCAACCTCTTTAAGTGTAGTAACACTGTATTTTAATGTAACTGAAACAAATTTGTGTATGAATAAATTTTGCAGTATGCCTTTTAAACTTTTGTGTAGTGTTGAGAGAACTACTTTCAAATACGTTTATAAAGGTTGGTTTTCATTATCAAATATTCTCAATGTATAGAGGAGATGTGGTATAAATGTGAAAATATGTAGCTTGGAACTGCTCCTTGGTGTTGAGATTCTTTTTTTGGTACAATTATTTTTATCCATGGTGGAACACTAAAGAGGGAGAAAGTTCAATTCATATTCACCCGTGGCTCAGCTGGCATATGATGTATAGTATGCTCAGTGTTATGCCTCACTGCTCACATCTGAGCATTGAAATATGTTCGCAGCTACTCACTAGTGGAGTTAGGCTTTTGTATTGTAGTGTGGGTAAGACTTTATTGTTTAGGTGTAATATTGTATGCCAAAAACTACATATAGAGATTATCAAAGATACCCTTTCTTTTTTTACTGTGTATTTTTAATCTGTTATAACACGCTGCAAAGCAACGAGATCTTCACGTTTGTCTAGCACTGCTGAAGTAATCCGTGAAGGTACTGTGGGGTGACGTTACTCGGCACAAACATGTGTGCTTCTTACGTGACTGTTGTTTGTCGGCAGGCTCAATGGAAGTGTTCTACTTGTCAGACTACCTGGGACACGGCATGCCACAGCCAGAGGAGAGAAGTGACTCTGGCAACCTGGGCAGCAACATCTCCATGGTTGGCAACAGAATAGATTTGCAGGTAATTTTCTACCTTCAGTCCAGCATTATGCTGGTGCACCTGGCAAACAACACTTGGGTAACACATTTCCTGCTGATTTTCATACTAATTAGAAAAATTCTTACTCTTTGACAGTTGTTAAAAAAAATAATTTTTTTGATGTTTAGTTTGCTCAATTTTATTAGGGGTAAATGGCTCATTGCAGAATTGCTCCAGCGTTATTAGTTTTGCTTCTTTCAAAATGTTTTGTGGTGCATTTATAATTGGAAAGTATTCAGAGAATACTTTTTTGTGTTAGTTTGAGCTATTTATCTTTACCTGCATGAACGTAAAATACAATTTTCATTAACTTTTTTTTTAAGTTGTTCATTAAGATTATCTGTATGCTGTATTAAACTTGGAGTTCTGTTAGAAGAAGTAGTGAGACAGTGATATAAGCACTTGTGTTTAATGTACATGGATAAATAACACAGAGGCTTTGATGTACGTAATTCAACATCAGCAAGCGCACTTCTTCCCTTATGTAGTATATGTAGTATATGGTGGGTATGCATAGCAGAGTGTTATTAGATTACTGAATGTTGCAAAACTCTCTACTATTATCTGTGGCAGATAGAGATTGCTGAGACAAATCCTTTATCTCATCCATTCTACACTTGCTGACATTACTTTCTATAGTGAGTGTGTGTGCATGAGAGTGAGCGAGCGTGGGCACACACAGACTGGTGAGGCGCAAGCGGGGGAGGCACGTGAGCATGTGGGAGGGTAGCGTGCACAGGCAAGGATTGTAAGACATGTAAGGCCAGACAGCTAAGAAGGTCTAAGTCCTATCACTGGTTATGTCTCTGATTGTCTATATTGTTGCGAAGTGATTTTAGTGAGGTAATTTTTTTTTTTTAGGATTCCCGTAATTTTTTTGGGAAGCTCTCTATTTTTTGTTATGATCTAGTAGGTTATCTTATTATTTTCTATTTTTTTTGTTCAGATCGATCATAGGCATGGTTCAGTTGGTCGTTGTCATTTTGGGGTTAAATTTTTTCCTCTTTTTATTTGTTCTGATGCAAGTCCTTCTCTTTGATGTTTTAGTACTGATTTAATTATTTTATTTTAATTTTGGTTTTTGGTTATAATTTTTGGAAGTCATTTTGCTTCTCTTTTGATGTTCATGCACTTACGGACTTTTGCCCTTAACATAGTAAGTTGGTCGTGTTTTGTTTGGATTTTAATTTGTAGTACCTTTATAAGTTCTTTTTATTTTATTTTCTATACAGGGTCCTTAATTTGTTTTATTGGAAGTTATTTACATTTTTTTTTTTTTTTTTTGTGAAGGGTTCAGGTCTCATAATTTTATCTTGGGTAGGATGGGTGTTAATTATTTTAAAAGATTTGGGATATAAGATGGATAGGTCATTCACTTTGTCCTCCCAGGAATCTTCCTTAGACTCACAGTTCATAGTTCCAGAGCTGCTGCAGGAATTGTTTGCCAGCCGTATCGAGCTTGGGGTAAAGTACAAAACTTAATAAATGCAGGGGTGTGCCTAACAAACGGCACATATATCAGTATGTTTAGCACGTCAACGCGTACTCTATTTTCACTGGCTTCTTGCAGGAAAGTCAGAGAATTTCTCATTTAAATATTAACTTACTATCACAGCTTCATTATCCAGTGTATCATGTACTTTATACACACATGACTTAAGAGTGGTAAAAGATAGATATTAAAATTTGCTGGTCACCCTTCTCTGTTACTCTGAACAAGTCATGTGCCATGTGAAAGGAAACAGTGACTTTGCCAAAATGACACAGGAGGGAAGGAAGCTGGCATGCCCTCTCTCCAGCGACAGAGCTACACATGCTCTCTCCTAATCAATATTGTTGTTGTTTTATAGGGAACCTCGCCTAGCAACCACAGAGCAGAGCACATTTTTCTACTGCAAATTGTAGATGCCATCTCAGTATATCATTTTGTGTGAAATGTTATATTAGTGGCACAAGTCAACTACTTTATGAAATAACTTTGTCTGCCTTTTTGCATAAACATCTTGAAATGATGCAAAGTGTATATTAAGAATGTTTGTTGGTTTCTGGAGATTGGCCAAGTATTGTATTTACTAAATGATTATGCAAATAATATTTTTTGTATCAGGAACAGACAAATATGATTTTGAATGAGATAATTGTCCAAGGATTGTTGCACAAAACTCGTGTTCAGTTATTGGAAATACAATTATAAACAGTTGGTTTGTGTGTTTTATAAATTAAGTATTGTATTCCTCGTGTATAGCGTGCACTATGATTTTTGCAACAAGGAACAGGGAAAAATTTTTTTCTAATAAAATTGCACCAAAAATTTTTCGTGCCCTATTAGTAAGTATGGAACCAATTATTCTTTTTTACATTAATATGTGGTGATTGTAATATGTTTGGAAAAATCTTTAATTAAATAACTTTGGTACAAAAAGCCAAAATAAAAAAAATTCTGGAAACATACTCCTACTATTCAACTTTTTAACATTTCAACTTCATTTTTCTTTCTCCTCCTTTCTTCTTTTAGCAATGACCGACTATCCTTTTTTTGCCATGCTAGAATGTCACACTACCCTTCCCTAAAAAAAAGTCTCATCTTCCCTCCCCCCTCCCCCTCCCAATAGAACATTGCTCGCTAGCCTCTGCCATGGAAACAAAGAGGGATGGCTGAATTCTCGACTGGCAACATCTGGATGTTATTACAATGGGGTGGCGGGCCATAAACAAGTGGCAGCTCTGGTTTTGTGGTGGAACAGGATGCTATTAGTTGTGGGGGGGGGGGAGGGAGGTTTCGATCTGCACATAACAGTAGACAGAACATGTCACATTTGGCTGACTTAGTGCAAGAGTGGTCTAAGTTGCATTTGGTACAAGAGTCGACTAAGCGTCTCATGATATGCAAACGAGATTAAAGAATGGTTGATTGGTTAATTAATTATAATGATTAATCGGTTAATTAAATTGATTAATCAATTAATGAAATAATTCTTTGATATCAAATTACTTGGATGAAATTTTTTTATATAAAAAAATTGTTATTATTTCATTTGTGTTGAAAGAGTTAAGGGTGATATTGGCAGAGCAGGATCAATGTGTTCTCTGTGACGTCCTGAAGCCGACTGACCAGAGGAGTGGGTTGTAATTATTTATGTAGGAGTTAATGTTGGTGCAAGAGTGGTATAAGGGACATTTTTTTATTTTTCTTGTTTGTGACTGATATGCGGAGCGGGGTACATGGCCAGGTCAAATGTCTGGATGCAGAGTGAGTATTAAAATTTATGTTTCCTTCCGTCAAGGAAAGCGAAGTAAATATTTTTTAATGAAAAAAGATATTAAAATAGGTTACAGAAAGAATTACTTTAATCGTGCAATTACCGAATGAACGAATAAAATTTAATTAAACAAGCAAAACACCCAGCTAATATAAATTTACAAATCACCATCACTCCAGATACCCCCCTTACAATAGTACACGTACACGAATATAAATACGTATTTTACTCCGTCCCTCATCTGCTCTCTAAACACGCTTCATGGAACAGCTTACAAAAATCATTGAATACACTAAGAAAGTAATTAAATTGCACACACATAAATTAAGTTTAAGCTTATCGCTCTCAACAACGTGTTTAAATAAATGTATGTATTTTTATCGTGATTTCATAAAATTAAATTATACAGCCCTATGTATGTTAGGGCGTATAATATTCCCCAATCATTGTATATACAACCCTTTTTGATTCAGGTATGAATAAGAGTTTAGCAGAACAAATATTCTAAACTCTGTAGGCGCGAGATGTTTCCGCTCATTCGGGGAAGGGCACGGTCTGCTTGTGAAGGCTGGCCGGCCGAAAGACGGACTTGTGAAGCCTGGCACCTCCGAGGAGAGATTGCTCGTGGAGCTGCATCCTTGTGGGGCCAGGCAGTGTTCCGATTAGTTCCAACTTCCCCCGAATGTGAGTGCTCAGATCGCCCTATTCTTTCTCCCCCTTCTCCACCCATCCGACACGTCCACCGCGCTTCGCTGACCGCCATTCCCCTTCCCCTGTCTGTGCGGACCACCTCCACCCTCCATTCCCCGTGTGCCCGGCGAAGTCTGCGCTAAACACCGCTCTGAGAGTTATTGGTTCCACCTCCCCACAACCACCCCTGACCCTGCAATGCACGAACCTGCACAACTGCAGTGCTTTGCTCCTCTTTTTGCACGCCTAGTAAATTGGTAGGAGTCCGTCCCTGCTCCCGACAGGAACAAAGAATCCACCCCCTCCCCCATTTCTCACCCCAACAAAGGTGTAGCACCACGCTGGCAGGGAAGCAGTTACCTGTCCCGTGGGAATGAACTCTCCCTGCCAGCAAAAGTTACCGAACACCTGCCGAGGCAGGCTTGCCCCAGCCTACCTCAACGAGGAAAATTTTACATCTCCAGCAAAATACATTTATTCCATAAAAAAATTTCAACTCAAGGAAACACTCACCCATACAAATGTATTTAATAAATTTCCAAGTAGCAACGGAAATTTTACTTTGTTCAACGATCAAAATTATATATTTGAAAATCCGTTTTCCAGTCTTTAAACATTTTTTTATCCATACATTTTTTGCTCGCTAACATTTTTAACGTACGTGCATATATATTCTCTAGAACACGTATTCTTTATGAAACAAAATGCTTGTTAAACCAATCTTCGTGTACTGTATCTAACAAGATTATTTTACAAATGCGACCAACTAACATTTATACCAAATGTATATATTTAGGACTATTAAGTAAATTAACACATTAGGATACAGTATTTCAAATTCTGATAGGATTTTTGGAAGCTAACGAACGTATATATTCCTCAAAAATACATTTCTAATAAGTTTATTTTACTATTCCTACCACCAAAATATATCAGAAATGTGTATATTTTGGACAAATGTATATTTGGGAAAACATGAAATACAGAAAGTACCATAATTTCAGCCTGGAATGAGTTTTAAAATGCCAAAATCAGCGATGTTTCAACAAAATTTCGAAGAGACCCTATTTTAAGCAAAATTCAAGTAAAACCGTGGCCATTTTGGATGTCTAGTATATAAGAAGCAATAAATTAATTTTCCTTTCAGTCTTAAGCCAGCAGTTGTTGAAGTCAAGAGTGCCGCTACGTCACCTACAGTTTGCCACCACTAATCAACAGAGTGAGGCAAGAAGCGTGATGCACGTGACAGTAGGGATATGTGAACTCAGTACAAAGTGTGATGTCTACATAATGCCGGACCTGTGTGAGGAGATGATTTTGGGATTACCGTGGTTGATCGACAACCAGGCCATGATTTAACTACATCTTGACCGTCTGCACATGGAGACACGTAGGAGGTGGATGCTGTTTGCAGTAGGAACAATGCCGCCGGCGACAACAGCTGCTGTGCCGCTCAGCAAATTCCAGCACAAGGTACCCGAACAACATCAACAACATCTGCAACATCTGTTAGATCAGTATGCCAGTGTGTTCCACACTGATGGGAAGCTGAAGCGCACCGACGTCACCAAGCATGCCATCATCACGACGCATTAGGACCCGGTGTACTCCAAGCCACGAGACCCAGGTATTTTCTTCCAGCGCATCATCAGTCAGCGGGTATATGAGATGCTCAATAACAATGTGATTGAACCCACGTAGATTATCTATAATTCAGGTATTACACTAGCCCCTAAAAAGGATGGTGAATGGAGGTTTTGTTTAGACTTTCGCCCTATCAACAAAATAACTGTAAACATGCCACCTCCAGTCATTAACATCAAAGACACTTTGTCAATCCGAGGGCCAACTACTGTATTCACGTCACTCGACCTTAAATCAGGGTATTGGCAGGTGCCTATCCACCCACAAGACCGTAAAAAGACATGTTTTACCACGCCAGATGGGCGTAGATATCAGTTTGTTGCCATGCCGTGTGGCCTAAAATGTACCCCTGCCACTTTTTAAAACCTAATGGTAAATGTGTTAGATGGTTACATAGGAGACTTTGAGATGGCTTATCTTGATGATGTACTACTTATATGGTCAAACAGCTGGGAAGAGCACCTACATCACCTGAGCCTTGTGTTTGAGATGCTCTAATGCAATAAACTCACATCTAAGGTTGACAAGTGTAAGTTGGGGATGAATAGAATTGAGTTTTTGGGACACTATGTAAGAGGAAATGGACACGAACTGGAACAACATGTACAAGAAATACCAAACAAACCTACACCCAGGTCACGTAAGCAAGTTAAAAAAATTTTTGGCTTGATAAATTGGTTAAGGGAATTCGTTCCCAATTTTTCTGTGATAACAGCACCGTTGACTGAATTGCTATCTCAGAAATGTAAATTTTGTATGGAAACGTTAAGCAGACCAAGCATTTAAAGAAATCAAACATGCCAAGAGTAACCTGTTGTAGTTCAAACGGATGCAAGCCAAGAAGGTATCGGTGCGGTGTTCTACCAGATGGGAGAACACTGGGAATAGCACATCCTTAGTTACCACAGCGCTAAGCTTGGCGAGGTGGAAAGAAAGTATCATGTGAACGAGCAAGAATGTTTAACAATTGTACATGCGCTGAGAACGTACCGGCCGTATCTGTTAGGGAGGCAGTTTATGTTGAAAACCGATAACCGTTGTCTAGTTTAGTTGGAAGGCATGCATAACAGGAAGAGTAAACTTGCCTGCTGGTATTTACTGCTTTAGGAGTTTGATTTCAAGGTAGAACACATGCCGGGGAAAACCAACGAGCTCCAGAAACCCCTGTCCGAACCTAACGGTAGCAGATGACACTGAGTGGGAAGAGGCAATACCACCTTGCCGTGCCACACAGACAGCAGACACACCAGCTTTTGTTTTGCAGAACATTTTCGCCACACCACCCGGTGAACTTGTCTCGTTAAACGTTCGTGACGTGTTAAGGGAGGTACACACAGTGCAAGAAAATTCTCCAAATGCCGCGCAACGCTGACAACACTGTGCCATGAGGTACTCGGAACATTGGAGATTAGTGAACCGGGAAATTCAAACCAAACCCCTCGGTAATTGCACAAGATGGCGAACTTACGTGCCTAAAGTAAAACGTGAACTTGTACTTAAATATGCACATGATAGCTTAGAACATGGATACCTGGGTTCCGAGCAGACACTTAGAAACATGCAAAAGTATTTTCATTGGCCAGGAGTCCAAGGGGATGTACGTAAACATGTGCAGAGTTGTGTCACGTGTAACACCGGGAAGATGCGGAGAACAGACAGCGAAGCTTCACAACAGCAGAGGCTGCCAACCGAGCCATTCAAAACTGTAGCACTCAACATCATGGGCCCGTACTCGCGCACCAAAAGCGGTAAAAGGTTTCTCATTGTCGCCATGGATTTGTATACCAGATGGACTGAGGTGTTTCCAGTCAATAATGTTCGCACGCACATGGTTGCACATGTAATGCAAACTGAATTTTTTATATGATGGGGGAATCCCGAGTACCTACTGACCGATAATAGGATGCAGTTCATGGGGAGAAAGTGGAGAGATTATTGTACCAGATGGAGAACTGAACACCGTACTACACTGGCCTACCACCCAAGGGCAAACCCGACTGAACGTTGTAACCAGGACGTGAAAATTCAGTTACGTGTTAGGATAAGAGAAGATCACACCAGATGGGCGGAGTTGATTCCGGAGGTCATGTTTTGTTTATGAAACAGGATGGATGCGGCAACCGGGAAAACTCCCGCGAAATGGTACAGGGTCGCGAACTCCATGCGCCCGGAGAACCCCGCAAAAATCAGCCAATACCACCTGAGGAAATTGTCACACATCAAATACGAAGATGCGCGGGTAAACCAAGAAAACTATTGCATTGTTTGGGTACCAGAAAGTAAAAGGCTGCCGCCAGAGTTAGTGCCTGACATGTATGTTTATGTAAGGGAAAACCCATTATCGGCAGGAGTAAAGAACCGTTGTTCAGGACTGGCACCCAACTGGATTGGGCCGGTGAGAGTAACAGCCAAGATGGAGGATTCCACGTTTCTTGTGAAGCTGGATCTGCGACAAGTCATGAAACATCACCACAACGACCTGCGTATAGCCCGCACACCTGCAGTGAAGAGGGGCAAGGGAAAGTTAGAAAGTCCAGTACCTCAGCAAGCGCGACGTTGCATACCAGGTGGTACTAGGAATGATAGGAGTAACACGTGTCAAAACAACACCACCAGTCTCATGACTATGCACCTGGGGAATGTAAACAATAATGCTGGGAATGCTATCTCATTAGGGGTCTGCGCCATCCGAACACTCCACACCACAAGCCTAGAAATGTCCCAGTCTACAGGAGAATATTTTCCCCATCATCAATAACCATTTGTCAGACCACAATTTGCTGTTTTTACGGAGAAATACTGAAATATCACCTGCACCATATGATCCGCTACCAATCTTATCCAGCGGCATCCGTGCCATATAAGTTTGCTTTCACCCACCCACGTGTTTATATGACTATTCATGTTGTGTACCATACTGTTTCATCTGTATTGTATTTATGTTATGTGTGTAATTTGTACGGTAATAATATTTCTGTCTTAGCCGGCTATGTGTATAGGTCATCACCACACTAACCACTTGCTGAGGGACACACTCCAATGAGTACGTGTTAGTGATGCCAAATAATTACACGTGTTCGCTTGTTCATTTCATAATTCTACATGCCCTGTCTTCAGGAAAAATCGGCAGTCCATCCTAGTGGCTGTCGACCCTTTCCTTCTGAAGATTGTGTTTTCTAACACCACAGAGAAGTCATCCATCTAAGAGTGCCCTATATTAATTCCGGTCTAGGGAGCACTTGAACGGAGTTAGCTAGACACGTCCGAGTTAATCATAAAGTAAATCCTGGCATGGTTTTGTATGAGTGACAAAATAAAAGTTAGTCTCACAGTGCATAAAGTATTTCTTTGTAGTGACAGGTACCTCTCGCCTTTTTCAGTAATAATATGTTTAGTAATGCAAAGTGTTTTGTAAGTACGCTTGGGTGAGACGGACACATAGAACCCACAGCATCCCTGAGAACTCTGACTCTCGACAGTGCGGTGACTGGGAAATACTGCAGTCGCTCATCTACCGTAAGTTTATTGTGACAACGTTTGTCTCGTGTCTCACCCAACGACGTCACAATCAACAGACAGACTTCTCTGATACTTTCATCAGTCTACAAGCTTCAACAGCAAGTAATATGCACAACAGTCACTGCTGTGAAAACTGTGATGAAGAATGTGATAAAGTGTTTAACGCCATTTGAGCATATGGACAAAGCCAAATGCTTTGAAGCCTAGATGTTCGAGAACTTGCATACAAAGCCCTGCAAATAGGTTACAGAAGAGTATTATTTAAGCCATATGGTGGTATTCTACCAAGTGTGTAACAATATCGAACATGGGTGTTACACTATCGATTCCAGTCTCGGCATTCACTTTGGTGAAGGCTTAGCATGCATCAATTGTGCTGTGAGGTATCTCCGCCCTGACAGTGACATCCCATCTACATTTGAAGATTTGATGTCAACCAGTCTTAGTGAGGAGCTAGAAGAGGAGCATGGCAACAGGTAATCGCCTACCAACTCACCAGATCTCATCAGGGAACCAGAATACATTTGAAGGAAACGTGTGATGGGGACATCCACAACTATATTTTCGAATGAGCTGGTTTAGTTTTTCCTACCATGTGCAACTTATATGCAAGTGAAGTGGCAAATTCAGAAAAGAGTTCTCTCCTGCTTGTAAGTATGCATTTATCCAAAATGGTTTGTATTCTGTAACTTATAGAGTAGCACATTCACATGTAATTGTTAAGGAAATGTGTGAGTCAGACATTCATTTCAAATGTTCATATTGGCCTGGTTATTTGACAACACGTAATGACCTATGTAGTTTTGATTTCAGTTTAACTAACTGTAACAGTTCGAATTGTCTTGTAAATGAGTACAGACTGTACAGACTAGAGAAAAAAATTCCTTAAAACTAACAGCAAGCGCATTGTAATAAGCGTTTGTGAAGAAGAACAGAATTTGAAACATCTGATCTATACAACAGATAATGTTTTACCATTTTAGTATTATGAAGAATGTGACAATAATATTCATATGTTTGTACACGACAACAAAGAGTTTGGCTACTTATTATGTATTGGGTATGTTTCTTCAAAGTGTTATGTGCATCAAGCAATGAAATTAGCAAAATTAAAGTTTAGTCTTCAAACATATTTTAACTTGCAAAATTAGAGAATGAATTTATCAATATACATACATTGTTCCTTACTATTTGTTCTTAGTTGATTGTTGGATAGCAAATTTGTAACATCGTTCTTTCATCCTGGAAATCCCCACATTAGTGTAAAACCAGGCAAGTCTAATGTATCGTATATGTTATGGTGCAGCGAAATTCTCCGCAAATTTACGGAGTCTTGTCATGGAATGTTTCATTTTAAGGTTATTTATTTTCCGCTGGAGACAAAAAAAGCCATGAATTAATTAAATGCAATGCTGTGAGCAAATGTCCTGTTTTTATATGACTGCAACAACGCCACTACCTACCATCTAGTATTGAAGATGTGCACTCTCATGATCTCAAGACATACCCTGAATTGGTTGAAAGTGTTGTGTTACACTCACCTGAATGTAAAAAAAGTGTGTATTCAAACAGACAGGTTAAAACCAGGACGTAAGAAACGTTCTTTCCTCGAAAGTAGACTTGAAGAAGGATGTTTGGATCCAATTTTACGAAAATGACTGAAAACTTTGTTTACCCAAGTTGCAAATAGCCTATAACTTGTGTAGCATCCTATACTTACTGTGTTAAAATATTTGTGGATGACTGTATACTTGTGTTAGAATATTTGTGGGTCACCTTGTGTGAGTTTTGCTGACCATGTTTGTTCCTTAAAAAAAAAGTATATATTTTTGATACGTGTCAAATGTGTCATATATTTTTTTAAAGAACCTGTGTTCTGTGCTTGTGTAATATTGAAATGATTGGTTGTTTTTATTTGAAACCTCCTATACGTGTGTAATATTGAAATGATTGCTCGTTTGTATTTGAAATAAACTCTTTTAAAAAAATCCTGGATTTACAAATTATTGAATAAATATGTGTGTTTGAACGCATATGTATATATTTATTATACCTTTTTCCCTTTACAAATACGTTTTGGTTACCTTGAGAATTATGTATTACTCTATTAATAAAGTGTAAAATGTTTTGGCTTCCATAAGAAACGAGAAAAAAAATTACTGTGATCAATAAAGAGAGAGAAAAATAGTGTATTGTTCTTGTAAAAATAAGAGAAGTTTAGCCACTGTTAAAAATCATATAACTATGAGAGTAATCACTGAACGGATAGTTCTTAACTAGAAAACACAAACTTGTGTCTAAAGAGTAGAAATGTACTCAATCGCGATTTAAAGAAAAAATTACTAAGGCGCATTCACGCGTTAACGAATAGCAGTTTTTTAAATGTCATACTATTCTTAACAAGAGAGCTCAAGCGCTGTATATCAATTCTAAAGGATTATGTTAAAAGGTTTTCTACATAAAGCCCTAACAAAGTAATTTAAAACAATTTCTCACACTTTATATTTAAGGTTTCAGAGTGAACCTTCTGTTCACAAATTTTTTTACAAGATGTGTTCGCGAACCGAGCACGCTGTTGGTTTTCATGCAACTTCAAACAGAGAATCCTTCTCTCAACACTCTCAACACAAAAAACCAACTATGATATAAGCCTACTGAATAGGAATGACCAAAGTAGACACAACAAACTTCAGACACTGCAATAATTACTAAGAATTACTCCCTAAAGTGCTTACCAATTTGAAATATTTCAGTAGACTACACAATATCAAAAATAACTGATGGCCTGCAAAATAGTGTATCCAGAAAAAATAATAATATTGCAATGTAACTCTGTCCTTTGACTAGCACGCAGAGATAGACATTTCTAAATGAGTTAGATTTTGTGTCTGCTGAAAGCAATTTCCCACCCCTCATCTGTCTTCCCCGACAAGCCACTGTCTTCCCGCTGGGCCTTCCTTCATCAGTTAGCAGATTTGCTACTGCACTTTATATAAGAAAATAATATTAACATTTAGGGCTTTTTAATACTTTTTGATATTGCATTAATACATTTAATTACTTTTACTCTTGTTTAACAAACTGTATTTAATAATCACGTAATTATTAAAAAGAAAATTGTACCTTTGTTGAGAGTTTTTACCGTAAGTAATATTAATTAGTTTTGCTGCATACATTTAAATTATTTTTTCAGAATTTCTTCGACTTTTAGAATTTCTAATTAGTTTTTCGCAAATGGTTTAATCTTTTAGTAGTTTTTACAGATTTTTTATCAATATCATTCTGTTTGTTCGGAATAGGATAAAGTAGTTCATTAGTGTAAATTTGAAAAGGTGCTTGTGGTGATGTGGTCCCACCCCATGATTGAATATTTTATTAGTAATAATTTGAATGGGTACTTGAGGCAATGTGGTCCCACCCGGTGACTATTTCTTCGCAATTTCTTAAATTTTAATTAAATTTGTTAAAATTTTAGAATTTAATTTAAAAATCTTTACAAATTGCTTACATTACTTTAGGGTTTGGTGAAATATTTATTTTTTGTTAATTTTAAGTACTTTTACTTAGTTTTAAGTATTTTTTTACTAGTTTTTTGTATTTTTTTTTAGAAGTTTTATGTATTTTTAAGGTGTTCAAGGGTGGGCTGTTGTGTTTATGGGTGTGAATGATGGAGTTAGAAAAAGATAAGAAGGAAACTATGCCAGATTATGCACAGCGTATATGGAGAGCGTAAAGTCCTTTCCTATTCTCTGCTCAGAATGGGTTGTTTGGTAAAGGATTTCTGTGGGATGAATGGACTTTGAGTAACTGTAACAAATGAAATGTTTTGATGTGTGAAGGGGTGGTTTGGGTATATAATTTAATTTTAAGTAGTTTTTCAGATTTTCAAAGTAGGTGCATGCGTGTGAGGGGAATGGTGTTTCAATAAATTCTAGGTGGGTACTTGATGTATATTTGAGAGTTTTTAATAGAATTTAGGAACAGATACTGATGCTGTAGTATTGCATTATGGACCTAATGCAAGACAATATCTCATTTCAGGCCTTCTCTACACTGTTAAATAATCGCAAAAGTAGGTTAAAATCATCTAGAATAAAATACAGAGTACTATGAGAAAATAATTTAAAAATAGGTATAAGAATGTGAGGGGAAAGATGTTTCATTCATTAGTTTTAAGACAGTCCGGGTACAAGTGTGCTTGGGAGTGAATTGTGGAACATAGAAAAGAATCTGGGAAATAAGCCGGATTTACGTAGCATATTCAGAGGGCACATAACCCTGCCCATGTCTTATGTTCTGAATGAGTTGATTGGAGATGGAAGAATGTATGATGAACAATTGTTGAATGTATAAAAATATGTTAGGTATTTGTAATTAGATTTTATGTATGTTTTGTAGTTATAAGAGTATACATTTTCTAAAAGATCAAAGTATTTTTTTTTTAAATTTAATAATTTTTAAAATTTAAACAAGTGTTTTAAAAGTGTAGTAGCAGAATAATTCCCCTTGCTGAAACTTTCTAAATTAAATTCGTTATGAAATTTATCAAATGTTTTTACATTATCAAATACTTTAATTTTTTTTATTAATATTAAAAGGTTAATCTTAAACAAATAATTTTTGATAGTCAAAATAAAATATCTTGCGTACATTCAATAAAAGGGTAATAGTATTAAATGTGTTGTAAACACACAGCTTGCTTGTTTTCAAACTTAGAATATTTTTTTTTAGAAAAACCCAATTAAAACAGACATTTTAAATTTTAAAGTAAATTTTTCCTCTGTTTATAATAAAATATTTTTATGTTTGTATGCTTAGTAAACATTTATTTACCATTACAACACAACTTTATTTCGAGACATTATAATAAATTTTTTCCTCTCTTTTTAGCACTAGGCAGCCCTTTATTTTTTTTTTTTTGTGGTGCTGAAATTTGTATTGTGTCACAATGAGTGAGGAAAAATGTTAAATTTTTGCTATTGTGTTGGACAACTTTTTGTTAGCGACACAGAGTCTGAATCAGAGTTGCAAACGAAAAGAACGCCTAGTACAAGCTGTCAGGATGTTGTCGTTTCACCTAAATAGTGTCATTTTGATCTCTTGTTGGACGATCTATTCTTGAGTGATTCGAGCAGTGATTCACGCATGGAAAGACCATCAGTTGCAACAGATCGAGACATGACCATTTCCCCCAAACACAGAAAAATAGATCTCCTGTTTGACAGTTTGTTTCTATCTGACAGGGAAAATTCGAGTGATTCAGATAGTGCTTCGTCTGTCTCACAGCCGAATTTCGAGTCAATAAGACGGACTTTGTCTAGGGAAGTGGAAAATAATTAGTTTTTAAATTCCTCTAAGTCAGTGGAAGCTTCATTACCTGAAATGAGATATCTACTATTGGCCACTGCGTTCACGTACAGGCTGACTGATGCACGGATATATAATGATCAAGTAGAGTCTGACGTAGATTTTGAAAGATTTTTTTACAAGGTGCAGGGTCCCTTTGTTACAGTTAACAACGGCATCACCCCAGCCAATAACGCTTAGTGTCAGCATAGCAGTTATATATTTGAAATCCTTTTTTGGCTGAGAAAGGCGCTATGCAGACGCTTTACTTTCAAAGTAAATCACTTCCCGTCCTGCATTCGTCTGATGTGGGTGCAATCTATGATGAGACATTTAAGCCTTATCTCACAAACAGGCTTGAGGAATTTAGTGCTCCTGGTAGCGGCTGGAGTCTGCTTCTAATTCTGCATATGGATGTTCACATTTAGCAGTTTAGAGCATTCACAGCTGGTGCTGCTCACACTGTGCTTCCTAAGTTCACTGCCTATAAGAGCGCTTGCATTAATATGCAGAGTCCTGAGAGACTGTGTTTCTATTACACCATTATATCAGCTTTGTTTCGAACCGCAAAGAATAGCGATAGATTAACTTCATATCCAAATTGTCACGACATTTTGATTACTGAAGGTTTGTGGGCTCGTGTAGTGTTACAGGATATTCGAAAGTTTGAGGAGAACAATGGTATTTCTATCAATGTCTACTCTGCAGTAGACAAAGATAGTAATATTATTGAAAAAACTTTCAGTAAGCAAGGGGTTATTGTACCAGTGCGTATTTCTCCTGTAGAATATGCATGTCATGTAAATGTTTTGGCCATTTGCACTTGCGGTAATGATGGCCATTTGCATTTTGTTTCCATTAAGGATTTGTCAAGGCTGCTTGACTGCCAGTTAAGTAAAAACAAGACATAAGAAATTTGTTTGTGATCATTGTCTCCAATACTGTATTACAGTAAAACCCCTCCATTACAACCACATTTATTATGACCACCTCTCTAGTACAACCCAATCCCAAGGAACCATGAAAATTTTGGGTCAAAAAAGTCGAAAATTTGAGGCTCATCTAAAATAGATACAGTAATCCCTTGCCAGCTGTGGTATCTTAACGCAGTTTCAGTTATGCACAGATTTGTTTTTAGACATTTTCTCCAATGGCGGTACTAGTTTCTATTATCCAAGGTTTTCAGTCTATGCAAAACTAGCCCTTACTGATATTAGTGGTCATGAATTTCTCAAGCTATGGGCTGTTCACGCAAAAGTGATCACCTTTGACGGCCTGGATACTCTTTCCTTTCAGCCATATTTTATTCTTTGAACATCTATTTAAATAAATATTGCCATATAAGTAATGAGCGCTGTGTGTATATTCCACCGCACTTGGAAGTTAACGTCTAAGACTAAAGTAAAGCATACATATTGACTGTTATTCCAAATGAGAGGGCTTTCAAAAGTGCTCACTTTACAGTGAATGGCCTTTACCATCTTAGACTTTGACATTGGTTTTCCCAAGCAGTGTGAAGTAATAAATTACTAAATGCCAGAAGGAGACACTGGTGTATTGTCCATGAAAGCTCTACGGCGGGGGTTGCAGGCCAGGGCCGGGTCAGTAAGGATTCTTTGTTCCAGTCACATGCCGCTGCCTCTGCCTTACCCTCCTTGTCTTTTTTCGCTTCCATTATCCCTCTTCTTTTGCAGTAAAAACAGCAGCACATTACACGGACTAGTTTCTTAATCAGTGTATATGTGATAACTTCAAATTTAATTCAATGCTCTTTTTTTTAATTATTATTTTTAAGTTTATGTGTGCACATGTCTACGTATTATGCTAATTTTTTACTGTGGGCAATTGTTTTTTTTTCTTGTGAAGTCAGTTTTATGTGTAAAGTCAAAAAGATAAGTGTGTGCAAATAAAATGTGTTCTTATGTTACCGGTACCATATTATATGGCGAGTGAGGCAGTGTGCATGTACAGGCAATGTCAAAAGGTTTTGATAAAAAATTTGCGGTAGTTAATAATTCAAGTAGTCCGCACTAAATATTTATATTACCATAAACATTGCTGCGTCTCATTGTGCCAGGGCAGAGGTCAACACACCGCCTACATCTCGTATAAATTCAACACATTGACGTGAATCGCATCTATCTACATGTTTTCCCAATGCCAGGCCACTGTTAGTAAGTGAATCGTCCCTGCAACAACAGCAGTAGCGGCACGCGGCCGCCGCCCCCATCTTGTAGTTACCTACCAACAGCTGCCCAGCCTGAGTATCTAGGACCAAGCTTCAGCAGCAAACCGCCATGCCTGTGCCCAGCCGCGCTGCAGAGGATCTAGGCGCTCGCCCAACTACGTACACAGTCAGACCAAAGCAAGAGCATGGTGTGCGCACACGTATTGCACAATGCCACCTAAATTTTTTGATCGTTATGGGCCTCATAGCAATTTATGACCCACGAGACCTGCGTAATAGATCTTTAATAATAACATTATATTTTAATAATACATAATCTAATCTTTCCACACACTTTCAATGGCCTTCTTTTTTACGACAAGGGGTGGTCCAATATGCCTTTCTTCGGTATCAAATTAATCTGGAGACGTCCAGCTATTAAAATATACATATTTATATTTAATATAATTTAAAAAGTGGGTTTTTATACGCTAGAGACGATTGAACATACTTCATGCCAAAAATGGCAAGTTGGGGAAATAGGGGTTAGGGATGGGTCAGATCCCCCAAAATTTCCCAAATTCTTTATTATGACCCTATTCTCGGGAACCATGAGGGATCGTACTAGAGAGATTCTACTGTAATGAGGAGAATATTGCATACCATAATGATCTCTGTCAGCATCATAAGGCTGTTCGCAGTACTTTCCTTACTGAGGACGACAAATACTTACAATTTCAAGGTTACAGCAAACAGCAAAGATTGGGTTTCATTGCCTATTGTGAGACAGTGTCATATTTGAAACCCTTGTCCACTTGCCTCCCCAATGACAATATGAGTAATACACATACCATCAACCAACATGGTCCATATGCTTGTAGCATTTTGTTGATTTGTTTGTACAATCCAGCATTATCTAGTACTTTGAGTTTGTGGGTGATGATTGTATGAACCAGTTTGTTAGTAGATAAATTGGTTGAATTGACAAAGTGGGTTGCTGGAATATACAGCATGACTGTTCCGATGAAGCCAATAACCCCTGCTGATGAAGCTAGGTTGGCTACTCAGAAATATTTTCATATTTGTAATGAGGAACTTGGTACACACTGTGGTCGACCATGACCATCTGACCAGGGTAACCATAGGCCATGCACATAATAAATGCAATTTGAATTTCAGACTGCCCAAGAAATAACTTGTCGCTGTCTTTCATAACCTCCAAAATTATGATGCTCACTTTCTCATAAAGCCATTTGCTGAATGTCATGTAACAAAACCCAATGGAACCATGGTAATCGAAAACCCGTGTAAAATCGAGGTGATTGGAATAACCCTTGAAAAGTACAAGTACATCACCAAACTTATTCCCAATGGGAGTGACTCAAAAGGAAGGCGCAACATTTCAAGTTAAGTTTCATTGATTCGTTACAGTTTATGAACGCCTCACTGGAAACTTTGGCAGGTAATTTGAAACCTGCACAATTGAGTATCACCTACTCGATGTTTCCAGACAACACCCTATTTGAATTGGCAAAAGGGAAGGGAGTGTTTCCTTAAGACTTTGTGAAGTCCGAAGACAGTCTGATGTGCACATCACTCCCACCAAAGGACGCATTTCATAATGTCATGAAAGGCGAAGGCATTAGCGATGAGGATTATGCTCATGACCATGCCACATGGGATGCATTCCACAGCATAAACTTGTTTCAATACGCCATTCATTATTTTTGTGTGGACACTTGTTTGCTGGAAGACTTTTTGAAAATTTCAGGACCATATGTTTGGCTCATTATGGTCTTGACCCCGCCATGTACATCAAAGTTCCATTTCTTACATGGAATACTTTATTCTCAATAACAGATGCACGGCTAGAGCTGTTGACCAACCCTGATATGTACCTTTTTGTTGAATGTGGAGTATGGGCGGCATTACCCAGGTTTCCAGAAGGCGTGCATAAGATTTACATGAGTAAAGAGTACGACCCCAGTGTGGCATCGAAATACATCTGTTCTTTCAATGTAAACAGCCTGTACAGTCACACTATGAAGAGCAAGCTTCCTATTGGCAATTTTGAGTGGGTCGAGGCTGACATGCTTTCATCGTGGGATTTTGCAAACACGGCGAATGGTGGGGACACATGCTTTTTTGCAGAGGTGGATTTGTCATTTCCACACAAATTCCATGATGTGCTATCCGATCTGCCTTTGGCTCCAGTAAATGACATACCTCCTAATGACTCACATGAAAACTTATTTTGACACTCACACCGCAGAAGAATTATATTATTCATGGAGAAACACTGAGGCAGTACTTGATGTATGGAGCCATACTTGACTCTGTTCATCGCGTTTTGCGCTTTGAGCAGAAGGCTTGGATGGCTTCATACATCGAGTTTAATATTGAGAAACATGCCCAGGCTGCAAACGAATTTGAGAAATAATTTTTTTAACTAATGAATAATGCAGTGTATGGAAAAACTTTGCAAAATGTCCACCGGGAAAGGGACATAAGAGTTGTTACCAGGTATGACACTATATATGGAGCGGCGGAACTGATTGGGCATCCTACATTCCAGGCACGACAGATCATTGATGAGAATATTGTCCTTATCAAAATGTTAAAGAGCTCTGTTAAGTTTAACAAGCCTTTGTACACTGGTGTTGCCATTCTGGATCTTTCATCAAAATTAACCCTGTACGAATTTCGTTATCAGTACATGTGTCAGAAATTTCCTTCACCAGCCTTGCACCTTTTATACTGCGATACCAATTCATTGATATACGAAATTGCTTGTAGAGATGTTTACCAAGTAATTACCCCAGATTTAAAGATGCAGTTTGATACATCTAACTATACTCTCAAAAACCCACAAGGATTCTGTCACGAAAACAAAGGCCGTACCGGAGTAATGGATGAATGTGCCAGCCGCATCATCACACACTTTGTAGGTTTACGTCCCAAGCTTTACGCATACATTGTTTTGAATGAGTAGTGTATACGTAAGGCGAAGGGTGTAAAACCTAACGTGCTGCAATCCCGCCATTACAAGGATTATCGAGATAGCCTCGACAATTGTACCAGGTTTCTGGGGACCCAACACCAGTTCCGTTCACATGGTCATGAAGTTTACACCAAACACATGACTAAAGTAGTGTTATCAGGTTTAGACGATAAGCGCTTCATTGAGCCGGATGGAGTATGTACTTTACCCTGTGGTCACTACAGGATCCCACAGTAAATTTTTTCTTCTCCAACAACTTTAATTTCAGCACCATTTTAAATATAGGGCTGTCACCACCACTGTCAATACTGTCAGCACTGCACCCTGCTCCACACCGCAATCTGCATCACAGCTGTCTTCAAACCTACTGCATTTGTTGCATCGACATCACTCGAGATATTGTTCCCACATATTTCTTCATAGCTACTGCGTTCCTGTACCTGCAAGGCTGTTATACTACAACCTCGTCCCAGTATGTCTCTTGTCCTTTATGTCACGCAGGAATTACTCTTCTCAGCGTGGGATCGCATCATGGTATATAAGAATCTACAAAGTGCTACATGTGTGTGTATGTGGGGCATTGTAGGTGTTGGTGTGTGTGGGCTGCTTACCCGGATACGACATAGCGGATGCTAAACATAACGTCACAACGGACAACATCCCAAATTGCCGTTTGATGTATATAGTGTATAAATTTTAGTTTTAATCAATGTATATAATAATAGCCTGGCTGTGCAATACAAGGACGCCACCCCAAAGTGCCGTTTTATATGTATATATGTCGTTTAGTTTTTAGTTTTAATCAATGTATGTAATAATTTTAAAATGATGTGTGAATGTGTGAATGAATGTTTGTATATATTTTTTAAGTGTCTTAGTATTAAGTTGTAAATATAATGTTAAGGAATGTTTTTGTATATGTATGTGAAGCTGTAAACTTGTGAATATTTGTAATAATTGTTTAAATATTTGGGAATTTAGTGTTAAGGATGTTTTTTAAAAATAATTCAAAATTCAATGGCGAAGGAAATAATGTGACTTGTTATTTAATAGTTTGAATTCCTTTTGTCACGTTTTTTTATATATTTTTGGAATTACTGGAGATTGAGTATTTGTGGGTTAGATGTAATGAATACTGTTTTTACACAATGTGAACACCAACAAGTATGAAAATGGAAGCCTTTGAGAATGAAAGTAATGGAATGAGGGAGAATATTGAGGAAATCTTGTGAATGAACTCTGAAAACACGCAATGGTGAAACAAGCTACACTATTGCTAATGGGTTGGGACAAATCTAGGTAAATGGACTCTTGCCCCACAGAGCAAGGCTAAGTAATGTTTAGTGGCTAGTCTCACTAGCTGACATCAACTTTGTCTAACAACAGGTTTCAGCAGGAATGAACAGGTTATGACAGGTTATAACATTCACTTGAAAAACTTTAAGTATCACTTTAAAAAATTACTACGGCTGTGAATCAACACGTTGGTGTCTGCTGTGAAGAGATATTATTCTTTGAATATTTGCTGAAATACATGGTATCCACACACTTATTTTTAATATGGAAATGAAATTTTTCAACAACACATTAAAGAGACATTGTACAAAAGACTTAACACCACACTAGCACCACATGCTCCACAATCTGCTCCATCGCTCCATAACTCCATTGCTCCATAGCTCCGTAAATCTATCACTCCATAGCTCCACAAGCTGAACAGACTATACCACAGTTAGCACCTCACATAGCACCGCAATCAGCACCATAATTGGCACCACATAGCACTGCAATCAGCACTGCAATTGGCACCACATAGTACCGCAATCAGAACCACAATTAGCACCGCTATCAGCACCACAATTAGCTCCGCACTTTTGGGGTAAATTTGTGTATTCAATGATTTTTGTAAGGCATTCCTTGATGCATTTTTAGAGAGCTGATGAGGGACGGAGTAAATATGTATTTATATTCATGTATGTGTACTGTTCAGAGAGTATCTTGAGTGATGGAGATTTGCAAGTTTATATTAGCTGGGCCTTTAATTTGTTTACGTAAATTTGTTTTGTTGGTTTCATAATCGCATGATTAAAGTAATTCATTCGGTAACCTATTTTAACAACTCTTTTCATTAAAAAATATTTACTTCGCTTTCCTTGATGGAAGGAAACATTAATTTTAATACTCACTATGCATTCAGACATTCGACCTGCCCATGTACCCCGCTCCGCATATCAGTCACAAACGAGAAAAATAAAAAATATCCCTTATACCACTCTTATACCAACATTAACTCCTTTATAAACAATTACAACCCACTCTTCTAGTCAGTCGGCTCCAGCACGTCACACAGAACACATCGATCATGCTCTGCCAAAATCACCCTAACCCTTTCAACACCAACATAATAATAACAATTTTTTTATATAAAAATTTTGTCAAAGTTATTTGGTATGAAAGAATTATTTGATTAATCGATTAATCCAATTAATCAATTTAATTAACCGACCAATCAATCAAACAATTCTTAAATCTCATTTGAATACCATAATTAGACACTTAGTCCACTCTTGCACCAAATACAACTTAGGCTACTTTTGCGCTAAGTGAGCCAAAAGTGACATTCTCCTACTACTCATAACTGAAGGGTCGCTGAG
This sequence comes from Dryococelus australis, assembly GCA_029891345.1. Classification (NCBI taxonomy): domain Eukaryota; kingdom Metazoa; phylum Arthropoda; class Insecta; order Phasmatodea; family Phasmatidae; genus Dryococelus; species Dryococelus australis. The sequence goes on along the minus strand of CM057003.1, from coordinate 117,397,687 downwards.
AGAGAAAGAGAGAGAATAGAGAGGGAGCGATGTAAGAGCGAGAGATGCGAGAACAGACAGTCCCGCCACTTCCCTCAACATCCCCAGGCAATTTATGGCTACCTCCCCCCCCCCCCCCCCCCCCCAGTGTTTGGCATGCACCACAGAAATATTTCCCTTTATTATGAGGAAAAAAGGGTGCGCTATACACGAGTGAGTAAATACGGTATTTTGAAAGAGTTATTCAGATGTTTTAAATCTCTGGTCCTAAAAAAAAACCTTCAAAATCTTTATTTTGTGGGGAAAGAATTAATTTGTTGTATAGAAAATTCAACTAGTGTAAGGTCAACTTAGCTAAAAGTGTTTGGCTGCCAAAAGTACGAATAGCACAAATAGCAACATATTCATTGCATTTTTATTCTTTCGGGGAAGCTAAAATTTTCCAAAGTATAATCATTTTAATGTTATGTATTTCCATACGAGTTAAATTTTCCACTGTTCCAAGACAATGTGTAATTCAAAACAATATATAATTGTCTTGTAAGAAGAATCGCAAATCAATGGTGTCTCATGAAAGCCTTTTTATTATGTTCCCTCTTCTCCCAGGAACAAAATAAACACAAAATAATCAGAGCACCAACTGATATCTTACATTGTTCAATACAGGATTGAAGTTAGCCAACATCAATTGTTCAGTGCATGCCAAGAAATAAAACAAAAGGAATGGTGAGGAAAATATGTGCATTAAACTGGGAGAGTATTTGTTTTCTTCACTGGCAGTAGAACAGCTGTGGAGGAAGGATTGATTCTTTGTGGCCGCACTACATTTCTGTAACTGTTGAAATTTATTGTACTAACATGAAATGGACACTAAAGTCATATTTTGTAGGGAACTGGAAACAAAACATCTGATCTGATGCTGCATCATGGACCAATTTGAGATCCAGTTTATATGCCAATTTTGATGGTGATGTGTATTCAAGTCCGCAGTTTCGAGGTGCTCCTGGACTGTAAATATTAAATTTCTCCACCTCTACCAGGTGCAGGTAAATAATCCTGATTTCTCTTCCCCTCTTGCTGTGCCATGAAAATTTTATAGCTTTCAATATTTTTACGAAAGACTTTGTGTCACCTTTGCATCTATCCAAGCAAGGGATATGGGTTTACTAGTATTGCAATGTCGAAAAAGAGTTTTAAAAAACTAACTTTTATTTATAATACCACACAAATTTCTGCCTTGCCTATTGCCTTTCTGTCAGCCCATTACCCCCAATAACCTTCACATGCAAAAATAAAACTGTACCTGGATATGAACTTGTAATATAATCTAGTTGCTCACAGCTGTATCAAAGATAGTCTTTATTCCTCCTTTCTGCAGTTCACTCCACTGTTTTTATTAATAACTAGTCTCACAAAGGGTAATCTTTGGGTTGGGCAACTCTGGCATATAATGTAAGTAGCGGTGACCTTGATGGACGGGCCCGTCAGTCATGTGCTAGTGGGCTGTCGTCTTTTTCTTAGATCTTTGCCATTTTGGATTCCTGCAGAAGTGGCAAAGGGATTTGCAACACTCAACAACCAAAATAATTATTTTTCAACCTCTGTCCATGTAATTGGTTAGTTATGTAATCAAACTATCTAGAGTCCCGAAAAAAAGAATGGTTCTTTCGAAAGGGTTGTTATTTTTGGGATTGTAGTGCGGAAAGTTCACTGTAGTCGCAAATAGGTACTTGAAATCACACGTATGTATTAGGATGATAAATTTTCACACTTAGATAAAGCATTTCCTTATTGTGTAGTCCCCATATTACAAAGTTACAGTTTCCATATAGGATTAAGAGATTGCAAAAGTATGAGCAGTAGGGAAACTGGTGTAGTAACTGACTCAAAGTAATATGTTATGGTTGCCATGAAATTGTGATCAATTTATCAGCTGAGTGATGAAACCTACAACGGTTTGCGTCTGTTACAGAGGACGGACATTCCATCTGTTCAGTTGCAACAGGCGGGCAGCAAGAAGGTGCCTGCATCAGTTCCTCAAGATGTTATGTCGCTCATAAGCAGGAAAATGGAAAATACTAAAAGGTTGGAGACTGTTACAATTGAGCTATTTTACTTTTATTATTCCTATGTCCACTCAAAACATGATGACAAGAAGTAACACAGATGATCATCATCCTTAGCTGTTTACAGCCTGCAGCCAGGTCAGTTCGGTGAAATGCTTCCATCTATGTCCATCTGCTTGCACCTTAGGGCAGGGCTGCCACCAGCCCTAAAGCTGAAATCCTGATTTCTGTACATAAAACAATCCTGTAAAATCCTGGAAACATTGCGCTAAAATCCTGTAAAATCATTGGTATTAAAAATATGGCAAATTACAGAAAAAGAAGTGGATATGAAGGATGTTTACATATTTAATGTAGTGGGTTTTTGTTTAGAATGTACAAACCATAATAATTCTTTTCTCCGCTCACACTTATACTTTTGTTTATACAACAACCTTATCTACAATAATTTTTGTTTCCTCACCATTGTGATATCAGTGCCAAACGCAAAACAGCAAAGGTTCTTTTCAATAATGGCCTTGGTTTTTGTATGTGATCATACAGCCAGGAACAGAAATGTGTAGATAACTGTATACCTGCGTCAGTGAATAATTAAGCAAAATATTTAGGACGTACACTATTGAAGCAATGGCATGTGTCCAAATTATTTTATTTTATTATTCACTTCTGTTGTAAGAATCTTTCAAACAAATGCGTAGGTGAAAATGACATGCATTGCTGTGGGCGCGGCTAGTGTATCTGTATAGGCCAAAAAAGAGTAGAGTTATAAATCCGTAAAAACGGATAAAATCCGCTAAAACAGCAGGCCTGCCTTAGGGGCACTTCTCCTTTCCACAATAGGTTCGTCACACATGTACATATATGTCATCCTCCTCCAGCCCTCCCTGTATCACTTCTACCGTGTTTCCCCGTTGTCTTTCCCGGATACTACCCAGTTTATCTGCTTAGGCTTCACTGCATCTAATTTTATTCCCTTATTGATTGTGCTCTTTTTCCTGCTTATCACCACCACTACATTCTTACTGGCACTGAGCTTCATTCCACACTTACGCACTTCATCAGTCCATATATCCAGTTGTACCTCCATCTCTTCTTCTTTTCACACCACCCTACATTACATCATCCACAAACACAATAGCCTTCATGTTGTGTACCCTTATTTTGTATATTCTCATGAATAAATAAGTGTATACATCTTTAGAAGAAGTAACAGGTTAGGAGTCTGTGATGACGGTGGTCTCTACATCACTTGGATAGCGACACAGAGCTCATCAATTCAAATGTACCACACGTTTGTTGAGAACCATCACTATTTCTGCGTACTCGAGCATGATACTGTATGAAGAATGGCCACTGAATACAATGCCATCTTGCCCAATGAATGTTCTTTAAACAGTGATCATGCTTCATGCAGAATAAATTCAGCATATAATAATACAATGAGGTAGATTTTAGACATTCTAATGTATTGTTTCTACAGTTTTTTTTGCTTCTTACACCAGCAAAGTTGGGCTAATTTGGTAAGTCATTAATATTTAATATATTCCTGTGCAGCTTACTAGTTTTTCCATACTTTGCAATATGCTTAAAATATGTTCTCATCTGTAACATCTATGAGCTTGCTGCTATATTGTATAATGAAATATCATATTTTTGTGTAAACATGCACTATTTAAAATGATTGGGCACTTATTTGCAAAATGGTGGCTATACTAATATTTTAGGTTTATTTTGCATAGATGATGTACTGTTCAGCCAATTTTGACAAAATTTTGTATGCTGAAAGTTTATGTTACAAAAATCATATATGCCAATACACAGCCACTTTGGCCATCATTTTGTAAGGTAGTGTCACATAAAGAAATGAAATTTTAATGTAAATTATTGGGGAATCAATAAAATTGAGAGTCATGCCGAATTTGCCAAACCAGTAATACTGCAGTAGGCTGTAAATGTATACACAGGGTTTTTTTTTCCCTGCCTCATTGATGCCAGCTAACAGCCAGCAGCGTTAAGACCATAATGCTGCTATTAAGTAAAGATATACATTAGAGTGGCCATAGGATAGGAAAAAGTCTGACCAGTATTATGTGTTAGTTCCGCTGTTGATCCATAGGAGCGCTAGTGTTCTCGACAACATCATCCGCGCGGTGTTACCAGTTCCGCAGCCGGTAAAAGTAAGTTATAACTCCAACCTAGGCTCACCCACATATTCGTTCAAGTTCTGCCAGAGACGAGCCTGTCTCACGCGAGTTACCAGCATTCATTGCAGTTGTGAATACCCAACTCATGATTTACTAGTGGTGGCCATGGCATGTATTTCGTTCCTGTTGTAGAATTATGTGTTTTCGGAAATATGCAGCGATATCAACTACTGTTTGGTTTTATTTACCTCTGCGAAAATAAATTATCATAAATTAATAACTGTCATTTTTGTAAATTATAATCTATTATTTTACTATAATTTAGGTGATCGTGATAAAATATGAGTACTGTTAGCACTCTCAATTACAAATGTCATATTAATCATGAATGATGTCATACATCATAGTAAAATATTTGTTCCGTTCTTTAGTGAAAGGAAATGGACAGGAAACAATTGTTCAGTGATGGAGAAGTATATGTTAGACGCACGACGGTTTACAATTAAACACAATGTTTACAGTTTGGGGTTGTGATCTACTACATAGGTGACTGTTCGTACAAATTATCATTACATTCAATATGTCAATTCGAGTGTGATTTAGGCTGTGTCTGAACCCAGAAATGCACTTATGTATATAGGCATAAGCATACTCCACTCGGCTCGATATGCGATACATTCTGATAGACATACTTATTTGTATCCTTTACAGCAACTAGTTAGCCGATAAGGTTCTGAACAAGCATTTTGACCGAAAACACATACTGAATATTTGCTGGAATGTAGGCTCATAGCTTTAGAATTATCAATCCATTAGGAGCTGTAGCTGGAAAGCGCATGACAATGAAAGTGTTCCTATTAACCAATCATACACTTTTTACAAAAAGGACTGAATATATATTTGAGTCAGTATACGCAGTTATCGATAATGTATCATTAAAACTGTTAACAACTAGAGGTAAATTTCCTTTTAACACTAATACTGGTATCAATAAAAATTAAATGTCGGATACTGATATAACGTTTTCACTAATGCATGCCTTACCTTGTAAAAACATGGGCAGTGTTCACATTGCTCTGCATATTATTAACTATGCAATCAATGTCACGCCTGGTTTACAACAAATCACAATGAAAACTGTTTATTATTTTGGCTCTTTTAGATCATTAAAGGTTAGAGAGTATATATACATTGTTAAGAACCTTGCTCAGTGGCGTTTCTCGAAAGCTAATGCCTCCATTCCACTATTTATAAAAAGAAATATTAGGATTAACAATTATGAACTGCATATAAATCAGTTTTCAAAATAGTAGCTTATGGGGTGTAAGGATGCGAGACGTGCACACGTTCATTTCCCCATGTACGTGCGTTTGTCATTTCCTGAAACATGTATGTAGACGAATACGAACACTGTATGACCTTGCATCTCATTAAGCAGAAAACCTTTTGCACATTGCGGGAAAAGGGCATTAATAATAACGTTTAAGGCTCAACTCAAGCATATGTTTGTATTAAAGTGACAATACAACTGTCGTCTCTGTAACACCCACGTTTACAATAATTATGTGCATAAGTGGATATTGTCTGAAAAGTTGGCAACTGTGTGTGTTTACATTTACACGAGTGTAACAGCACACCATTGTTTATTGTACACTGAAACCTCGGACACACAACAATGCAAAAAACGTTGACAATGTAGTGTTTATCAGTAATGTTAACACTAACGAACACATGAAAACTAGACATAACAAAGAGAGTCGCGATATTCTACTTCAGACTACGTACATTACACAATGTAACTATTTCTGCACTAAACATCTGTTGAATGCAATGACTTGGTGCCAATCACTAATAGTCAAGCTAAGTCTGTGTCCATAAGGACAAGTTCGTTATTTTGTAATTTCTCATTTCGTAGGTTTCAATCTGGACGTTGTCGACAGTCCCTTGTTTAGCATTCGCGGCAACACATTCTTACATTAACAGTGAAAATTCGTTTTATATAAATTAAATGCTTAAAATGGATGTAATAATTCTACAGTCATTACTGGAATGCTGTGAATATGTTAATAAATAAGAAAATAATGTAATATCCAATAACAACTTAAAATAAAACATGTTTTGCGAAATATATGAACAAAGCACAACACAAACTTGCTTTTTAAAACATGTCTAGTGTATTTTATGAACAGTTACGTATTTTAAAAGATGCTTTACGTATGCATTCGTGCGTGTGTTTTGAACGTCAAAACCAAAATGGCGCTGATTTTGTCATTTTGTATTTTTGCTAATATCCATTACATACAAGATACGAAATATCAATTTACCAAATATGTCAGAATGATTGTATACAAAATTGGGTCTCCTGATCATTTGTCAACACAATCTGCCATTTCAGACACGGCCTATGTTTACAATACAAAACTAATGCATTTATAATTATGAATTAGGCGCTTATCTATCGTACGGAAACACGTCTTCTGTATTGGCAGTTTCCCATTAATTTTTTTAATTCTTAAATCCAGTAAATTTAAACAGGCAGAAAGCCTGTCATGTTTACTTTTGTTCCTAACAACACCTCGTAAAAACAACCATATTGAAGCAGATCATACTTCAAAGCCAAAATTTTCTATTAGAGGAGCTTACGCTTTGTGAACAAATATAAACATCAACATGTGCACATACACGCCTTTGTCATATCGTTTTACATTTACATTATTGTAAATAACAGTTTTCCGTCAACAACACCAACTTCTCTGTTCTGATTGGTCGTAGCCTCAACATTTTTTCCAAAGATATAAAATATAACTATTTATTTCATTGCTTAAGGAAATTCCACCAACGCACACGACCTGATAAGGTTCCACTGGGAACCAAAACATAAGAGAACACACATTTGTTTCCTCTGCACATATCTTAACATATACTATAATGCTTAAATATTTATATTGTTAATCCAGTTTTACTTCAGATGTCGCAGCTTACGCTGCATTATGGTGCACAGGTGTGTATGAACGCAGTCGAATCAATACATTTCTCTGTTCATAATGTATAGTTGTTACCAAGAATAACAGAATTATTATTAAATATCTTGAAGGTGCCAAAAGTTTTTCATGTATTCTGGAATGTTTGTCATCTCCTAGCTTACAAATGGATAATGACAACAATTTACAAACACTATGCACTAATTGGAATTATTTGTGACAGTAGGGTATTCTTGTGTTTTAACGTTGTGGCATATTTACGTAATTATAATATACTTTTCCTAAAGTAGTTATGTTCTGTGTGCACCATGTTTTGTTGAATGAATAAATACTTTTTTCGTTAATGACTGCTCATTTTGTTTGCATGATTATACTGTACTAAGGAAATGTTTTATAACATGTACAATCATCTTAACAAGGAGTGTTAATTCATACAGCAAGTGTAGATTTGATTAGTTTATCGTGGGTATTTTCTCCTTTTTACTAGCATTCCCCTACCACTTAACAATGTTAATTGTAATATGTTAGTATAATACTGGATGTATGTAGTGTATCATATTTGCAAAACAGTTATTTTTCCGATATTTAAAAATTATTTAAGGAGTCTCTGATGACTAAATTATGCACGAGAGGCGTAAGTTTTTTAAACCGTACTTACACAATGCCCAATTTCTGCTACTTTCTGTATACTCATAGGCACAACAGAAGGCATACAATTTCCTATAGCAGAAGGGAAGAAAGAAAGCATCTGTTAATACCTAAATGTTATCTAAAGTGCTAATAGAAACTTGTAAATTGTAGGCAAAACAACTTGCAGGGGACAGGGGTACAAATGCAACCAAATTTTATATGTAGGTGTTTTGTGGTGCATCCAAAAGGTACGTCAATTATTTATTTTTTTCCCTGAAGACTGCATTGGTTAAACGGAATAAACATACATCTTTCTAACTCAAGGGTATCCTTTCCTGTAGTTATAGAACCTCTCCTGTTGAACCTCATGCCATTCAAGGGATTGAATGTGACCGGGAAAATTACTCACACGAGCTAAACACACAAATTTAGTACCCACATGCACATTGGATGGCCACCCTTTTTGTGCTTCCTGGATTACAAAACGATAGAGCCCCAAAATTAGGTACTCTGTTTCTTAAAGTCAGCTTGCCACCTCAGCGGTTACTCTCCCCACCGCACCAGCAGGTGCCGGGGGTTAGTGTTCTCTGCGCTTGGGAAGACTGTTCCCTTCTGAGACCCTCACCCAGGTGCAGGAACTGTCAACCCGCGAAACCTAACTCTCATTGCTCACCGCGTTCCGACGCCAAGTGCTGCGGTCGGCATACACTACATGTGGCCCTACACTATGGTGGGACAACATGTCACCTACAGCTCCTTCATGGACATGAGAGAGTGATTCAGTCCAGATGCCCCACTCCCGCCGGAGTGTGGTATCTGATAGAAAGTCAGACAAGTGCTAATTGCCTCTGGGCGTTTGCAAGAGCTTACCCTCCTCCTCATTGCCACGGTTGCGCAGCTCTCTCCTAAAGATCAAGCCTAAACCTTACACCGTCTCTAGATTATAGTCACATCAGAGATTCCAAAGGACCTCTTCACGGATCCAGTCCGTTTGAGTGAAGAAACACACCCCTTGCGAGCAGCGTACATAAGCGGACAGGATTAGTCCTTGAGAATCGCCAACACCTACTTCGAGGGAATTGAGCCAGTGGAACCGAATCAGCCTACCAGCACAACCTTTGAACCACTGCCCATAAATCAACCTAATTTACACTCACACCAGCCGGAGTTGTCTCAGGTTAAACTGTCGCCACAGGTTACACGTTGCCCAGGTCTACCACTTCGCCTCAATCCTCTGAAACACAAGGTCACTCTCACAGAGTCTGACTTTATGCAATGCTGTAAAGCTAGCTAACCAGTCCTCTACACTGGACGTGCACCAGTGCCACAAAAAGACTGAAACTGTAGAGAACTCCGTTAGAAAATGATTTTAAAATCTGGAAATATTTGCGGTGTTAATCTAATGTGGCACTAAATTAAAGTGGGGGAAATGTTTTAAAATAACATTGTTTACTTTCAAAATGACACGTGCCCGGCTATTGACTGTGTGGCACGGTCGTTGAGATTTGATGCGCTAGACCAAGTGGGCAGTTATAGGTATCTGACGGGAGGTGTTAGAAATCTGACTTACTCGGACGGTCTTCAGTCAGGTAGTAACGTGGATTAACTGGCTGAGTAAGACTGTTGGTACAGTTCTTGAGTTAAATGACGTTATACTTCAAGTTCCAGTCAGCTGCTTTTTGTTTCCAAAAGTTCGGGTTGGCTAGACCGTATCTAGCTTCTGTCTGGTAGACTAAACCCCTCACTACCGGGTGATAGTAGGGACTGGTGCGGACAAGCGGTGGAAAATGAATACAACGTATCATGCAGACAGAGGAGACTGCCTGTAATCTTAGTGAGGCAGCGCTGTCCCATTCTGCCTTTCTTTCCGGTGTAGGAGGGGCTAAGGTACTCCGCTGCTGGGCAGCTAGATGAGCAATCTTTTGCTCTCTATGTCTTTGGCCGTGTCTTATAAGTTTTAGAGTTAGGTTGCTGCTGAATAAGATACGGTGTGCACTTAGACAAGAAACTATGCCCTATGATAGTGTAGGTCCAGTAGCTGATTTGTGGCACAAACTTGGTAAGTCTCTCCACTGATCCCCCATGTCTGCAGGTGGATCAGAGATGTTGAGCCGTGTGGGCCACCAATACTACTACTGGATGTGATATCCAGCCGAGGCCAGGCAGCAACACTCATGTCAATACCGCCCTAGCACCTAGATGCTCTGGTAGGTGATACAACCTAGGTTTGCTGTCTCTCCTTGGTGGAAGGTTTTCCTAGTGGTTGTGGCTCCTCTGTTTCTTCCTCCCAGCACCTGGGTGCTCGGGGGATAATAGGAAGCAACAAGCGGCCGTCTAATGGGTGAGTTCCAGACTGGAGGTCTCCAGAGGGGAGACCTCAGTCAAGCAGGTTCAGATTTACAAAAGTACCCATTTCTGTCAGTAGTGCACAGTGCGACTTATTCCTAGTGAACGAAGTAGACATACTCTAGAAATGAAAGCGTTAGGATAGAGATCAAACTGTATTTATTGAGGACTCAATAAATATAGCGACTTGTGCTATCTCCTACCGAGTAGACGGAGTACTGAAGAAAACTATGGTAGCCAGGTGTAGGCAACCTGGTTCTAAGCGGGAGGGAAAGTGAACTAAAAAACTGAATATTTGTGTTCATTGGTGATGAAGACTGATGTCGTCACAGAGAGTAGCTGCTATGGCTACAAAAGAATCTAGGTTTCGCTGGACTTGGAGTGCTCAGGGTGAACTCGAGAAGAATATGAATGACTGCCGGAGCAGGGCTGCATACGGAATTATATAGTGAGAAGTCTAGGCTGCCACAGCAGGGTGTAGGGAAAATGCGTGACATCCTTCTACAATGGAGACTGGCGTGGGAGGTGGGAACCCTCTTGTCAGCATTCCTTGGTTCGTATATCTTCGGCGGCGCTCGGCCGCACCCGAAGTGGCTGAAGCTTGTTCTTACTTAGCACAGGTGGAGGGAGGAGGCAGCGTGCTTGCTGGTTGCGTAACTTTGTTGCTGCCCGGGAGATTTAAGCGGCGCGAGAATTTATGTTCAAAGTGGTATGTGCACAACTCTCTCGTGGGTGGTTGAAGTAGACAACTCTTACATAAGTTGAAGTAAGGGTATACTTCACATAAAGAGCGATGAGTCATAATCGTAGTTGATTAGTTAGTATAAGCAACACACGTCAAAACATACAGCTGTCTTTTAAACTCAAAATATTAACTTTTCTGCACTGACAAAGATGTTTTCACACCATTTGATAATTATACTACATGAATTTACTCCTTGAACTGGCCAAGTATGTGGACCAAAGAGAAAACAAATGAAGTAGGTAGCTAGGTCATTTTGACCCTCGTAATTTGTGAACTTTGGGAAACACTATTATATAAGGGAAAGAGCTTTTTACTCATGACTCATCATGCTGTTGGCGATAGCCTGTAATACATTCTGATTATTCTGTTGGAAATCATTGGGAAGAAACTCAGTAGGCTTTCATGTTGCATGTGCAGGCACCTGAGAGGGAACTGGCTGGCCTACTGGGAGCACGAGATAGGGCGGGCGGAGAAGGACACTCGCTTTAACTTCAAGCAGATAAAGTTGCAGACGTTTGCAGGTCATGGGAACAGCGTGCGAGCTCTGCACGTGCTCAACAATGAGAACAGCTTCATCAGTGGCAGCCGGGACAAGACTGTGAAGCTGTGGTCGTTGCGCAGCCAGGTGGGTGTGGGACATCTTCAGCACATCGAGTACACTATCCTCTATCACGCAGGAGTTGGAGAGCACACGTTTGTAATTGTTCATTGTTTAATGTTGTTTGTTTAACAACTTTATGTGCTGGTCGATAACCTGTGACCATTAGCATGTATCAATGACATATTATTATCAATATGTTGTTTTTATATATAGTATCCAAGCCAACTGGTAAAAATCATTTTATAACAATTTATGCCTATCAGGAAACTGAGTGAAGAGATTTGGGCGGCTTTTAACATTGGGGTCTTCAGAGCTGATGAGGGTGAAATGAGGTGAGTATGGAGCAGCACCGGAATGAAGGGGTGGAGGATACAAGAGAACCCTGAGAAAACCATCTGATCAGCAGTATCGTCCAGCAGGATTCCTACGTGCAAAAATCTGGGTGCAACCCTGATGGGAATCAAAACTGGTTTGTCTAGGTGGGAAACGAGTAGTTTACCCACTACACCACCACCTCCTCCTTTCCCCACCTCGTTAGGAAAGTTGCATAAAATAACATGAAGAAGTATAGAAAACAAATAACTTACACTATGTTGATAATAACATGCAAACATGCCATATTAATGTATGTGTGATGCACAATGCAAAGTCATAGGGACAAGGTTGCCTTTCTGAGCCAGTCTTTGGCTCGTGTCTCATGGCTCAGTGTTGGCAGTTTTAAGTAGCTGGTAGACTGAAGGTTGGGTTGGCAATTTAACAATGCTTCTCTCAATTTGTATGGGGTTGTCCACGGGATTTGATAATGTAGTAACATTGAAAGGGACACTGTCACCAGTTCTACACACAGGATGTGCTCGGCAACTTTGGGTATGAGATCGCTGGTTCGAGTTAGGTTCTGGCTAGAGTTCTGTTCTGACTTATGATAGGGTGGGTGACTTGCACTTACCACTGGTCGAGTCATTGATCTGGCAGTGCACTATGGGCATCAGCGGTGCAGTGAAGAGTTGAAGTTGCTCCAATGCTAATAGACCGCAGTGACTGACTTGTCAACAAGATGATGAGGCCCTCCCTAAAGATGACGTGTGCTGGGTACTTTTTCTACTGGACTAAAGCGTCTTTGTGGTAGAACGGCAGTGGTGCTTCTGCTTGGAGTCGGGCTAGCTGAGCTTGATTTCTCAGGTCACTGTATTGATAATAACTGTGTCCAGTCAGGTTATCAAGTAACCACTGGTGTATGTCCATGGTCTTACAGGCTTTGTAGTGATTCCCGTGTTGGGAGAGAAAAGCCATCAAACCAGTTGGCTTGATTGGATGTAGGGGGTGATTTGAAATACTATGTTAGCTAAAGTGTGAGATAATTATTCCAGGCAAGTTTCTACTGCCTTGAGTTGATGACAGCTAGGTACACAGTAATGCAGCAACATGGTCAATTAACCCTCCTTCAGTGTGGAGTGTACCTGGTAGGTGATTCCTCCACAGTGTCAGAAGTGTGACATAACAAGGCTGGCCACAGAATGTGTAGGTCTTCGTATTTGTGGGACTTGCTGTTAGGGATCCCACAGATATTCTGTACACTCCCATGTGGTTCAGACCAATACTGATTCGTGACACATCAGGTACACATCACCTGACTAAAATGGATGGGTCCATCTCACCTGGGCGAGTCCACTCGTACACCAATCACAGTTCACCCTTTAATTCATGCCCTTATTGGGAAGCATGAACCAAACACAATATTTCTCAGAATCCTGATGAGTGTTCCATCACATGACATCCATTCCTCACGTAGTCCAACTTTAAAATTAAAAGTATGCAAATAGTACTGACGCATGTCCGGTTAGCTAAGGCTGGATCATGGTCACATGACTTTGGTTGCACTTCAGCTGGTTTTGCTTACTGGCATTTATGGTTGGTTATAGTAATTGGGCACATGGCCTTACGTGAAGGAACAAAGTTCTCGACGTTGCGATTGACAAGTCCCTTTGATTGGTCTGCCCTATGGCTGGTGGCATTACTAGTTACCGTAGACGACTGGCGGGAGGTGCTAGCGGTAGCAGGCTTACTAATGTCGTGAGTGCGAGGACTAGCTGGGTATAGTTGTTTGAGCTGATCATGCTCTGCCCAGGATGCAGCAAGGACGCAAGGTGTTGCAACACAAAAACTACAGTTCCACCTGGTAGCTGCTGAACTCCAGAAGTTGGCGTTCGAAATGCCAAGGTGTTCTTCAGTCCGTTTGATTAACCCATACACAACTGGGTGGCAGGCAGGATGCGTGCGAAGAGGTGATGACGAGAAAGAAGCTGAATACCCTACGGTAGACATAGGTTGTTCTAAGAATCTGACCAAGGTGGCACAATCTCGTTCGGCTTATAGATTAGCTGTAAGGGGGACAGAACCAGCCGGCTGCTTGGCAGCAAGACACGCAACTCTTTGCTCCTCCCTCCTTCCACCGTGTCTCACCTTAAATGGCATAGAGCAGGTTAGCTGCTCAGAGCCCCACCTTAGCGTGCGAACCAGAAGCGTTGAAGCCATGTGGGCTACCTAGACCATTACTGGGTGTGTAATCCCAACCAAGGCCAGGCCGTGGCACCTAAGCACATACCCCCGTCAGCAACCAGGTGCTCCGGTATTGATATAACTCAGGCGTACTCTCTCTCCCTGGGTGGAAAGTGTTGCTAGAGTTCGGGGCTCCTCTATTCTACTCCTCCAGTACCTGTATACTTGGCAGGAATAGAATAGATGGACGTCTAATATGTGTGTATTGCAACTGGAGCCGCCTGAGGGGGAGTCTCCAGTTGTAGCTAGTTCGTAGTAATAATTTTGCATTCCTGGTCGGCGGTACTTGATTCAAGGTTCTCCCAGCATTTGATTACAAAGTACTCTATGAATGAGACTCAAAGTTAAAAGAAACAAAACCGTGTTTATTAAGAGTTTAGTAAACACGGTGACGCGTGCTCTTCTACCAAGAAGACCGGTGGCTAGAAGTAAACCTACGGTAGCCACATGTAGAAGACCTGGTCGTAGGCTAATGGGGGAAGTGAAATTAAACTGTCGAAAACTGCTTACTACAAATCTAACCCTAATTGGGGTGTCTGTAGGAGACAAAGAAGTTAAGTGTGGTATGTTTGGCAGCCACAGAAAGCTTCTGGTAGCTATTGGTGATTGGCGTCGCTGGAGCGTCTGGTCGCAGGTGCTGCAAAGCTCTGAAGGCGACGTCAATGTAGGCAGCCTCTGGTGGCTGCTGAAGAGTGTTGAGCAGTTGGTGGCAGCCTCTGGGAGGGTTACTGAAGAACTAACAGTGGTTGGACGGCCCCAGCACTAGAAGTGACGGAGCGAGCTCGGAGACTGAAGAAGAGCAACTGGTGAGGTTTGCCACGCACTAACTAATATAGTCAGGGTAGCGCATGTCGCTGCGGCCGCAGGGGAGTGCATGTGACATCCCTCTGCTGCAAGGCCAGAGTGGGGGTAGCACCCTCTGGTCATCTCTCGGTCTTTGCGTATTCTCGGTGGCGCTTGGGCATGCCCCGAGGCGACTAATGGCTTGTTGGCTCTCAGGATGGAGGATGACACGCCCCTGTCTTACACAACCCCTCGTATCCACGTGTCCGGCTGCCTTCCAGGAATGTGGTTGGCAGTGACTTCCATGTACGGTTTGGCACGGGATTTGAATCTCACATGTGTAGAAGTAGTATATTAGGTTGCAGTGAGATGAGTCATAATCGTTGTACATAGTTGCAATAAGCGGCACGCGTCAGTACACTACACTGACAAATACAGATACTGTGCGACACTCTGACCAAGTTTTGATGGAGGTTCTCTCCTTATTTCTTATAATTATTTAATTACTTTATTTTATATGTATAATACATTTACAATGACTGTACTTAATGTAATTACATGGTCATGACCTTAAAACATGTTATATAACATCAAGGTACTGGGCTTTTACACGACTGTTCAAATGGAATAGATGAAAGTTAAAAGGGGCGGAATTTACATAATACTCACAATAAATATGCAATAAACAAAACCCTGGTGTAGGTCATGAAGCAGCAGTTTTTTTTATGTAAGTTGGAGCCTGACGCATGGGCCTGTAGAGTCACTTGTGCACTGGCCAGCTGATGTCAAAGGTTGCACACACTTCTCTACCACTCCACGGTGCTGGTACACAGTGATGTGCATGGACCGGCCGCCTAAGGGCAGTAGCAGGTGGAGTTGTCTGCTGCGCTGGTTTTATTCAGCACTCGCTTAGGCACCGGTTTGCACATTATTTCTTGCTTCTAGCCGCGTGGTTGCTGGCCCGGCGTCGCCATTCCATGCAATTAGGTAGAAGCTCCAGCCTTGGAAAGGGTGTCTTGTTAGACTTCCATGGTTGGTAGAGTCATCAGTGTTAGTTGAGGCAGTTTTTTTGTTTCGTTTGAGAGATATGTTGCTTTAGCTCAAGGCAGAATTTGTGCTTGCTTGGGTAAAATTATGTAAAAAATTAATTGGTTGAATTTGTCATGTGTCAAATGTATGGCATTTAAAAACCAAGCTTTAAGCTGGAAGGACAATTAGGGAGATGGACTACTAGTACATAATGTGAAACTTTAATTAGTGCTTAAATAAATCAAATCCATGATATGCTGGAAATTTGAACCCAGAACTTTGTGGTCTGAGGTGCAATGCTAACTTGGTCATGAAGACTGTCCTGTTGTCAATAAAATAAAAAATACTGTGGTGAATGTGAATCAAAGAGAGGGACAGTGCAGTGATGTGAGAGTGGCTTGGTGGTATGTGGCTGTGTGAGGGTTGTGGGTTGTGAAGCATCAACAGGAGTCAGGTGATGTAGTGTACTAACTGTACTGTGTGTGCATGGCAGGGTGATGGCAGCATGGTGTCGCACTGTCAGTGGACGTACACCGGCCACCGCAAGTCCGTGGTGGGTATTACTTTCGTGGAGTCCCTGCGGCTGGTGGCGTCGTGCGACTACGGGGTGCACTTGTGGGACCCCTTCCTGGGTGCAGTCGTAGGCACGCTCGAGTCTGCGCGGCACCCCCAGGTGAATGTGCTGCGTGCCTTGCCTCCACCCAGTGCCACCTTCCTCGCTGCCACCACCGACGTGGTCGCCCTCCGCCTCATTGATGCCCGTACCTGCTCCTTCGTTAACGAGCTGCGGGTAGGTACTCTGTTTCATCTTCCTCTGGCTTTGGTAACAGTAGTGGCTCTGTGGTCAGCAGACTGCTCCCCCACCTCAACGACCCATGTTACCTTCCTGGACATATTATGTAGATGACGAGTTGATTTGCTCAAAATGCTTCCATTTTTCTGGTCACTACATTCCATCACCTGTGCAACCACAGCTCGTCTCACACCTCCTACTCTCCAGGTAGGACAGGAAGAACAGTCTCCTTACCTGGCTCTACCTCAAAGATAAGAATTACCATATTTCGGCGTGTATAGGCCTCACATTTTACAAAAAAAAAAAGAAACTACAAAAAGTGGGGTGGTGCTTATATACAAAATATTACCATAAAAATTTTTTTGGGAAATTTTTTCCCCAAAACATATTTACAAACTTGTCAACATACAGTACATTTTAATGTTTTAGTTCTTAAAGGCAGGCAGGAAGAGAAGGGTCAGATAATAATAATAATAATAATAATAATAATAATAATAATAATAATACTAAAACACATGTAGTTATTCGTTCACTGGCATTCATAAACTAAATAACCTTCATCCCGCACGTGTAAAATGTAAACATGTTGGAGCTCGCCCATAGATGTCATACATGAGAAAATAATTTCTCTACTATACAAGAGAAATATATCTTACGTAGTTTGCACGCCCGCCATGGCTCTACAAGTGCACATTTATATTTTATGTAATATGTTGCTGTGGTTTTGCTTTTTCATGTCACGTTACCATCTGTGGAATAGTAATGGCATAATGTGTATTCATAAACATTGGAACATAACACAAATTTTCTGTCATAAATGTTTTGTAGACGAGAAACTAAGTCTCACTTTTTATGTTTGTGCAGAATTGTGACTTGACAATATTTACAGGAATACAAAAATTCAGTGAGGCCTATACTTGAAATATTAATTATCCCTAATTTTTCATTTAAAACTTATGGTGCGGCCTATACACACCAAATTACGGTATATATAAGTGTTGCAAATAGTATTGTGTGTCACAGATGAGTTTGAAAATATGTTCAGTAAATACTTTATTTACCCGAAAGAAAGACAAGGTTTTTTTGACAGAAAAGGAATAGAAAAAATAAGGGGTAGTCTTCAATTCCAAAGCTAGGTACAAATACCATAAATGTGCGACACTATTAGTTCAGTATTTAAACTTGTATTACATGCACAAAATTAGTGCAGGCTTCTATTCATCATTTTTACTCAGGTAGCAGTCAATCCTCCAAAATTGGCGTGCCACGAGACAGAGAATTTTGACAAAGGCGTTTCATCCTTAAATACTGTGTGTCCTATGGTTGTACCTATTTTTGTAGTTCTGAGACTGTACCTGTCAACTTTCACAAGGGTTCCCTTATCTAATGTCCCCTGCCATAAAGAGGAAGCGTTTTGGTGGGAGGTAAAATGGCTCAAGTCACAAATATATATAATGCACACAATTTTTAAGGCCCTTACACAATTTAAAACATTAACATTTGACTTTACGTTTGCTTTCTGACATGACGTTTTTTATGGAGCTTGACACAATGGAACTGTCAAAGGTAAAGTCAAGCACTCCTGACTTTACGATTTCGAAATGTTGAAATTTAAAGACAAAGTAAGCAGGCTTTTGCCAAGACTTTAACAGAGGTTATGTGGATAGTTCATTATTTTATTGTAGGGAGATTTTAACCTCGGTATATTAAACAAAGCTCATCTTAAATTAAATAAATAGCAAGCAAATGTAATGTGAGAGGAAATATACGAGTTGACATATTTTAATAAGTTGAAAAAATTAGTTTTTTTTTTGTTTTGAAATAAACTTTTAATATAAATGTTAAGACAATTTAAAAACAAAAGTACATAAAATGCATTCCTGGATAATATCATAACTATTTACATAACAAGATATACATTTTTACAAAGCTTGCAGAACCTATGTGTAGTAATGGTTTCATTAGAGGAAAGGAAACGTAAAGTCAAATGCTAAAGTTTTCCATCGTGTAAGAAAGATGCTGCTACCATACAGCCATGTTAGACACACCTATTCATTTTGATTAGCTTTTCTTCAAAAGTAAATAAAATATATTGTATAATAGCATTTCTTCTTGAAAGGTTTGTCAAAAATTCATGCAAAAATACTTTCAACCTAAATAATTTTTCCAGCACTTCACAGGGATAGTCTTGAATTCAGGTTTAAATATTTTTACCTCAAAAATATTTTTTTAGGATGGGGTTGTCTTAGATTCAGGGTCGTCTTCCTTTCTGGTAAATACGGTACATGTCAGGTAGCTGGCATCTGTTATTATTTTAACAGGTATGCATAAATCATTTATTTGATCTTTGAATGAATAGTGCAATGAGGATGAATGACTAGATGGAGATTTTTGGACATTCGCCAGTGCGATGCAGACGTCTATCAAGGGGAAACAAAAATGATCACGAAAAAATACTTAAATAAGACAAGTAACCTTGGACAAGAAAATAACTATATGTATAAAACACTGGAAAATTCCAAGAGGGAACAGAGTCAAAAAACAGAACAGCAACTACGTAATTATGAAAAATATGTGTGTATATACACAACCAACAGATAACTCACAGAAAACAACACAGGCTAAAAACCTGTTTGAAAAAATTAGGATAACACTCACAAAATATGTGGAAACAAAATAGGACAACACAATAAAGAAAATGCACCCAAACACAGCAGTTTCACCAGACATAGCAGTTTCACCAGACCAGACATGACAGAATGCATGCCAGGTATGCTATAGTCAAGAAAAAAATATATATATATATATATAATATGCATACAGCCAGAAAATTCCATGAAGGAATCGAGTCAAACAAACAGGACAGCAAATTAAATGCGGAAAACTGATATACTATATATGTATACAAATAAACTATGTACTACCAAGAGACAACACACCAAAGATGACACAAGCTAGTTATCTTATATGCACAAATAAAACAAACACAACAGTATCGGCCAGGATTTACCTCTAAACAAATTTACTCTCAGTATATGATAAATGGTATTTATTATAAATAATAAATACTGGTGACTCGTGCCTATTACCAAGCAGAGTGCGGGCGGAAGTAAGCTATGCTCTAACAGGTGGAAGTGACCTGTTCCTAGACTACTCAATTATAGCATGAACTCAAAGGCTAGAAAAACAACTCTGACGCAGTTACTCTATCCTGGGGTTGTCTAGACGAGACCTTACAAGGGAGCCGCTACCAAAAGGGCAGCGGGTGTAGTTACCACTTACCAGCAAGTAGCGTTGGCTGTGGATCCAGGAGGGTCAACAGTGGAAGTGTGGAGTGAAGTCAAGCAGGCTTCTAGAGATTTTGAGCTTCTGGAAGCTGGTGGTGGTTGAAGCTTCTGGAGCTTCTTGTAGAAGCCTCTATAGCTCCTGGTCATTGCTGGCAGCAGCCATTGGTGGTTGCTGAAAAAACTGGAAGCTCTTGGAGAGGATCGAGAGTCAGTAGAGAGCCCCAGCACTGAAGTGTTGAAGCGAGCTACTGGAGAATACAATGGGCATCTTCGGTCACACACTGCCTTATAAAATTGTGCATTCGGCCGGCCCATCCTGGACTGGAGTGGAAGGTGTGACATCTGCGTGGAGTGAGCAGGGTGGGAGAACTACCCTTGCGCTCGACTATATGGCCTTGGGCATTTGGCGGTTCTCTGCCATCTTCGGAAGGCTTGGCGACACTCTGTCTAGTGGGTGCTTCGGGAGGCTGACATGTTCCGCGACTGCTTGGAACGAATGCTTATTTCACGTGATAGGATCACCGGCTAGGCTGAAGTGATCCTGTGTGCACTACTGAATAATTGCTGGGTTTGATCCTTCCTCAGGATACTTAGATACTACATGAATAGTGAGAGGAAGTTAGGTGTGGAAACATCAGGAAATACCATGTGTCTGTAACTATCCCTGCTCATGAACAATTCTATAGCCATCTATGGTTGTGGTTCCTGGTAGATGTTATATGTTAGGATGAGTCGTAGTCGTGTTTAATATAACTCGTATAAGCGGCTCGTGTCAATTCCCCCCCCCCCCCCTTTTTTGGTGAGACGGAAGCTCATCCATCGTGGTTAAAGGTGTAGTTGGATATCAGCACTAATCCCTCCTCTCTGGAAGGTCTAAATATAATGGAGCCTCAAAAAAATATGTTTAAGTTAGGTAGGCAGACCCGTTAACTTTGGGTAGGTTGGTATCTGTCTTTTCGGTCCTTCTGTGTGCTGGGGGCCTCTCGTAATCACGCTGTGCTGGCCGGGGCAGCAACCCTGGTTTTATCTCACTCTGGCATGCTATTTCTCTCTCTCTTCTTCTTCGCCCAGTTGGCCGCTGTCTCTGCTCTCCTAATGTGTTTACCCTCCTGTGGTGTGGGCATACTGTCAAGGTTGACATGGTGTACCGGGTGTCCCATGACCTCCATTATTATACATGACGTTTACAAGCTCAGCTTAAACACTGTGATTACTCAATATAAAATATTTACAACACTACCTGTGGAAAAATATGAACAGAAAATGATACGTTTAAAAATGATGGGGGATAAAATATATGTACAATGCCTTACTCGCGGAAGGCAGGGAGGAAATGTACTATTCACTTGCTTGTGGTGGTGTATTAGGTTAGTGGAAACCCTACAGTCATTTATAGGCAACCTATGGGTCTCACCGCAAGCACAACAGTTATGTGTGACATAATGGACATAACACTCCTACCCACGGTCCGCAGTGGCACCTGTCCTTCGGACTACAAAAGCCATAAGCCAAACCGTAACATTGGTGGAGGAAACGTAGAGAGATAGCAAAACTCATTACATCTATTGTGTCATATATATATATATATGTAAAACCATAATTATCTGATACAATAAGATACCTACAACATATTACATTATAACCATTAGTTTATATTGCGCCGGGGAAACGTATAAGTTAGCTGACTCTGCAAGCTTCTACATTTTATATATATATAATGTTTAGCAATGATACAATACTGCCATGGTTTCTAGCTAAGAGTCCTTACATTGCATCCTTTGGAACGGCTTTATCTGCTGTGATGCTGTTGGCTGAATACTCTGTGATTATGGCAGTTTGAACCCCACGAGCTGGTCCATCTTGCCCTTCGTCGACGTGGTGAAGTAAGACCTGGTGCCCGCCGCTCTGCGGTACTTAAATATGGAGGCTGTATACTAATTGTCGGATCTGTTGTCATAACTACCTCGGCTTCGTTCCAGTTGCGTGGTAATGCCTCGCCTACGCGACCTCACCCTCTTTACATTTGTGATAGTGGGTTCATGTTATCACCAAGCCAAAGGCTTGGCCACCCACACCGTAACAACATGGTGCCTGGGTCCCTTCAGGACTACCAGCCACAATTAGGGTTCAATTGTTTTCACAACTACTTAATTATCAGTTCTTGTCACTTTTCTAGACAAGCTTCTCAGGCACCTTCACCTCTCTTGCTCTTGTACAATGTCCATTGAACACGTAGAGTGTGTAGAGGTTGAAGTTAGTACGCATCACCGTGTTTCTATTCTCAAGGTAATAAAACATGCAGTCTAGCTATAACATCTGTCTTTCCTTGCTCTGTAGTGAACGAGTGCCTTTTCCCCCACCTGGTGAGAATTACACTCGAAGGGAGCTGCAGGGGACCACAAATTGGCAACAAATTTCTGACGTAGAGTAAGACTGCGGACAGCTCCTAACCAGGACTGCACGTACGTCACACACAAGAACAAGTTCATTGGCCACCCATAGTCTGGACCCGGTACGTAGAGCTGCCTTGTGCACAAGTACGGTAGAGCCTGAACCACTGGAAAGACACGCAATAAAGCATCTGGGCAAAGTCAGCTAACCCATTCCCTCCAGAGCGTATAAACTCGCTGGAGGGAGTGCCAGGCCTGATGAGGCTTGACTCTGGTACTTTTAGAGTACAATTTAGCTAGGGGTTTGTTTCCTGCTGCACTCTACAGGATGAACATTAGCACCTTTCCTGTCCATGATGTTCGCTCACCAATGAGGGATCAGGAGGAACCACCCGAAGGACAGCTGCTATCCTTGCATCTCACCACCTCCCGAGAAATCAACTTACACCAGCCCTCAGCTGTAAGACTCCATGGAAAAGAATGCAAGCAGCCCGGCAATTAGTGGAGCCTAACTCCACTACCCTCCCTGCTAACCTATTTGACCTCACAGTTAGGGTTCCCGGAGCTGCTGACCCCACTATCCAACTACTCTGCCAGGGTTACACTCTCCCCTTGGGAGTGGAGCTGTTCGACCTGGAGGACACCAGCGAGGCACCAGAATCGGCCAACCACGTGCCCTCCAGCCACCCGGCATCCCGGTCACCAGCAGGCGACAGCAGATCCAGCCTGCCCAGTCATCTGCTCTAGCCGGAGCTGAAGTCTACCAGTCAGGGCCAGCATCTGCCACAAGGGTGCGACACCAGTGGTAAGCCAGCCTGCACCCATGTGTCCAACGCCCTGAGGCATCAACTCGCCCTCACAGACATTATACCCAGTAGGCGCCTCAAAGCACCCTACCTTTTATAAGGGACCAGTGCTAGGACAATGAGTCATTCTACAGATGCCTCCGCAGTGGAGTCCGCTTCCTACTTGCGCAACTGACCTGGCACAAAATTAAAAGCTTCCGCCACCCTTACAGTGATGTCTCTCTCTCTACACCGTCACGCGTCCATTTGTTTTGTTATGAATTAACTTTGTTTAAATATGATCTCAGAACGTACTTTTAATTGCTACCACTCTCCTACCTCCTTCCCAAGAGGGTCAGACCCTTGTACCTACTGAGCGAGGCGGTGCAGTGGTACCACACTCAACTCACATTCAGAAGGACACAGGTTTGAGTCCCAATCCAAATAACGTGATTTCAATTTTGCGTGGTTTTCTGAAATAACTCCATGCAAATACTGGGATGGTTGCTTTAGGCTGTCCTCCCCTTTTTCTGCCTGAGTAACTTTCTCCATCTCTAATGACCTCTCTGTCGACCAAAAGTTAAGCCCTACCTACCTTCGAACCCATCCTTGTCTCCCTCGACTGGCCTGCAACTGCACAGTGCTTTTTTTCATCTTTAGAGAACAGTTGTGGTGGTGGTGGAGAGACTGTAGCAAGCTGGTGGTGCAGGTGTCGGTGAGCCCAGCAGGGTACATCCGCTGTGTGACGGTGGGCCCCAGCGGGACATGGGTGGCAGTCGGCCAGTCTACGGGCTGCCTCACCATCCTGGACGTGCGCACGGGCATGGTGGTCGCCTCGTGGAAAGGCCACGAGGGCGAGGTGCTGCAGCTGGTGTCGGCCAACGACAAGAGCATCATCAGCTCCTCCCTCGACCAGAGTGTGTCCGTGTGGAGTTCCCTCGATGGCAAGCTGCTCCATCACATGAAGTAAGCTGCTCTCTCAACTTATTTACATTATTATGTGGCCTTTCCACTGGAGCATGTTTGTGCGAGCAAGGTGACATAATGTGCCAGTGGGTACTCGCAGACAATATGCACGGACAGCTGTTTACATTGTCTGTATGCTCCCACTCCAAACACCAGTTGCTGGGTTGACCTCTTTGATTCCTATTCACGTTGGCAAGGAGTATCGCCTCAAAATGGATTCTCACACAAGCTTCACAGATAAAGGTTTCCCACAGCTTCCTTTTAGATGACCATACCAACTGACTTCAGATGTGACAAACATGATGTAGTTGAAAGGCCACTTCAGAAAAATTATTAGCAACGAGGAGTTAGTGTGAAAGTATGAAAGCACCATGACTCTTCTGTCATCCCTTGTGCCATAACCTTTCCTAGTGCTGTCATAGTTTTTTACCCTAGCTCTGGGGCAGCGGTAGCACAGTGGCTAGCACACTCGCCTCCCACCTAGGCAATCCGGGCTCGATCCCCAGCAGGTTCGCTCCCGGATTTTCGCATGTGGGAATTGTGCTGGACGATGGCGATTGCTTGCGGGTTTTCTAGGGGTGCTACCGTTTCCCCCGCCTTTGCATTCCAGTGCTGCTCCATCCTAGGGTCTCATTTCATGTCATGTTCAAGGATGACGGGCACCTACGGGTCCCAGCTGAAAAGCCCATCGCTCGGAGGGTGTTGCGTTGCCCTGGGTCCACCCCCCATACACATTTATTATATACCCTAGCTCTCGTCATCACAGGTATCATACTCTTTTTATGAACATCATCCACATCACCTCACATTATTTAGTTCCTCTCATTATTTGTCCACTAAGGCATTTTATTTTTGTTCTAAGCAGGTCAGACCGTGATTTTGGCATGTGAGAAATGTGGCAGATGTTCCTGTTTGCTGGTTGATTTTGAAGGGGTACTTCTGCTCTAGGATCATGTCGCTGTTGCATCTCAATGCTCTTAACAATGATGACTAGTAAAGGGCCTCATTAGGTACTTTGATGATCTCTCAGTTCATCATCCACAGTGCTTGCCAGCAGGTGGCCATTTTAGCATTGTAAATTGCCTTAATGTTGATATGTTATTCCACCACTACTCCATGCTCACACACTGCTAGTCTTTCACCAGACTCAGCCATTTTATTTTTACATGCATCACTGTCTGTTCTTATTTCTTTTTTCCCTAGTGGAGTGTTAATTTTAGGGTAGTGATTTCTCAGGCCCATGGTAAACTACACCTGTTTTGTTGATCTACACCCTGATGTCTGTTGTTTCCACTACATATTCATCAGCGTACAGGATAGCAGCAGCTAGCATTATAGCTTGGATAGCTGCCCCTTTTGTGTAGTCATTGTGGTTTTCATTTCAGAAAATTAATTTAATACTATCCAATGGTTAAAGCCATATTTCGCTATAATATTTTTACTTCATTGTCTGAAAGACGTTTATATAAAGACCAATAAATGTAAATATTTGTAGTTAAAAGGTTATAGTTTTCAAAGTATAGGACCGAAAAATAGACAATTTTGGAGCATGGGAGCCCAAGTTTTTATGTTTATAATTAACTTTGCCAACTAAATTGCATGTTATGTGATCTATATCATAAACTCAGTATAGTGACACACAATTAAATGGGGAGGGACGATTGAATGAGAGTGGTTGACTGACAGATTACTATACAGTTTTATTAGAAAATAATCGTAGGGTGTCAGTCAGCCAAAAATGAGTACTTAAAACAGAACTGATAGGGAGTAAAAATAATAACGTAGTGAATAAATAAAGCCAGCATTAAAAGGTACCACATCTACTGCCTGTTAAATTACAGGTCATTGCCTCTAACAAATGTGTGATAACACTAATAGTTTCTGCCAATTACTGCGTTGGACTGCACTCGGTGCGCACTGGCAAAGTGCCACATCTTCCAATTATTGACTACACTGAAAAAGTGTGCACTGAGTGTAGTTTTAGCTGCAGTGTCTCCAAAGTCATTGCGGCAGTTTGGGTGCAAATATGGTGGACAAGCAAGCACTCACTTTGGGAAATAATGTGATAATTGCACTTTTATAGTTTTCAGGGTGAACCGAGTGCACCATAAGAATCAGTAAAGGAAAATAATTATACAGAGTAACTGATCTATCTTAGCTGCATTAACATAGAACTTCAAAAAAAAAAAGTAAATAAACGTCTCAGACCTGAATACATGTAAGTGGAGATAGGCTCTTGGGGCCAAAGTAAGACGAACATACCCCCATAAACTAGGTTTTATGTGTAAACTGAATATAAAAGTGTAACAACGATTTTAATTCACAGAAAATAAACACATTAGAGTGAGTGAATGAGTGAAGAGATTTGGGCTGCTCTTAACAGCGAGGTCTTGAGAGCCGATGAGGGTGATGACGTGAGTATGGAGCAGCACCGGAATGAAAGGGTGAGGGAAACAGAAGGTACTAGACAAAACCGCTGACCTGCGGCATCATATGGCACAATTTCCACGTGCAAAAATCTGGTAGTGACCCAGCCGGGAATTGAACCTGGTTCGTCTTGATAGGAAGCAAGCAGGCTAACCGCCCAGCCATCGCGGTCCCTAAACACAGTAGTGTGTTCTGAACTTTAGAGGTTAGGTATCACAAACAAAAAACTTAAGAAATAATGACAGATGCCAAACCCTAAAGCAAAGAAATGATGACAGATGCCAAACCCTAAAGTAGAGGCTTCATACCTCGTAAAAAATATTTGTTACCCTACATAAATATGACCAATGAATATGCTTACCTCACCTTTAACACATGGAAGTTCTCCTGACAATGGCTGTCGGCTGACTGCACACCCGTGATTATCTCTGCAAGCCTTTTTATAACATTAAGACTAGAAATAACTAAAAAAAATTAAACACTGTGTGTCTCCTCGGAAAACAAGCAGGTGGCAACACGCTGCCACTGCTCGCCGCCATGTCTCAATCAACAATCTTCCTCCCAGTTTTGCCAGCTCCCAGTTAAACAAACATAGTGAACTCATGTGTTTATTGCTCGAGACTGCTTTTCTGCACACTTTCCAGTAAAAACCCTCCCCTCTACAATGCTACCTCAACATGAGTGTCTCGTCTCCCATCAAGATGAACCAAGTTCAGTCCCTGGCCAGGTCACTTCCGGAATTCTGCATGTGGGATCATGCTGGACAATGCTGCTGGTGGGTGGGTTTTATTGGGGATCTCCTGTTTCTCCCACCCTTTCATTCTGGTGCTGCTTCATCCTCACCTCAATCACCTTCATCATCTCTCAAGACCTCGCTGTTGAGAGCCGCCCAAATCTCTTCACTCACTCACTCACCCACAAATTCAACATAAATGTCGAACACATGTGTGGTAAAATCTTGGCTCATGCTATTAGGGTATAAACTAACTGGAAGTATTTTCTCTCTCTCTCCCCCCCCCCCCCCTCTTTAAAACTGACATGATACAGCTACAACAGGTATTGGATCAACCCACCCAGCTGAACAGGGCACTGGGTCATATGAATAAAGTTCAGCAGGATGTCCTGAACGGTGCTAGTTGAGTATGCTGAGCACATCCTCACAGAGTGAGCATGTCCTCAGTTTGGTATGAATACCATTGCCAATTGAATGTGAGCAGGTGCTCGGTTAAGTCAGTGAGCATGTCCTGTTTTACTCATACAAATGCAAGTACCTGCTTCTGAACGTCAACATTTGAGCACCTCCTCAACTTTAGTCATATGACTCGTCAACAGAAAAAATATATATGTGTTTCAGTACAGCTGTACTCAAGTAAACACAGAGCCTTGATTTCTGTCTAAACAACCACATGTGGTGTTTTGCTCTGCTGGCCCTCTTTAGCTGGCAGATTTATAAGTTTTGACGGCAATTCACACATATGCAGCGATTCAAAACTAGCAATGTGTTTCCTCAGAGTAAACTAATTGTAAAATTATCGAAAAAGTAATTTAACCAAAACAAGTTGACGCCGTCGGGTGAGACACAAGATAAACGATAACGACACAAATACTTACTGGTAATATGGGCTCCAAGGGTGCTTCCCAATCACCGCACTATTGAGACTCAGGGTTCTCAGGGCTGCTGTGGGTTCTGTGTGTCCGTCTCACCCGTGCGTACTTACAAACACATGGGCAATAATAAACTTTTAATAAAAATCCCTGAAATAAACAATCGATAAAACATATGTGGCTAGGACACTGTCACTACTGAATACAAGAATTGAGTTCACTGTAGACTTGTTTTTATTGATATTGTTCATACACATCAACGTGCCAATGAAATGATTATCTCAGTCATGACTAGCCAATTCCACTTGGGTGCTCCCCAGCCCATAATTAATCTAGCACACGCCTAGATGGATGATCTCACCGAGGTGCATGAAAGCACAGCCTTCACAAGAGAAGAGGGCCGATAGCTGCTAGGGTGGACTGACGGTTTTTCCCTGAAGACAGGACACAGTGAATTACAAATGAAAGCCCTTAATACACATTAACACGTGTGATTACTTGGCATCACTAATGCAAACTTGTTGGAGCTCGCCCTCCAGCATGAGAGTAGTGTGGTGACAGCCTATACCCAGAGCCGGCTAGGACGGGAATAATTGCACCATACACACATTAAAAAATTACATTAACCCTCAAAAGATACATGAAACAAGATGGGACATGAGATGAGTATTCACAATAAACACACAAATGTGTGAAAACAGGCTTAGCTGGTGCAGATCCCGCTGGATGAAGTTCGCAGCGGACCACGTGGTGCAGGTAGAGTTGAAATATTTCTTTGTGAAAACGGTCAATTAAATTCAGACAAAATATTATTCTGAGTGAGAAAATTATTCTCTTTACAATTTAAGTGATTACAGGCTTGTAACTTACCTGATGTCAGAAAATTCAGACATGAAAGTGACCACGTGGTCAAACACAAAAGCATCCATTTACGTGAAATTTACATGAAACCCTGACAGAATTTAACGTAGAACCCTGAATAAAATATTGCACATACAATAGTACATAAATAAGCTCTCAAAATGCAATGATGGCGTATACAAATACTTAGCATCGGTCAGCCACGTGATTATACGTGATGTTGCCGTAAAATATTCAAACATGAAAAATACCCTCAAATACTTACGCGAAAACAAAGCCCTTCAAATTGCACATAGCAATAATGCAGAAATTAAAATGAAATGCCACTAACATAGATGGATGGCACCTGATTCAAGTTGCGCGGGACGTATGATCTCTCCGACATCTTTCTCCTCCTCCTCGATTAAGTTAAAAATGCCACAAGGGCAAAATAAATTAGTAAAGCGGAAGCATAATGCTGGGGAAATGTCTGGCAAAACGTACGCAAGCAAAGGTTAAACGGTAAACTGAATTGACTATTGAGACCTACATCAGTGAACAAAAGTTGTAGTGCGTACGTGACAGTGTCTTACCTCGCCAGATCTCCTCGACAGACTGTCCGGAGGCAAGCGTCACACGGACCTACCATGGTCGCCTACGGGGTTCACATAAGCGGAAGTGCTATGCACACCAAGTAAAATATTTTATTTTTGAAAATAAAATGGCACAAATTAAATAAAATACTGTTTTACATTTTGTAATTTTGTTATGAACTTTTCATATTATTTCAGTGTCTCTTTATGACGGCGTTCGCGCCGGAATATTAGTGTTTGTAATCTCGTAACCAAAAATTTTTAAATAATAGTAAACACTTAAAAACATTTTAAGAAATATTAAATCCTGCAAATACAAATATAAAACACATTTTACACTGAAAAATAGTATTTATGTGAAAATTGAAAATATTGGTATGTTTGCGCACGTGCAGGACACGTGATATGTGCGTGGTCAGCACCATCATGGGCTCTGGCTGTTATCAGGTGTCAAAGTTTGCAGCAATATTAGTTGTGTACCAAGGATTTTTAACAATCAGTATTCAAGTACTGGCATCCTTAATCTATTTTAAAATAGCCATTGATGTTTTTTTGCCAACATATTTTTGTTCATCCAAGAGAAAATAATAATAATAATAATAATAATGTCAGTTTTGCAGTAATGTTTGTTGGTTTAGTTTACATTTCGGATGGTCCTTGTTGGCTTAAATTTTCATCATAATTTTTCTGTAAATGATCAGATGGTCGGTTTCATCTCATTTCATGTGGTTACATGCAGTTGTACACTTCTTGAAAGCGATGTGGAAGTAGTCAGATTTGTGTGAAGTATCATGAAGACAAGAGGCCAAGAAAGAGGATGAGTTCAGGATGGCAGGCCATTGCGCATCTAAAGCTGATATGGGGGGTGGGGACTTGTGATGTGGGCCAGGCCCATATGGCGATATGGTAATAAGAGGGCCTATAAAATTTTTGCGAATCACGAAATAACGAAAAATATTGTGAAATACTGAGAAATTATGTTTGCTCGCAAAATTCTGTAATAATTCGCGTATTTGCAAAACATCAATGAAAGTAAGTATATCTAAAACCGAAATGTCAGTTTCTTTCATCTTGAAAACTTTTACAAACATTAAGTTTTACAATTTTCCATTTGAATGGCAGCATTACATCTCTCTCATTTACTTCACAGATGCACGGATAACAAAACTATTTGTGTTGTTCTCACGTTGTTGACTATTAAAACTTAAACAAAATTTTATACCATAAGAAAAAATTTATAAATTGATTGGTAGCAGGATTGAAAGGTTATCGTTGCATGTAAGATTCAGGTAGTAGTATGTCTAACATTTATTTTATTTATAAACGAACATCTCTAATAATTACGCACTAAACATTTGTGCACTTTTTGTAAACACTGCCAACATTACTCAGGCTATTTCTCAATTTAAAGAATACTCTTTTGGGAGAGCACTCTTTCGCAGAACCTAGTGAGTGGTAGCACTGCTTCGTACTCTCTCACACTCTCGCGGTGTCAATTTGAAACAAGCACGCTTTTGTTTCTCTCCGATGTCATGCAAACAGATGATGCCAAATAGGT
Organism: Dryococelus australis; assembly: GCA_029891345.1. Classification (NCBI taxonomy): domain Eukaryota; kingdom Metazoa; phylum Arthropoda; class Insecta; order Phasmatodea; family Phasmatidae; genus Dryococelus; species Dryococelus australis. Next base: position 117,366,583 of record CM057003.1, on the reverse strand, counting down.
GGGAAAACATTTTAAGCTAAAATTGTGGCCATAGCTATTGTAAATAATTTATATGTTTTCAAAATAATTCACAAGTTATTATAAGCACAATCGGAACAATTACTACTATCGCATAAAATACTATTTATTTTTGCTTTACACATTACAGTCATGTTGCAGTAAAGTGACTAAAATACGAAACTTTGTCAGATATCCTTATTTATATTCCTATAAATATGTGTTATTTTGTGAACTAAAAAAGTTGAAATTATTCACTTACAGCAAAAACGTGATGTGGTTTTGGCCAAGAAAGCTACTATGTATAACCTTATTCCAACACAGAAATAATGTAAATAAATATGATGCCTGGTCAGAAAGTGCGAGAGAGCACCAGCGTCTATACAACTATGTGCTTTCTCTATGCTCTCACTCTTTTGCGCTCTCTAAAGGAAGGCAGCATAAAAGAAGCTAATAGAATAAAGAAAGCAGGCCGCGCACTGCAGTTGACGTCTGATTTTCTTTTAACGACTGTGTGATCCTACAGCACACCACAATGTTTCGGCTTTTAGTGCCACGAATTATTTAATTAAAGTAATTTACAAACATATCACATTCACCATCACACATTAATGTAAAGATAAAATCATTTGTTACATACTTACTAACACTGCGCCACAAATTGTTGGTGCAATTTTATTTACAGAAAAGTTTTATCTGGAACTTATTGCAGAAATCACGGATGCACTATACATGAGTAAATATTGTATATGGTTTTTTTTTCAAAGGTTTGATTTTAAAAAAGTACGAAGAAATAGCAAATAGGCTATATAGAGTGTTTATTTTTTCCTCTGGTAACCACTTTGTCACTGAGTGGACACGTAAAATGTACAGTCTGTATTGTTCATCTAATATTGATTATGAGCGATTGCCATAATGAGTGGTTACCTTACATTGTGTGATCAAAATTAAGTTACTCAAGATTGTGTGACACTTTGGCTCTTTGTTTGTTACTCATACATGGTTGGTTGGGTCATGTGAGAAGAGCAGTGGGCTAGTTACAGAAGTAACCAAACAGTGTGTTATAAGCCTGCCCTGTCACCGAGCAAATTCACAAGATTTCTAACTGTGGAAGGGTCACAGCTGGTGTAATGGCTAAAGTTAAACCGGTTTCAATTCTTGGGAGATTTACATCCAGATTTTTGCATGTAAGAATTGTGTCAGATGATGCAACTGGTCCACAAGTTTTTCTCAGGATCTCGTGTTTTCCCCATCCTTGCATTCCCATGCAGCTCCATATCCACTTTGCATCAAATTCACCTGCTCACTGGACCTCAATGATAAGAGCTGCCCAAAGATCACTAATTGTGAAAATGTCATCGACAAGTAGTGATTGGTGTTGTTTTCAACAGGGGCCCGACAGAACCAGTGCATTGCCTGTGTGTGTACGGCAACGAACTTGTATCCGGGACAACGGCCAACCGCATCGGGGTGCACACTGCAGTGGATGAAGCAGCGTCCTTCTCGTCAACGCGCCTGCGGTCGGACACATTCCGTGGTGTTCTCACAACAATGGCAGTACTACCACTGAATAGGCTTCTGTTGCTGGGTGCGGACAGCGGCAACATCAGCCTGCTATGTTAGCACCGGCACGTGCGCGACTGCTGATATTTGTACTGAACGTCTTTCTTACATGTTCCTCAACCTACACAGGTCACAAAATACAAGTATTTACAGAAAAGTACCAAATGAAACTGTGGATAGTTAGGAAGAAACCTGTCATTATTTCTCTGCACAATTGGTGTCAGTGATGTGATTTAATTAGATTCAGTAATTATTTATCCGCACAATTGGTGTCAGTAATGTGATATAATTATATATATATTTGTATCATTATTGGGCAATAGTGTCTTATCTCACCTGCATCACCATCATAGTGGCTCATATCTTGATGGAAACACCCTTTAAAATCTGTAATAATAATAAATGAGAATATTACCATCTTTACTCAAGAATAACGCTAGCCCCTGCATACCCAACAAATTTACTTTTTTTTTATCATTATTTATTGGAAAGAAATTTGGGACCAACTTCTGCCAGTAACAATAGACACTTGAGCAGTGAAATTTGACACAGTGCTTCTTTATCCCTGCCACTGACAATTGCATGGCTGCTCCAGAGAAAATGGTATCAGCCACATGACGCTGATAGAAAAAAACCAAACAACTGACATATAGGTGGAGTGAGCAGGCTGGTCGGTCTGCTAGCAGCCAAAGGCGTGAACAAACTATGCATATTGTGTTTTGGTTCAAGTTGTGTATGTTTTTCATGGACAAGTAACATTTTAAAAGGTATATTTATGCTGAAGGTGTGATGTGCCATGAGGTTAGTGGCCTTTTTGTATTGAAATATCTCACCTAGTTGTATGTTTTGGGGTCAAGTTCTGACTGTAATGCCTTAGCCCATCTGGTGGCCCCCTGCCCAGTATTTAACACTGAAGGTAGCCTCATGCTACACAAAGGGATTATTGTACACAAATCCCTGATACTCCTAATTCTGTAATCATCAGTGTGGGTGTACTTGGCTGAAAAGAATGTATGAAGCAATTACAGAGATAACAAAATAAATGCCTCAATATTGCTGGCCATGTGCATGTCCCAAGATATATCCAGTTCTACACCTGGGCCCAAGGATCTAATAATACTTTGATTATTGTCGTAGGGGATTACGACTCCAACCAACGACAGAGGTACAAGCTACGTAAATCAGTTCTGGTGCACCACACCTGCTCACACTCACACATTACAGTGCCAAGATCTTCATGGCTCCGTACATCCCAGTAAACTAAACACTATGTTTACTCTGCACTACCTTCATACAGCCACCTGCTCACACTCACACATTACAGTGCCAAGATCTTCATGGCTCCGTACATCCCAGTAAACTAAACACTATGTTTACTCTGCACTACCTTCATACAGCCACCTGCTCACACTCACACATTACAGTGCCAAGATCTTCATGGCTCCGTACATCCCAGTAAACTAAACACTATGTTTACTCTGCACTACCTTCATACAGCCACCTGCTCACTACACACTCACCACATAATAACAGTTATTTTGCAGCATCTCCTACACATGGCTTCGGTCTACATCCCAGTAAACTAAACACTATGTTTACTCTGCACTACCTTCATACAGCCACCTGCGCACACTCACACATTACAGTGCCAAGATCTTCATGGCTCCGTACATCCCAGTAAACTAAACACTATGTTTACTCTGCACTACCTTCATACAGCCACCTGCGAAACACTCACACATTACAGTGCCAAGATCTTCATGGCTCCGTACATCCCAGTAAACTAAACACTATGTTTACTCTGCACTACCTTCATACAGCCACCTGCTCACACACACACATTACAGTGCCAAGATCTTCATGGCCCGTACATCCCAGTAAACTAAACACTATGTTTACTCTGCACTACCTTCATACAGCCACCTGCTCACACTCACACATTACAGTGCCAAGATCTTCATGGCTCCGTACATCCCAGTAAACTAAACACTATGTTTACTCTGCACTACCTTCATACAGCCACCTGCGAAACACTCACACATTACAGTGCCAAGATCTTCATGGCTCCGTACATCCCAGTAAACTAAACACTATGTTTACTCTACACTACCTTCATACAGCCACCTGCGAACACTCACACATTACAGTGCCAAGATCTTCATGGTCCCCTACATCCCAGTAAACTAAACACTATGTTTACTCTGCACTACCTTCATACAGCCACCTGCTCACACTCACACATTACAGTGCCAAGATCTTCATGGCCCCGTATCCCAGTAAACTAAACACTATGTTTACTCTGCACTACCTTCATACAGCCACCTGCGAAACACTCGCTACATTACAGTGCCAAGATCTTCATGGCCCCGTATCCAGTAAACTAAACGATATGTTTACTCTGCACTACCTTCATACAGCCACCTGCAAACACTCGCACATTACATGCCAAGATCTTCATGGCCCGTATCCAGTAAACTAAACACTATGTTTACTCTGCACTACCTTCATACAGCCACCTGCTCACACTCACCCTTACAGTGCCAAGATCTTCATGGCTCCGTACATCCCAGTAAACTAAACACTATGTTTACTCTGCACTACCTTCATACAGCCACCTGCTCACACTCTCACATTACAGTGCAAGATCTTCATGGCTCCGTACATCCAGTAAACTAAACACTATGTTTACTCTGCACTACCTTCATACAGCCACCTGCTACACTCACACATTACAGTGCCAAGATCTTCATGGCTCCGTAATCCAGTAAACTAAACATATGTTTACTCTGCACTACCTTCATACAGCCACCTGCGAAACACTCACACATTACAGTGCCAAGATGTCATGGCTCCGTACATCCCAGTAAACTAAACGCATATGTTTACTCTGCACTACCTTCATACAGCCACCTGCCAAACACTCACACATTACAGTGCCAAGATCTTCATGGCCCCGTACATCCAGTAAACTAAACTATGTTTACTCTGCACTACCTTCATACAGCCACCTGCTCACACTCACACATTACAGTGCCAAGATCTTCATGGCCCGTATCCAGTAAACTAAACCTATTTTTTACTCTGCACTACCTTCATACAGCCACCTGCTCACACTCACACATTACAGTGCCAAGATCGTCATGGCTCCGTACATCCCAGTAAACTAAACACATATGTTTACTCTGCACTACCTTCATACAGCCACCTGCGACACTCACACATTACAGTGCCAAGATCTTCATGGCTCCGTACATCCCAGTAAACTAAACACTATGTTTACTCTACACTACCTTCATACAGCCACCTGCGAAACACTCACACATTACAGTGCCAAGATCTTCATGGCTCCGTACATCCCAGTAAACTAAACACTATGTTTACTCTACACTACCTTCATACAGCCACCTGCGAAAACACTCACACATTACAGTGCAAAGATCTTCATGCGACCCGTATCCAGTAAACTAAACACTATGTTTACTCTACACTACCTTCATACAGCCACCTGCGAAACACTCACACATTACAGTGCCAAGATCTTCATGGCCCGTACATCCCAGTAAACTAAACCTATGTTTACTCTGCACTACCTTCATACAGCCACCTGCCACACTCACACATTACAGTGAAAAGATCTTCATGGCCCGTATCCAGTAAACTAAACACTATGTTTACTCTGCACTACCTTCATACAGCCACCTGCTCACACTCACACATTACAGTGCCAAGATCTCATGGCCCCGTACATCCCAGTAAACTAAACACTATGTTTACTCTACACTACCTTCATACAGCCACCTGCGAAACACTCACACATTACAGTGCAAGATCTTCATGCCCCGTATCATAAACTAACACTATGTTTACTCTTCACTACCTTCATACAGCCCTGCGAAACACTCACACATTACAGTGCCAAGAACTTCATGGCCCCGTATCCATAAATAAACACTATGTTTACTCTGCACTACCTTCATACAGCCACCTGCGAAACACTCACACATTACAGTGCCAGATCTTCATGGCCCGTACATCCCAGTAAACTAAACTGTGTTTACTCTACACTACCTTCATACAGCCACCTGCGAAACACTCACACATTACAGTGCCAAGATCTTCATGGCCCGTATCCAGTAAACTAAACACTATGTTTACTCTGCACTACCTTCATACAGCCACTGCTCACACTCACACATACAGTGCCAAGATCTTCATGCCCGTCATCCAGTAAACTAAACACTATGTTTACTCTGCACTACTTCATACAGCCACCTGCGAAACACTCACACATTACAGTGCCAAGATCTTCATGGCTCCGTACATCCAGTAAACTAAACACTATGTTTACTCTGCACTACCTTCATACAGCCACCTGCTACACTCACACATTACAGTGCCAAGATCTTCATGGCCCCGTAATCCAGTAAACTAAACACTATGTTTACTCGCATACTTCATACAGCCACCTGCGAACACTCACACATTACAGTGCCAAGATCTTCATGGCTCCGTACATCCCAGTAACTAAACACTATGTTTACTCTACACTACCTCATACAGCCACTGCCACCTCACACATTACAGTGCCAAGATCTTCATGGCTCCGTACATCCAGTAAACAAACACTATGTTTACTCTGCACTACCTTCATACAGCCACCTGCACACTCACACATTACAGTGCCAAGATCTTCATGGCCCGTATCCAGTAAACTAAACACTATGTTTACTCTGCACTACCTTCATACAGCCACCTGCGAAACACTCACACATTACAGTGCCAAGATCTTCATGGCCGTAATCCCAGTAAACTAAACACTATGTTTACTCTGCACTACCTTCATACAGCCACCTGCACATTCTCACATTACAGTGCCAAGATCTTCATGGCCCCGTATCCGTAAACTAAACACTAGTTTACTCTACACTACTTCATACAGCCACCTGCGAAACACTCACACATTACAGTGCAAGATCTTCATGGCTCCGTACATCCCGTAAACAAACACTATGTTTACTCTGCACTACCTTCATACAGCCACCTGCTCACACTCACACATTACAGTGCAAGATCTTCATGGCTCCGTATCCAGTAAACTAAACACTATGTTTACTCTGCACTACCTTCATACAGCCACTGTCACACTCACACATTACAGTGCCAAGATCTTCATGCCCGTATCCAGTAAACTAAACACTATGTTTACTCTGCACTACCTTCATACAGCCACCTGCGAAACCTCACACATTACAGTGCCAAGATCTTCATGGCTCCGTACATCCAGTAAACTAAACACTATGTTTACTCTGCACTACCTTCATACAGCCACCTGTCACACTCACACATTACAGTCCAAGATCTTCATGGCCCCGTATCCAGTAAACTAAACACTATGTTTACTCTGCACTACCTTCATACAGCCACCTGCTCACACTCACACATTACAGTGCCAAGATCTTCATGGCCCGTACATCCAGTAAACTAAACACTATGTTTACTCTACACTACCTTCATACAGCCACCTGCGAAACACTCACCATTACAGTGCCAAGATCTTCATGGCCCCGTATCAGTAAACTAAACACTATGTTTACTCTGCACTACCTTCATACAGCCACCTGCACACTCACACATTACAGTGCCAAGATCTTCATGGCTCCGTACATCCAGTAAACTAAACACTATGTTTACTCTGCACTACCTTCATACAGCACCTGCTCACACTCACACATTACAGTGCCAAGATCTTCATGGCCCCGTACATCCCAGTAAACTAAACACTATGTTTACTCTGCACTACCTTCATACAGCACTGCGAAACACTCACACATTACAGTGCCAAGATCTTCATGGCTCCGTACATCCAGTAAACTAAACACTATGTTACTCTACACTACCTTCATACAGCACCTGTCAACTCACACATTACGTGCCAAGATCTTCATGGCCCCTACCAGTAAACTAAACACTATGTTTACTCTGCACTACCTTCATACAGCCACCTGCTACACCACACATTACAGTGCCAAGATCTTCATGGCCCCGTAATCCAGTAAACTAAACACTATGTTTACTCTACACTACCTTCATACAGCCACCTGCGAAACACTCACACATTACAGTGCCAAGATCTTCATGGCCCCGTATCCGTAAACTAAACACTATGTTTACTCTGCACTACCTTCATACAGCCACCTGCGGGACACTCACACATTACAGTGCCAGATCTTCTGGCCCGTACATCCCGTAAACTAAACACTATGTTTACTCTCACTACCTTCATACAGCCACCTGCGAAACATCACACATTACAGTGCCAAGATCTTCATGGCCCGTATCCAGTAAACTAAACACTATGTTTACTCTGCACTACCTTCATACAGCCACCTGCGAACACTCCACATTACAGTGCCAAGTCTTCATGCCCGTATCCAGTAAACTAAACACTATGTTTACTCTGCACTACCTTCATACAGCCACCTGCTCACACTCACACATTACAGTGCCAAGATCTTCATGGCCCCGTATCCAGTAAACTAAACACTATGTTTACTCTGCACTACCTTCATACAGCCACCTGCGAAACACTCACACATTACAGTGCCAAGATCTTCATGGCCCCGTACCAGTAAACTAAACACTATGTTACTCTGCACACCTTCATACAGCCACCTGCAACACTCACACATTACGTGCCAAGATCTTCATGGCCCGTATCCAGTAAACTAACACTATGTTTACTCTGCACTACCTTCATACAGCCACCCGAAACACTCACACATTCAGTGCCAAGATCTTCATGCTCCGTACATCCCAGTAAACTAACCTATGTTTACTCTGCACACCTCATACAGCCACCTGCGAACATCACACTTACAGTGCCAGATCTTCATGGCCCGTATCCAGTAAACTAAACAATGTTTACTTCACTACCTTCATACAGCCACCTGCTCACACTCACACATTACAGTGCCAAGATCTTCATGGCCCGTATCCAGTAAACTAAACACTAGTTTACTCTGCACTACCTTCATACAGCCACCTGCCACACCACACATACAGTGCCAAGATCTTCATGGCTCCGTACATCCAGTAAACTAAACACTATGTTTACTCTGCACTACCTTCATACAGCACCTGCGAAACCTCACACATACAGTGCCAAGATCTTCATGGCCCCGTACATCCAGTAAACTAAACACATGTTTACTCACACACCTTCATCACCACTGCAAACACCAATACGTGCAGATTCATGCCTATCCATAAACTAAACACTATGTTTACTCTGCACTACCTTCATACAGCCACCGCGAACACTCACACATCGTGCAAGATCTTCATGCTCCGTATCAGTAAATAACACTATGTTTACTCTGCACTACCTTCATCAGCACTGCCTCACACTTCAGTGCAAATCTCTGGCCCCGTATCAGAAACTAAACACATGTTACTCTGCACTCTCTACAGCACCCGAACATCACACATTCAGTGCCAATCTTCAGGCCCCGTATCAGTAACTAAACCTATGTTACTCGCACACTATACAGCACTGCGAAACACCACACTTACTGCAAACTCTGGCCGTATCAGTAACTAAACACATTTACTCTGCACTACTTCATACAGCCGCGAAACACCACACATTACAGTGCCAAGATCTTCATGCCCCGTATCCAGTAAATAAACACATTTTCTCTCATACCTTCATACAGCCACTGCGAACACTCACACATTACAGTGCCAAGATCTTCATGGCCCGTATCATAAACTAACCTATGTTTACTCTGCAACCTCTACAGCCACCTGCAAACACTCACACATTACATCAGATCGCAGGCTCCGTACATCCAGTAAATAACACATGTTTATCTGCATACTCATCAAGCCCACTCACACATTACAGTGCCAAGATCTTCATGGCTCCGTACACCCAGTAAACTAAACACTATGTTTACTCTGCACTACCTTCATACAGCCACCTGCTCACACTCACACATTACAGTGCCAAGATCTTCATGGCCCCGTACATCCCAGTAAACTAAACACTATGTTTACTCTGCACTACCTTCATACAGCCACCTGCCCCCCCCCCCCCCCCCCCCCCCCCCCCCCCCCCCCCCCCCCCCCCCCCCCCCCCCCCCCCCCCCCCCCCCCCCCCCCCCCCCCCCCCCCCCCCCCCCCCCCCCCCCCCCCCCCCCCCACCTGCTCACACTCACATTACAGTGCCAAGATCTTCATGGCCCCGTATCCAGTAAACTAAACACTATGTTTACTCTGCACTACCTTCATACAGCCACCTGCGAAACACTCACACATTACAGTGCCAAGATCTTCATGGCTCCGTACATCCCAGTAAACTAAACACTATGTTTACTCTGCACTACCTTCATACAGCCACCTGCTCACACTCACACATTACAGTGCCAAGATCTTCATGGCCCCGTATCCAGTAAACTAAACACTATGTTTACTCTACACTACCTTCATACAGCCACCTGCTCACACTCACACATTACAGTGCCAAGATCTTCATGGCCCCGTAATCCAGTAAACTAAACACTATGTTTACTCTGCACTACCTTCATACAGCCACCTGCGAAACACTCACACATTACAGTGCCAAGATCTTCATGGCTCCGTACATCCCAGTAAACTAAACGCTATGTTTACTCTGCACTACCTTCATACAGCCACCTGCTCACACTCACACATTACAGTGAAAAGATCTTCATGGCCCCGTATCCAGTAAACTAAACACTATGTTTACTCTGCACTACCTTCATACAGCCACCTGCTCACACTCACACATTACAGTGCCAAGATCTTCATGGCCCCGTACATCCCAGTAAACTAAACACTATGTTTACTCTACACTACCTTCATACAGCCACCTGCGAAACACTCACACATTACAGTGCCAAGATCTTCATGGCCCCCGTATCCAGTAAACTAAACACTATGTTTACTCTGCACTACCTTCATACAGCCACCTGCTACACTCACACATTACAGTGCCAAGAACTTCATGGCCCCGTATCCAGTAAACTAAACACTATGTTTACTCTGCACTACCTTCATACAGCCACCTGCGAAACACTCACACATTACAGTGCCAAGATCTTCATGGCCCCGTACATCCCAGTAAACTAAACACTGATGTTTACTCTACACTACCTTCATACAGCCACCTGCGAACACTCACACATTACAGTGCCAAGATCTTCATGGCCCCGTATCCAGTAAACTAAAACACTATGTTTACTCTGCACTACCTTCATACAGCCACCTGCTCACACTCACACATTACAGTGCCAAGATCTTCATGGCCCCGTACATCCCAGTAAACTAAACACTATGTTTACTCTGCACTACCTTCATACAGCCACCTGCGAAACACTCACACATTACAGTGCCAAGATCTTCATGGCTCCGTACATCCCAGTAAACTAAACACTATGTTTACTCTGCACTACCTTCATACAGCCACCTGCTCACACTCACACATTACAGTGCCAAGATCTTCATGGCCCCGTACATCCAGTAAACTAAACACTATGTTTACTCTGCACTACCTTCATACAGCCACCTGCGAAACACTCACACATTACAGTGCCAAGATCTTCATGGCTCCGTACATCCCAGTAAACTAAACACTATGTTTACTCTACACTACCTTCATACAGCCACCTGCTCAACACTCACACATTACAGTGCCAAGATCTTCATGGCTCCGTACATCCCAGTAAACTAAACACTATGTTTACTCTGCACTACCTTCATACAGCCACCTGCTCACACTCACACATTACAGTGCCAAGATCTTCATGGCCCCGTATCCAGTAAACTAAACACTATGTTTACTCTGCACTACCTTCATACAGCCACCTGCGAAACACTCACACATTACAGTGCCAAGATCTTCATGGCCCGTACATCCCAGTAAACTAAACACTATGTTTACTCTGCACTACCTTCATACAGCCACCTGCGAACACTCACACATTACAGTGCCAAGATCTTCATGGCCCGTATCCAGTAAACTAAACAATATGTTTACTCTGCACTACCTTCATACAGCCACCTCGATCACACTCACACATTACAGTGCCAAGATCTTCATGGCCCCGTATCCAGTAAACTAAACACTATGTTTACTCTGCACTACCTTCATACAGCCACCTGCTCACACTCACACATTACAGTGCCAAGATCTTCATGGCCCGTACATCCAGTAAACTAAACACTATGTTTACTCTGCACTACCTTCATACAGCCACCTGCGAAACACTCACACATTACAGTGCCAAGATCTTCATGGCCCCGTACATCCCAGTAAACTAAACACTATGTTTACTCTACACTACCTTCATACAGCCACCTGCGAAACACTCACACATTACAGTGCCAAGATCTTCATGGCCCGTATCCAGTAAACTAAACACTATGTTTACTCTGCACTACCTTCATACAGCCACCTGCGAAACACTCACACATTACAGTGCCAAGATCTTCATGGCTCCGTAATCCAGTAAACTAAACACTATGTTTACTCTGCACTACCTTCATACAGCCACCTGCTCACACTCACACATTACAGTGCCAAGATCTTCATGGCCCCGTAAACCAGTAAACTAAACACTATGTTTACTCTGCACTACCTTCATACAGCCACCTGCGAAACACTCACACATTACAGTGCCAAGATCTTCATGGCCCGTATCCAGTAAACTAAACACTATTTTTACTCTGCACTACCTTCATACAGCCACCTGCGAAACACTCACACATTACAGTGCCAAGATCTTCATGGCCCCGTAAACCAGTAAACTAAACACTATGTTTACTCTGCACTACCTTCATACAGCCACCTGCGAAACACTCACACATTACAGTGCCAAGATCTTCATGGCCCCGTATCCAGTAAACTAAACACTATGTTTACTCTGCACTACCTTCATACAGCCACTGCGAACACTCACACATTACAGTGCCAAGATCTTCATGGCCCCGTATCCAGTAAACTAAACACTATGTTTACTCTGCACTACCTTCATACAGCCACCTGCAAACACTCACACATTACAGTGCCAAGATCTCATGGCTCGTACATCCAGTAAACTAACACTATGTTTACTCTGCACTACCTTCATACAGCCACCTGCCACACTCACACATTACAGTGCCAAGATCTTCATGGCCCGTATCCAGTAAACTAAACACTATGTTTACTCTCACTACCTTCATACAGCCACCTGCGAAACACTCACACATTACAGTGCCAAGATCTTCATGGCCCCGTATCCAGTAAACTAAACACATGTTTACTCTGCATCCTTCATACAGCCACCTGCTCACACTCACACATTACAGTGCCAAGATCTTCATGGCCCCGTACTCCAGTAAACTAAACACTTGTTTACTCTCACTACCTTCATACAGCCACCTGCAACACTCACACATTACAGTGCAAGATCTTCATGGCCCCGTATCCAGTAAACTAAACACTATGTTTATCTGCACTACCTTCATACAGCACCTGCACACTCACACATTACAGTGCCAAGATCTTCATGGCCCTACATCCAGTAAACTAAACACTATGTTTACTCTGCACTACCTTCATACAGCCACCTGCAAAACTCACACATTACAGTGCCAAGATCTCATGCCCGTACATCCCAGTAAACTAAACACTATGTTTACTCTGCACTACTTCATACAGCCACCTGCTCACACTCACACTTACAGTGCCAAGATCTTCATGGCCCGTACATCCAGTAAACTAAACACTATGTTACTCTGCACTACCTTCATACAGCCACCTGCGAAACACTCACACATACAGTGCCAAGATCTTCATGGCTCCGTAATCCAGTAAACTAAACACTATGTTTACTCTCACTACCTCATACAGCCACCTGCTCACACTCACACATTACAGTGCCAAGATCTTCATGGCTCCGTACATCCCAGTAAACTAAACACTATGTTACTCTGCACTACCTCATACAGCCACCTGCTCACACTCACACATTACAGTGCCAAGATCTTCATGGCCCCGATCCAGTAAACTAAACACTATGTTTACTCTGCACTACCTTCATACAGCCACCTGCGAAACACTCACACATTACAGTGCCAAGATCTTCATGGCTCCGTATCCCAGTAAACTAAACACTATGTTTACTCTGCACTACCTTCATACAGCCACCTGCTCACACTCACATTACAGTGCCAAGATCTTCATGGCCCGTATCCAGTAAACTAAACACATGTTTACTCTACACTACCTTCATACAGCCACTGCAACACTCACACATTACAGTGCAAGATCTTCATGGCCCGTATCCAGTAACTAACACTATGTTTACTCTGCACTACCTTCATACAGCACCTGCTCACACTACACATTACAGTGCCAAGATCTTCATGGCTCCGTATCAGTAAACTAAACACTATGTTTACTCTGCACTACCTTCATACAGCCACCTCTCACACTCACACATTACAGTGCCAAGATCTTCATGGCCCGTATCCAGTAAACTAAACACTATGTTTACTCTGCACTACCTTCATACAGCACCTGCGAACACTCACACATTACAGTGCCAAGATCTTCATGGCCCGTACATCCCAGTAAACTAAACCTATGTTTACTCGCACTACCTTCATACAGCCACCTGCTCAACTCTCAATTACAGTGCCAAGATCTTCATGGCCCCGTATCAGTAAACTAAACACTATGTTTACTCTGCACTACCTTCATACAGCCACCTGCTCACATCACACATTACAGTGCCAAGTCTTCATGGCCCCGTACATCCCAGTAAACTAAACACTATGTTTACTCTACACTACCTTCTAAGCCACCTGCGAACACTCACACATTACAGTGCCAAGATCTTCATGGCCCGTATCCAGTAAATAAACACTATGTTTACTCTGCACTACCTTCATACAGCCACCTGCTACACTCACACATTACAGTGCCAAGATTTCATGGCCGTATCCAGTAATCTAAACACTATGTTTACTCTGCACTACCTTCATACAGCACCTGCTCACACTCCACATTCAGTGCAAGATCTTCATGGCCCGCATCCAGTAAACTAAACACTATGTTTACTCTCACTACCTTCATACAGCACCTGCGAAACACTCACACATTACAGTGCCAAGATCTTCATGGCCCGTATCCAGTAAACTAAACACTATGTTTACTCTGCACTACCTTCATACAGCCACCTGCCACACTCACACATTACAGTGCCAAGATCTTCATGGCCCGTATCCAGTAAACTAACACTATGTTTACTCTGCACTACCTTCATACAGCACTGCTCACCTCACACATACAGTGCCAAGATCTTATGGCCCGTACATCCAGTAACTAAACACTTGTTACTCTGCACTACTTCATACAGCCACCTCAAACACTCACAATTACAGTGCCAGATCTTCATGGCCGTACTCCAGTAAACTAAACCTATGTTTACCTCACTACCTTCATACGCCACGCTCCACCACACATTACAGTGCCAAGATCTTCATGGCCGTATCCAGTAAACTAAACACTATGTTTACTCTGCACTACCTTCATACAGCCACCTGCACACTCACACATTACAGTGCCAAGATCTTCATGGCCCCGTAATCCAGTAACTAAACATATTTTACTCTACACTACCTTCATACAGCACCTGCAAACCACACATTACAGTGCCAAGATCTTCATGGCCGTATCCAGTAAACTAAACATATGTTACTCTGCACTACCTTCATACAGCCACCTGCGAAACACTCACACATTACAGTGCCAAGATCTTCATGGCCCCGTACATCCCAGTAAACTAAACACTATGTTTACTCTACACTACCTTCATACAGCCACCTGCGAAACACTCACACATTACAGTGCCAAGATCTTCATGGCCCGTATCCAGTAAACTAAACACTATGTTTACTCTGCACTACCTTCATACAGCCACCTGCGAAACACTCACACATTACAGTGCCAAGATCTTCATGGCTCCGTATCCAGTAAACTAAACACTATGTTTACTCTGCACTACCTTCATACAGCCACCTGCTCACACTCACACATTACAGTGCCAAGATCTTCATGGCCCCGTATCCAGTAAACTAAACACTATGTTTACTCTGCACTACCTTCATACAGCCACCTGCGAAACACTCACACATTACAGTGCCAAGATCTTCATGGCCCCGTATCCAGTAAACTAAACACTATGTTTACTCTGCACTACCTTCATACAGCCACCTGCGAAACACTCACACATTACAGTGCCAAGATCTTCATGCCCGTATCCAGTAAACTAAACACTATGTTTACTCTGCACTACCTTCATACAGCCACCTGCGAAACACTCACACATTACAGTGCCAAGATCTTCATGGCCCGTATCCAGTAAACTAAACACTATGTTTACTCTGCACTACCTTCATACAGCCACCTGCTCACACTCACACATTACAGTGCCAAGATCTTCATGCCCCGTAACCCAGTAAACTAAACACTATGTTTACTCTGCACTACCTTCATACAGCCACCTGCAAACACTCACACATTACAGTGCCAAGATCTTCATGGCTCCGTACATCCCAGTAAACTAAACACTATTTTACTCTGCACTACCTTCATACAGCCACCTGCAACACTCACACATTACAGTGCCAAGATCTTCATGGCCCACACTATGTTTACTCTGCACTACCTTCATACAGCCACATGCGAAACACTCACACATTACAGTGCCAAGATCTTCATGGCTCCGTACATCCCAGTAAACTAAACGCTATGTTTACTCTGCACTACCTTCATACAGCCACCTGCTCACACTCACACATTACAGTGCCAAGATCTTCATGGCCCCGTATCCAGTAAACTAAACACTATGTTTACTCTGCACTACCTTCATACAGCCACCTGCGAAACACTCACACATTACAGTGCCAAGATCTTCATGGCCCCGTATCCAGTAAACTAAACACTATGTTTACTCTACACTACCTTCATACAGCCACCTGCGAAACACTCACACATTACAGTGCCAAGATCTTCATGGCCCCGTATCCAGTAAACTAAACACTATGTTTACTCTGCACTACCTTCATACAGCCACCTGCGAAACACTCACACATTACAGTGCCAAGATCTTCATGGCCCCGTATCCAGTAAACTAAACACTATGTTTACTCTGCACTACCTTCATACAGCCACCTGCTCACACTCACACATTACAGTGCCAAGATCTTCATGGCTCCGTACATCCCAGTAAACTAAACACTATGTTTACTCTGCACTACCTTCATACAGCCACCTGCTCACACTCACACGTTACAGTGCCAAGATCTTCATGGCTCCGTACATCCCAGTAAACTAAACACTATGTTTACTCTGCACTACCTTCATACAGCCACCTGCGAAACACTCACACATTACAGTGCCAAGATCTTCATGGCTCCGTACATCGCAGTAAACTAAACACTATGTTTACTCTACACTACCTTCATACAGCCACCTGCTCACACTCACACATTACAGTGCCAAGATCTTCATGGCCCCGTATCCATTAAACTAAACACTATGTTTACTCTGCACTACCTTCATTCAGCCACCTACTCACACATTACAGTGCCAAGATCTTCATGGCTCCGTACATCCCAGTAAACTAAACACTATGTTTACTCTGCACTACCTTCATACAGCCACCTGCTCACACTCACACATTACAGTGCCAAGATCTTCATGGCCCCGTATCCAGTAAACTAAACACTATGTTTACTCTACACTACCTTCATACAGCCACCTGCTCACACTCACACATTACAGTGCCAAGATCTTCATGGCCCCGTACATCCCAGTAAACTAAACACTATGTTTACTCTACACTACCTTCATACAGCCACCTGCGAAACACTCACACATTACAGTGCCAAGATCTTCATGGCTCCGTACATCCCAGTAAACTAAACACTATGTTTACTCTGCACTACCTTCATACAGCCACCTGCTCACACTCACACATTACAGTGCCAAGATCTTCATGGCCCCGTACATCCCAGTAAACTAAACGCTATGTTTACTCTGCACTACCTTCATACAGCCACCTGCTCACACTCACACATTACAGTGCCAAGATCTTCATGGCTCCGTACATCCCAGTAATCTAAACACTATGTTTACTCTGCACTACCTTCATACAGCCACCTGCTCACACTCACACATTACAGTGCCAAGATCTTCATGGCTCCGTACATCCCAGTAAACTAAACACTATGTTTACTCTGCACTACCTTCATACAGCCACCTGCTCACACTCACACATTACAGTGCCAAGATCTTCATGGCCCCGTATCCAGTAAACTAAACACTATGTTTACTCTACACTACCTTCATACAGCCACCTGCTCACACTCACACATTACAGTGCCAAGATCTTCATGGCCCCGTACATCCCAGTAAACTAAACACTATGTTTACTCTACACTACCTTCATACAGCCACCTGCTCACACTCACACATTACAGTGCCAAGATCTTCATGGCCCCGTACATCCCAGTAAACTAAACAATATGTTTACTCTACACTACCTTCATACAGCCACCTGCTCACACTCACACATTACAGTGCCAAGATCTTCATGGCCCCGTACATCCCAGTAAACTAAACACTATGTTTACTCTGCACTACCTTCATACAGCCACCTGCTCACACTCACACATTACAGTGCCAAGATCTTCATGGCCCCGTACATCCCAGTAAACTAAACACTATGTTTACTCTACACTACCTTCATACAGCCACCTGCTCACACTCACACATTACAGTGCCAAGATCTTCATGGCTCCGTACATCCCAGTAAACTAAACAATATGTTTACTCTACACTACCTTCATACAGCCACCTGCGAAACACTATTTACCCACAGTTATAAGTGAAAACGTGCACCAAAATAGCCATATGGTTTGGTGTTGGGCCATTAAGGTGTCACATTGCAATTATGAAACATCAAGAGAGAGCGGAATTTTTGTTAAGCCTTCAAGATACAGCTCCTCAAAGATGAAGCAAGGTGATTAAGATTTGGTACATAAACTCCCGATTAACCGTGTTAATCAGGGCCGGAGAAAACACGAATAAGTGAATTTGTATTAAAACACCCGGATAATTGAATTTACACATTTTTGCTATTAATGGAACAGTGATACTGGCTCCCGAAATCGTGATAAAATAAAGTATCTATTATTCATTTCAAAGCATAGACAAATCACTCACTGTATGAGCAGAATTTAAAGTACACATTACTTTTACTGTTGTTTATGTTGCACCGAGTATATGTAATTCACGGCGCATCAAGTATACACAGCCTGTGCCAGTGCCAGCCACGGGCGCGTTGGACGGGCGACATAGATAAGCAGTGTGTAGTTGTGTATGTCACTTTCTCAACTTGCATCACTCAGACAGGTCCTTTAGATGGCAGAGTTAGTTGAAAATTTAGAATGCAATGCAATAAAGACTATAACGGGACTTTAAAAGAGGAAGCCTAGCATTTAAACAGTACAATACAATCTCTATTACTAGGAACTTATTTAAACAGTACAGTACAATCTCTATTACTAGGAACTTATTTAAACAGTACAGTACAATCTCTATTACTAGGAACTTATTTAAACAGTACAGTACAATCTCTATTACTAGGAACTTATTTAAACAGTACAGTACAATCTCTATTACTAGGAACTTATTTAAACAGTACAGTACAATCTCTATTACTAGGAACTTATTTAAACAGTACAGTACAATCTCTATTACTAGGAACTTATTTAAACAGTACAGTACAATCTCTATTACTAGGAACTTATTTAAACAGTACAGTACAATCTCTATTACTAGGAACTTATTTAAACAGTACAGTACAATCTCTATTACTAGGAACTTATTTAAACAGTACAGTACAATCTCTATTACTAGGAACTTATTTAAACAGTACAGTACAATTTCTATTACTAGGAACTTATTTAAACAGTACAGTACAATCTCTATTACTAGGAACTTATTTAAACAGTACAGTACAATCTCTATTACTAGGAACTTATTTAAACAGTACAGTACAATCTGTATTACTAGGAACTTATTTAAATTTTACCGATTTACACACGCAAAAGTTTAAAACTTGGGAAATGTTATGTTTTCAGTAAACATTTCAAAACCTTATATGAAAAAATGTAAGAAAATTTAAACCCTGCCTTTATTGAAAAAGTCTTCTTTATTTTCCCCCTTGGCACCCGGACAGTTTTTGTTGATAACACACTATGCTGAAAATTTTTTTTCTAACTTCTCTGCGATAGTTTAAAATGCCCTTTTACGCTTTGTTGATGTTGAGAAAACAACACTACAAAGTGAACAATGACCCGGGCCGTGTCCGAAATTACAAACTCGTTATCAGTATTTCGTAAGTTTCACTTGGGACGTTGTAGACAGTCTCTTGTTTAGCACTCGCCATGCTTTTTAAAACATGCCTAGTGTATTTTATGAACAGTTATTTGTTTTAAAAAACATTTTATTTACACATTCGCGCATGTGTTTTGAAAGTAAAGAAAACAATGTGGCGATTCGTCATTTCATGTTGTATTTTTGTTAATATCCGCAAGATACGAAGTACAAAATAATAATTACAGAATACACCACTATTTTTGTATACAAAATCAGGTCACATGATCATTTCATCGGACATGGCCTCCAGGCAGTCGGATATGCGCTTCACAACGGGCTGAAATGGATGACTGCGACAGGCTGATAGTTTAAAGAGATGAACATCAGCTCATGGGGCATAACTATAAACGTAATGGTACTGCTGCTTGTTAAATGACACATGTTACAGCATCAAGCATCACCTTGCAGCAGACGTTACAGTAGACTTTGAGAAAAGTCAAACAGCCGCACGGATAAGCCAAAAGTCGGTTAAACGAAGCACGAATAAGCGGAAGTGTACTATTATGCAACATGGTAGTTACGTTGCGAGAAAGGGGGGTGCACTATGTATGACCTACTACAGTTTCCCATACACTGTATTGTGAAAGTGCTCTCTAGTGCAGCACTGCTGTACACATGCACCTGCCACAGGCTGTAGTGTTGGGAGTATCCTACCTCTTTCTTCTTCATCTCTCTTCTCTCATTTTTGTTTGAGGTGTCTGCTAGGGACACGAGAGAGGGTGTGAACAGCACCAGGGGTGTGATACCTTCCACCCCTCTTGTTACAATTAAAAAATTCCAATCTGAAAAACAACACATTTTTTTCTTAAAGTATTTCAAACACAATTTAAGTAAAGATGCTACAGATGGTACCCATTGGCAGTGTCAGCAGTGCTTTGCTGGGATGTAAAATGGTTCAAGCTACAAATATATATTCTCACCCAGTTTCTTTAAAAAAAAAGAGTGGTGTTAATTTTGAGTAAACATGGTATATATAAAGTGTTTTGCTGGTAGCGAATTTATCTCTCGCCATATAAAAATGATTCTTTTGGTTTCATATCTAAAGGTGGATTTAGAGCATGCTATGATGTCCATCCATCCATCAGCCATTTTCCAGTAACATGAATAGCAGCCAATTCAGGTATCTTATTGTAATTATTACCTTTATAAATTTTTCATGCTGCTCTCGAACTGTGTTTGCTATCTTCACATGATATTTATTTCAATAAGGGAGGATTTAAGATTTGGTGTATATGTTTCTTAATGGTATTAATCCACCAATTTTTGATGATATTAGATGTGTTTATAGGATTCGCTTATATCAGTATTTTAGCATAAATTCTGTAATATATTGATGTAAAGTAGAACAATATTTATGTAAGTGATAAACTTACTTTAAATCATGATTTTAATCACTGATTTTGAAAAATCAGTAGGCATTGTCATATCTCTTGAATGGATTTTAAACAATATCACCTCTAAGGAAAATTATTTATTATGGTACCGTAATTGATTATTAGCTTAATTATTGGCAGCATTGTAAAAGAAGGAATTTTGAGAGAGGTTGGAAGTGTTACATAAATGGTTTGGCTAAATTATGGATTGATGGATGGATGGGTGGATGGTGGGATGGATGGATGGATGGTGGGGTGGATTGGATGGATGGGTGGTGGGATGGATTGGATGGGTGGGTGGCTGGATGGTGGGATGGTTGGATCGATGGATGGATGGACGGACTATAAAATTATGTTAAACACGTTATTGCTATCTAAAATTTTAGTAGTAACATTTTCTCCAAAATTCAGGCCTTTATTTTATTTATTTTTTTTTTTTTGTGTGTTACAATAATTGACTGTTTAATTTTATGTGCTGTTGAGCAGTGTGTTTTGTGTATCAATGCAGTTATCAAGAAAACATTCCAAAAATTACTATTTTAAAGCTAGTAGCTTAAAAATTTGTTAAATTGTTAACTTTAACTTTGTTTTATACACTATAGTTTTTTATTGTCATATCATCTCTTGTTAAGAAGTGGTATTTTTGATACATGTTTTTTAAGAAATTAAATAACTGTACAGTTTTGTTAAGAATATGATTTGTAGGTCTTGAAATGCAAGACGTATTTGTTCCACAGTACGTACATCACCAGCACAACAGCTTGTTATTAATTTCACTGACTGTTTGAATGACAGTGCAGCATTACATTTCCATTACAGTATGTGTACATTTAGAGCACTGTGGCTAATTTGGTACAGTAAAATATTTATTTGAATCTATTATGGTTTTCATTTATTGATTACCATATACATTAATTGCATAGCTATTTTAGGTCAACATATATTGCATAAAATCTAAATGTTTTAAGTCCCTTATATCCTACAGCTCTTCTTAGAACTCTGATACAGTTGAATATTTTTTTTTGCAGTTACTTGAATGCATTGGAATTTCTTTTAGAAATGAGGTAGTGGAACTACGCTGTAATGAGTAGATGCTGTAACGACACATTCTCTACAGTAATTATTTTTTAATGTGTTGCCGTGTTCTATATTAAATATTCTGTTAATATAATAATTTAAAACAATTGTCTTTCGGTGCTCTTAATCGCTATACCAATAGTATTGCTCTTTCGTAGAGTTGAAACTGACACATGATGCATTCCTGCGCGTGTGGAAAGCGCACACTACCAAACTACTTCACCCCATCTTGAGCCACAATCACCTGATGAGCAAGTCACCTCTCGAACAAAACAGTAATGGAGGCAGGACACATGGTCTACCAGAGTTGACAGAGCCTCAACGGAACCTTCAACCATGTGATCTCAGCTTTTACTGTTTACAGCGTCTCTTAAAGAAGTCGTTCCGTCGACACCTCCCTGAAGAAGTGACCATTTCAAATTTGCCGATCCTGCCATGATGGACGCAATATTTAAACTTCGCGCCGCTGAAGGGTAACAGGCCGCTGAGCAGAGAATTTGGGCCTCCTGGAGCGCACGAGGGTGAGATATATCATCGCCTCACGCCTCACACTGCTACGATAAGGATCCAGGAAGCCATGTGTGACATCAGAGCTTCCAACCCTCCAGGAGCGGGAATGATTCCCCCCTGCACCCTTCTGTAAGCCTCCAAGCTGGAAAATTTAGTATATAAGGAGTTCCAGCACAGGCCTCAGGGCAGTCTGCTACACCTCTCATGGTTGCGAAAGCCGAAGACTGTTAGCCAAGGGCAGAGTCTCTTACTATGCGTCAGTGACGGTAGAAGAACCTGTGGCCATTGACGTCTCCAGCACCTCCAGAAGACCGCCGCCTTCCAGACTTCTCTAGCCTCTGCTAGCAGCTCCAAAAGGTCGCCAACAGCTACCAGAGGGACCTTCCGACGTCGTCCTCTACCACTTCCTACCTCTTTACCTCCCAGTTAACAGTAGGTCACGGGGAAGACATACCCTCTGGACATCCCGTAAGGTCCTAACCAAACCACTTCTTCACCACCTGGGTGAAGCCCTCCTTCTTTGATGGAACAGTTACGTCCCTTCAGGATAATCCTCTTTAATTAACTTAAGGATTAGCCTAAAACCAAACCACGCAATTTTTGCTAGACGTGTAAGTAGAAAAGCAGTTCAACGTTCGGACACTGAGATTGGATTTGCGCAGCCAGCGAGATCGGTCCACCCCATCTTTAGTCTCTGGCGAGAACAGTCGATACCGGTTACCATGCCCGTCTGTTACATAGACTAAACATGAGGTAGACCGCTTGTAGTCTTCTGCGCATGTACCCAACATCGACCTACTCCGATCCTACACAACTGTGAAATTCATATGGTCTACAGTGATTAATGTGTTGGTTTACATCTTAAGTTTTAAATGACAACTACTATTATATTAATAAAATACTTTTACCAGTTTTAATATAATCAAAAAGCATTACAAATTGATTAGAGGAAGTATAAGAACATCTCAAAAGCTCTTTTTTTTTTTACTAAACAGTGTTTTATCCTCAAACCCAATCCACACTATATTTGCTAGGCGTGTACGCAGAAAAGCAGTTCAATGTTGGGACACGGAGAATGGTTGTGCACAACCAGCGAGATCAGTTTACCTCATCTTTAGTCTATGAGTGGAACAAGACTGCCTAGCACACTGCTTACCCATAACCGGTATTCTCAATAACAGGTCTCGACTGGGAACAGGAACATGTACGGGATGTTTCTGAAAAATATTGATTTTGCTCATCTCTATCATGAAAACAACACGAAAATTATTGCAATGTTTGGAATTCTCCAATATCTTACATTTCGGCAGCTGAATAATACATAATAGTTAATATGGAACAAATATGGTCTTGGTATATTGACAATTTCGTTTGTAATTACAGTAGCAATGAGGTTAATTTCACGGAGTGACTTCTGCATATATTTGCCGATGAGTTAAAAAAAAAAGTAAAATTGGAGAAAATTATCTGTAGGGAATTTAATAAATTTAAATCCTTTTATCAACATAGTATTTCAAGCATTTTCTCTAAATGATGATATGTTGTCGCAAATGTTTTCCCCTCTTTTCTCAACATGTTCCAGTTAATAGTGCATAAATAATATACACTCGTTTCTGGCAATCACGTGAAACATGATCTTTTTCAGTTTTCAGAGCGCACCAAGTGCGCACCCCAGAGCAGTCAATTGGAATACACCATCAGTTGCTCTGACACATTTGTTTGAAAGAGTCTTGCAATGGAGGTGAATGATTAAGCTAAATATATTGGACATTCACCATTGTTTCACTAGTGAGTGTCCAAAATATTTTGCTTAATTATTCACAAGTGCAGGTATACAGTTATCTACATATTTCCGTTCCTGGCTGTTCCTGCCTTTGCCATTTTTGCGCACACAATTAAAATTTGGTTACAGTGTTTTGCGTTTGGCATTGATATCGCAAATGAGACGAAACAATAATTATCACCGATATAGTCGTTGTAAAAACAATAGTACAAGTGTGAGTGGAGAAAAGAATTACCATGGTTTGTACGTTCCAAACAAAAAGATTACATTAAATATGTAAACATCCTTTATATCCACTTTTAGTTTGTAATTTGCCAATATTTTTAACTTCGAGGATTTTTGCATACAAGAACAAGGTTTTCAGCTTCAGGGCTGGTGGCAGTCTTGATAAAATAGGTTCCCCCCACCCCTCCTCCCTTTTGGATTGTGCATTTTGAATACTAATACATCTCTTATTTAAAATTCTTTATTTTTTTTATATTGATAATGT
Source organism: Dryococelus australis (assembly GCA_029891345.1). NCBI lineage: Eukaryota > Metazoa > Arthropoda > Insecta > Phasmatodea > Phasmatidae > Dryococelus > Dryococelus australis. Next base: position 117,341,273 of record CM057003.1, on the reverse strand, counting down.
AATTATTTTGCTCAGAAGTTCTTACACTTGAAAGAGAAAATAGACCACCATCAAAAATAGTACATTTAAAATGTCTAGTCTTATTAATAACTCTCCTGAGGGTTGAGAAGCGTAGGCCTATGCAACAGAGAGTATAGCCGGGATGGTAGATCAGCTTGCTGGCAAGGCCATGACCAGTCGGTTGGTTTTAGGGGGAGCTGGTCGGCTTAGCGGGCAGGTGGCTGAACAAAAGTGTGCACTGCAAAATCCTGTAAGTGTTCACGTAACCAATTGATCAGGCCATCGAGGACCCATACCATCATACTCTGGAATATGATGGGGGCGCACTTGAGCCCAAAAGGCATGGTGCGGAACTGATAACGTCGGCTGTCAGAGGCGGTCTTTTCCCAGTCTTCCTGGTGTACTGGTATTTGCCAGTAGCCACTTCGCAAATCGAGAGACGACATGATTCTGGCCTTTCTGAGTCAGGTAAGGGTGTCTTTGACACTTATATGGGGTGGTATAGCACTGCACGTCACTTGGTTGATAGGCTTGAAGTCCACGCAGAACCTCCACGTCCCATCCTTTTTCGGTGCGAGAGTTATAGCCATGTTATACCAGCTCCTAGTCGGTTCGATTACCCCATCAGCAAGCATCTCGGATATCTGCTGTTTTTTTTATCTTAGCTTGGTGAGGCAAGTAGCTGGGGGGGCTACTGAAGATCAGTTCTTCCTGAGTCAACGGGATAGTGTGTTCTTCCACCGTTGTATTGTGTAATGCATCATAGTTCACGAAAACAAGTTTACGTTCATTTAGCAAGCACTGAAAAGCAGCTTGGTGCACTGTTGGTATGTCATCTTCAAATTCTGTTAAATTTACTTTAGGCACATGTTCATGGCTACGGCTATTTACATTATAAACTGTATGTCTTTCCTTCACTCGAAACTGAATGCATCATTCGGCTGGTTCAACTATTGTGTTTTGCTCTGAGAGCCACAGTACTCCTAATATAACTTCTTCATTAATTTCATTAGTAATTACTGCTGTAGTTATGGTTTTCTAATCTCTTATTTTAATAGTAAAGGTCGCTTGGCCGACTACTGTATTAGTACATTCCCCGTTAGCAAGCCAGATCACCTGTCTGGTGGGGTTAAATCACGTTGATTGACAAAATGAAGGTGACAAATGTTGTGTGATGCAGCCATGTCGACAAGGGCAGGACACAAAATACTGTTTACATGGACAAGTACAAGAATAAATTTGGCATCCTGGCTACTGACCTTGGCAATTAGGGCTTGTTGTGGTGTTACCACTATGCTGGTGCTGCGGGGAAGGGTAAGGTCTGTGGCTGCTGGCTATACCCCTACAACCCATTTCCCTGCTGGTCTTCACTGATGACCGGCTCATGTCCGCTGCTGTTATTCTGCTGTCTGCGATGTGGGTTTCCCGGACAATCGAAATACCAATGGAACTGCCATCCTAGGCAATACTGGCACAGCATCGGAAGCAGTCTGGTACGGTCCCACCGAACGGACTGGTTCGCGTCACAGCATGAATTCACATTTTGCATGTTCGCACCACCTCATGCACGGGGTTGAAAACTGCTCACTTGGTTAACTCGTAGCTGTTCCGGCCATCACGGTTGAAAGTTCTGTCTGTTTATCCTGTTGTTATCGCCGCAGAAGTTCCCGAACTGGTGAGGTCCTTGGCATGCCCGGGCATCTCTCGATTCATGTCGCAGAACACTCGTGTTTCGTTCGAGGATGATGCCAGCATGCATGAACTCTGCGAAGCCACTGTTTACTTGTGGAAGTAAGGCTGGTCTGTACTCTGGTACCGCTGTCTCTGCTATCACTTCAAGGACTTCCCATAAACTCAATCCAGGATGGAATCTTCGTACCAGGTGTGTTTTCCTGTTGACGAATACCGTAAACGTTTCGCCCTCCTGTTTTTCCTGGAGCGTAAGTTTGCTTTGAGCTTGGATTGAGGTGAACATACCTCCAAAGCAGATCCGAAATGCGTGAATGAACTCTCCCCAACTGAGTCCGTAAAGGTTCATCGATTGCCACCATTGCAGTGTGAGTTTCCTTCTAGCTGCTTCCCAACACATACGGGCCATTCAACTTCCGATACCCCATACCTCTGCAGGCACATTATGCAATCTTGTACAAAGGCGGATGGATCCTCATTCAGTTGGCCAGAAAAGGTTGGCAGTGTATAGAACCTTGTAGGCGTTGATAGAAATGGTATGTTAGTGCGATTCGTAACACTGAGCATAGCCATTATGGCTCTGTTTACATCTATTGGTAAATTTGGAAAAGGCTTTGAGGTAGGAAACTGGTTCTGTATGGTTGCCAATACTGCTGGAAATTGTGGAGTGTACATAGGTGGGGAATAATACAGTTGCAGGTTGAGAACATTGGGTATACTAGGTATTGGTGCAAAGATTAGTACTGAAGTGTAATTACAAGCAGTGGTTGTGATTCGGGTACTATCGCCCTGAGTGGTACTGTGGACATGTTCTGAACATAGGGTACTTCAGCAGGTGTGGCTTCCTCTTTGACCACACAGTGTCCACACTTGAACTATTCCTTACTGTTTGTCTGTCAGTCTGTCTCTGTTTGACACTGTAGGTGGACCGTAATGTTGGATTGGTCACAGCTGGTTATTCTTCCATTAGAGTTCCCAATATATCTATTATGGTCGCACGTATTTATTCTTTGCAATTCGCCTCATAAAATGTGTCCCAATTATAGGTGACCTGCATGTGCAGTAAGGGTTGTGTACTGCACTGCTTACAAGAGAATATTTCCCGTTTAATTGTTTGCAACTCATTTTCGCTCAAACACTCCATATTATAACGGTTACTACAGAGTTGGAATTTTAACAAGAATGTGTACCAACCTGGGCAGAGCAGGTCATGGCACCAATTTGTTGTTTGGTTATCCGAAATATCAATATTGAATTTAGTTTCCAAAGTTTCTAGTTCACTGTTCACTCGTACTTCTCTTTCGCTGTTGTTCCTGATGCGGATGATCGTGCTAGATTGCCGCGAACACTTACAGTATGTAGTGTCACGCCTGTATTTGGCAATAAAGTCATGCGGTTGTGGTCGCAAGCAATGCGGGCAGATAAAATCGACGAAGTCACTACTGGTTCAGCCAGCCATCATGTTATTGTTCCAGTCCACGTGGCCACAAGAGAGTTGGTGTGGATGCGTGCCACGTGGGAGCGCTGTCGGGAGCAGGCGATGCTCGGCACGGTGTAAGTGATGTCATGGCGCAGCTGACCTGCTTGGTATGGCACGAGGCAGGGGTCAACGAATTGTTGGTGTACACAACTGTTCGGCATGGGAGCGGATAGCGTGACAGGGAGGCAATTTTCTTTTGCTCCTCCTCTCATTTCTTTTCCTACTTCGTCCACCTCGAGCGTGCGCGAAGCGGGCGGAGGGAAAGGAATTTGCAGCCCCTTTGTCTGCTCTGCACCTGGGTGGCACAAGCTGGCTAACATCACAGTGCACCAAGTTGGCCACTATCCCTTGTCCTGCTTTCTCCCTCGTGGTGGTGGTAATTTGGAAGTGCCCTTCCAGATTCCATTAAAATTTTCCCTTGCACCAAGTGCTTAGACTTCCTGGCATCCTGGGCATCGCAATGGTCACCCATGGGTACAGATGTGCACTGAAGATGTGGTTTACACCTCCTCGATGTTGGCGCAGGTCAGGGAAAATGGGAAAGGAGAGTTTCTTATGGTAAAAAAATTGAACAAAATTTTTAGAAAATTGCAACTGTGTTTTGAAAAGAAATTTTGGCGGTAGGACACGGCCCTAAGTTGGGAAAGCCATTTGACGGGAAGGTAGTACAGCAAAGTGGTATTCATTAAGGTTGGGAGCTGGACAGGTAAATGTTCTGTAGATTCTCACCAACTCTTCAACTTGTAGATGATGGGTGCCAGGTATTTAAAGTGTAATACCAACTAGCTAGCATACAGCAGACTCTTCTCCTCTCCGGGTCTTATGCCGAAGACCTAAGGGCTGTGTCCTCCCAGTGCTCCGACCGTCGTGATTAATACAAAAACAGTTATGTTACTGAAACCCTATGCAGTGAGATCTTCGGGCGGCTCACACACACATAATTGGATGTATGTGGATAAAAACACTAAAAGATAATACAAAACACTGATACATAACCCTCAATAATTGGCAGGAAAGATGTGGGTGTGGCTCCCCTATGGCCCGTAGGCAACCCTAATGAGAACGCACACCATTTTACATTGAATCATTGGGTTTTAATAATAGCTCCTCCAGGAAGCAAACATATACACAGTGCCAAGCTTAACCTGCCGGCAGGGTGACACTGTACAAACGGTCCGAAGGGACAAAGAACTTACGTGAAAACTTAAGCCTTCCTGGTTGGTGCTGTTCAATGAGAAGGGAGGCTGTGAAGAATACAAAAGTTCCAGTAAATTAATATCTATTGCTGTGAAGTGATTAGCATGATGACCGGGAAGATGTGATCACCCATGTTGGTTCTCATCATCATTCCCTGGATCATCCTCTTCCTCAACCTCCGAATTGTCCAGATCCCAGTTCAACCAGCGACCTGTCCACTGGATGTCATATTCATCTCTGTGCTTCCCAATCCTGGTTAGGTGTTGTAATACCAGTTTGGTCTTGTTCCTGTCCCGGAGCATGTCCCCGTGGCGGAGCAGTCCATGGATCCCCTCGAATTCAATTCTTAGGTCTTCATTTTTGGGGCACTTCAGTGCGTGAGTTGAGGTGTCGTCCACCCCACACACCACACACATGTGATCATCCACCAGCCTCATTGAGGACAGTTTTGCACGGAAGTTCCCATGGCCAGTCAAGAATTGCGCATAGTAGTGACCCACATCGAGCCACTTTTCCAAGCACAATCTCTCCCGTACACAGGGAAACAAACTGTACATGAGGCGACCCTTATCACTAAGGTCCCATCTGTTCTGCCATGATGTTAATGTTGCCGCCTTTATTGCTCTCAGGTCAGCCGGGGGAATAACTCCCCCTCTTACGAGCAATTTCCCCTTTTTGTGCCACAAGCAGGTCCACAGGATCTCTCCAGCTGGTTGCTCGAAGCTGTCCTGTAAGCCTTGGTAATATCCAGTAGTGCTGCTCTCTGAGCACTATTTATTGTCCTTTTTCCATGGACTCTCTTTGCCTCCGAGAACCACACTCCACACACGTACGTGAGAATGGGCAGGAACACGGACCTGTACATTAACTTGAGCATCCGGTATCCGAGTCCCCAGTTCGCAGGTGCTACTGCTCTGAGCCTGTGGAATATCGTCACAGCCTTGTTCACCACGTAGCGAACATGGGCATGGAATGTGAGCCGACTTTCTAGGATGACTCCGAGATATTTCATTTCAGTTACCATCCTGATTAATCTGCCCCGGAACCTGATCACAGGACTTCGCTTAAGGTTCTGGTTAAGCAAAATGACGTTCATTTACTCGGTTAAGAGGTCCATTTTGAACCTCTCATCCCAGTCCTCTACTATATGCAATACCATATCTGTCTTGTCCTCCAGTTCTTTGTGTGACCAGGCCGGGACGAGGAGCAACCTATAGTCCGCATATCCATACACCATGCAACCTTGCGGGAATTCTAGCCGAAGCAGACCCTCGAAGATCACGTTCCGGAGTATGGGACCAAAGACTGGTTCTTGCGGGCAGCCCTTTGTCAGCACCTTCTCTTCTCTGTGCGTCCCCACATCCATTGTGCACGATCGATCAAACAGGAAACTTTTCGTGAGTCCGTAAATATTTCTTGGGCACTCCAACAAATGAAGATGCCACAAAATTTGCAGCCACCGCACAGTAGGCAGTTGCCGGTGTGTGTGTTAAGGTCTACTCCTCGGGGAAAGCTCTATATACTCTCTGGTGTCATAAGGGAACGAATGTGTCTCAGTGTGCTGCTCTGATGATGCTGCTGGTTCTTCCTTAAATGCAGGTTTAATGGGATCTTCGGCCCCGTGTGGAAGCAGTGAAGTAAACTAGAGAGGTGTGGGCCTCAGCACCAATTACTTGTGCGATGGGTATCCGGTGTCAGTGACAACGGATGGGCTTCTTGCTTATAGTGTGCCAACCTACATCAACAGCTGTATGGCTAAGAAGAGAGCAAACTCATTCGAAATAAGTTGCGACCCTCGGGAGCTGATTTTAATAAAAGATATATATATATAATTTATGAAAAGAAAATAATATGCCCAAGTCCCCACTCCCAAGATGTATATTCTATCTAACTGCTGTGGCTTCCTGGTGCAGTAGAGTCTTTAGGGCTGCCTTTGACCCATCGTCACACGCAACAGAACAAGTTTAAAAATAACTACGGCTTTGTCAGCCGAGACCCTCCATCATCTCGTCTGAACACTAAAGTGGTGATGCGAGTGAATTGCCAAAATGTGGAAACATAGATGTACTTCACCATCTTACATCAATATAGAGAAGAGAGACAACATTGTGTTTGAGGACTTCATAAGTGCCCCCCACCCCACATTGGTTGGCTGTTGGTCCTCCTCTCAGGCAGACGAGGTACCACAGGTGCTACCTCGGTATGAGATGACACCGGAGCTGCTGGCACCATAAGGAGTAGGCCTTGTGATAGACCATATTTTTTTACCCCTCCGGTAGGGATTGAAGAAAGGCCCCAGGTGTCGACGGGCGACACCGGGGTTGCAGGTTCCATCTGGGGCAGACCTTGTGATAGGCTTTCTTCTTCTGCCCCTCCAGCTGAAACAGTAGCACCTCCACTTCCCAGAGCAATGAACTCTTCTGCAGTCGTGGTTGCCCCCGACTCGAGTACTGTGCTTGGAGCGGATGGTGGTTTCTCCAGGTACTACGCGGCTGCCAGCACAAGCTTAATGAAGGCCCTCATCATGGACTCATTTAGATCGGGAGTTCTAATCTGACCCTTGCTGTCGGCCAAAGTTATTGGGAATATCCCACCAGCTCTTCCAGGCGTGGTCGTGATTTCCCTTTGAGGCTGCTTGACTATGGTTTGTTTTTATTCCGGGCAAAGCATTCTCCTTTCATTGGATTGGTACTGAATGCCCGAAATTATCCCCCTTTTGTAAACGGGGTTCGGCGGCGGCCGTTGCAGTCGTCTTTCCCTATCTAGTGACTACGGGACCCACTTTGCCCCTCGGGTTTTCACCTTGTTTTTGAATTTGATGGGGGTTGAGGGCAGTGTACAGCTCGCCGACCTCGCTGTTTCTTGGTGGCCCTTAGGCCAAGCTGGTGGCAGACAGTTTGTTCCTTGACTGTATGTGGTTGCTGCTAGGGACACGAGCTTTTTTGTTGGACTTGTGGGTGGGGTAAACATAATGGTAGGTTCATCCAATTTCTCTGAGGCTTTGGAGGTTAAGGAGGCTGCTCCTTACACTCCTGGTTCTAGGTTCTCATGTGGAAAGACCGGATTTGACTGTGCTGCTTTGCGGATCCGCCACCAGAGATCTTCCACCCATTATAGGTTATCGCGCCGACGGACCACCCTATAGGGTCCTTCCCATTTGCTGGCGAGACCTGCGCTAAACTGTGTACTAGCTTTACTAAACGCTTGGAGTCACAGGAGTACAGACTCGTCCATATTAAATGTTTGGTTGCCTGTTCGAGGTTGTGGGTACGTGTGTTAAATATACACCTCCTTGGTTTCCCTTGCTGCATCGGTGTGGGCTAAAGCTGCCAGAACGAACATCTTATGGCTGGGGTAGTTTCGGTAGGGAATTTTCCCACTGCCAACTCCTGGGTCAGTTTAAGGTGATCCCTAAGAGTATGTTGTTTGGACTGATATTGGTGGCTTTATATGTCCTTTGTCGTAGGGCAAATGGTATTTTTGGGATGTGCCTACAACGATGTTTGTGGTCATCCCCAATGCTAAGGAGCATGATTTTCTTTATCACTTGATGTCTCCTTTCGGTGGTATTTTCTTGTGGGTGGTATATTGCGGTGGTCAACATCTCCACCCCCCCCCCCCCCCAAGTCTTCACAAGTAGCGAGCCACTTACTGCCAGTGAGGCTGTTACGAGGCATTGTGAGTATCCCAATTTAGGAAAACTTCGGCCTCGAACTTCCCAATGATGTGGTGAGTTTTCTGGCTTTGTATGGGAAACACTTCTACCCAGCTGGAAAATAGGTCGGTAACAACTAGTAGGCAGTAGTTGCCGCGAGTGCTTCGTGGGTATTGTCCCATAACGTCCACTGTCACGTGTGTCCATGGGGTCTGTGGTCGTCGAGGCTTGGCCATTAGAAGCAGTATTGGGTAGGCCTTTCCTCTGCAACACTTCTCACAGCTTTCCACATATTGTCAGATGTCCTTACTCATCCCATCCCAGATATACACACCGGCTATATCCACAAGGGTTTCCTTGGTGCCTGGATGAGCGGCCTCCGGGTGATCATCATAGTGGTGGCACATATCAGCGCGGAGGGCTTTAGGTACCCATATCCTCCACTTTGCCACAGGCTGACCATTGCGGGACCACACTACTTCATTCCGGACCTCGAAATATTTCCGGTGCATTGTTATTAGCCCCCGTATTTCTGGGTCCCATTGTTGGTGGGTGGCGATCTAGTCCTTGCTGATTTGGAGCTGTAGCAGAAGGATCTGCTCTCCCGGACTGACTTCCAGCGGCTGGGGTGGTAACATGCAATCCCAGTCTTTGTCTGCTTTCTCGGCGAGGTCCAAATCAGTTTGGTGGGACAGGGCGTCGGGTAAATCGTTCGATTTACCAGAACAATGCTGTACCTCAAAGCCGAATTCGGTCAGGAAAATGTTCCATCTCCCAAGTTTTGTCTTAGCAGCTTTAGATTCCCGCAGTTGGTTTAGCTACTTACTGCCAGTGCAGAGAATGAAATGAGTCCCTTCCAAGTTGTACTGGTACTTCTGTACTGCCCATATGACAGCCAGGCACTCTTGTTTGTATATATATGTGGTAGCATTGTTCGGTTGCATTTAGGCGGGTGCTGGCACATTCTATTACCTGCGGCTGGCCTCCTTCATCCTCTTGGTAAAGTAAGGCATTGAGGCTGCTTTGGCAGGCATCTACCTGGATATTAAGGGTCCCCTTCCTTTGGGGTCGGTGAAGCTGCTTTATATTCTGGAAGCTCTTCTTTGAGGCTTGAAATGCCGAGCGGTGTTCCAGTCCCCATCGCCATCTTGCTTCTTTCTCCAGTAGCACGCAAGGGTGCCATAACACTGGTGATGGCTGGTACAAAGTGTACATGGCCAATTACAAAGCCCCAAAAACCACCAGAGTTACTTTTTGGTCGAGGGCTCGTCGGCTTCCTGGACAGCTTGTATAGAGTTCGCTTGGGGGAACCATGTGTACAAGATAGTCTATTGTTGTTTTCCCAAAGTGGCTCTTCGATAATTTGGCAGTCATTCCTTGGCTCTCGAGGTTATCCTGAACTCGTTGGAGGTGTGTTAGGTTTTCCTCCCAGGTCTTGGAGTATATAATGACGTCATCGAGATACGCAAAGCAGAACAGCCCTACGTATTTTTGTAGGACTTCCGAGAAATGAGACTCTGGAATGTTTCAGGTGCATTTTTCAGCCCAAATGGCATAACTCGACTTTGTAGAGTTTCCCCCCTGGGCTAGTGGAAGCAGTGTAGCGTCGGCTGTCCGGGTGTACTGAAATTTTCCAGTACCCCGACTGCAGGTCGAGGGTACTTCAGATTTGAGACTCTCCAATATCTCGTAGAGAATGGTTCAAATTGATGGCTGGTGGACCAATGGGATGGGGGATGTTATTCAGGGCTTTGTAATTTACACAGAATCGCAACTGTCCATCTTTATCTGGAACAAGAACAACATATGAGATTTACGGTGAATGTGTTGGTTCGATGACGCCCTGTTGTTTCATCTACTTTATTTGCTCCATAATCAGTTGGTGCTGTGCTAACACCCTATAATACCAGTTGTATACCAGCTTGCTTGTAGTGAGCCATATTTCGTGTTGTATGGTCCTCATCTGACATAGCATTCCTTTTGATCCGAATGCCCCACATGCTCATCCAAAACTTGCTTCAATTGTTGTAATTTATAGTCGTCCAGGTCATGGTTAATTTCTGTTGCTAGCAGTGGTGTGGCGGTTATGGCTTGTAGGCTATGCTCCCAGTTGACTGAGACTTGGTGTTTATGGCCTATGTAGACCTTGCGCTGACCATGGTACATTACACACTGTTGTTGGCAGAGCCGTGGGTAGCCAAGGATGACCATTTCCTGGAGTGCGGGGGCCACAATGAATTCTGCCATGCTGGTTATTTTCTGAATGGTTAAACTCAGGGTTATCCACCCATCCATGACGAGTGAGCAGTCAGGTTTGGCTATGCGAACTGTTTTCATCTGAGGATGCATGGTTTTCCATTGTTCCACATTAAGGTCACTATGTACGAAGTTTCCAGTGGTGACGGAATCCAGTAGTGCTATGACACTTTAATTGTTTATAATGACTTCGATGTGTGTTGTCTCAGGGGGTTCTGCTTCTTCGTCCATGAATTGTACTATGGGCCCTTATTGGGTTCCAGCATTGTCGGCCCGTTTAATTTCTCGACTGGTAGCATTCCTTTTGCTGGTTCGGAGTAGGTCGTGGACCACCAGTTGCATCCCCTTCTTTCATGCGAGCGCATGGCACCAACCATGTCGGGCAATCCTTGTGAAAGTGATAGCCAGGACAGAAACAACACTTCGGGAGATTAGGCAATTGCGGTGTCTGTGATGGTGCGTTAACTTTTTTTTCCCTGGGGTTTCTTTGCTACCACAGACTTGCTCGTTTTCAGGTATTCTTCTTGGGCTTGCACCTGTAGATTTCGCTCGATCTCTCCCACCCGGTCCAACAACTCTTCCAGGTCTTGCAGATTGGGTAAAATCAAGAGATATCTTAGTTGAGGCAACAACATGCATGTTGTGTGTCGTACATAGCTCTCCTCTGTTTCTTCCAGGAAGATCCGCCGGAACATTTGTACTTTGTGGTGAATGAAAATATCTGTTTCTTCTCCGAGGGTCTTGGTATGACTGTAAAATTCCATTGTGAGGTTGGCTAGAGCCTCTTTTATGGTGAATTTCGTAGCTAGCCTATTATGGAATTGTGTCCATTCGGTGATGAAATCCCCGTATCTTCCTCATCAGTCATGTGCTTTACATAAAGTCATCCTTTGGTTAGCTTAATCTTTTGTTTTGGAGGTACCTCCTGCTTTTTAAATTCTTGTCCGCAGTCTGCAAGGAAAACAAGAGGGTCTTTGTGTGGTTGGCCCATGAAGTCACGAATCTGAGGCTCTGCTGTCGAGTGTCTGGATTCGGTTTTCTGACTGTGTCCGGGGTTGTGTGGTCGGTATTCAGCGGCTCGCTGATACACTTCACACCTGTATACTATTCCGGTTTGGGTCAACCGCTCATCGGAATATCCAATGCATAGGCGATGAAACGTTTCGGCACAGACAATACATCGAATGGTGAACTGCCCTTATCATTGGCAGGTCACCCAGCTACAATAGGCCATCTCTCTTGTTCGGCAGTCCTCGCATCGATACTCTAGACTGTCGGTGGGACGAACTATATCGTCCCAACCTAACCAGGCGTAATGGAACTTGTGCTGGCAATGTGCACACTCGATTCGGTGAACGCCTTCTCCGGGGCATTCTCCTTGGCACAGCAGTTGCTAATAGTGGAGTCCATGGTCTCTTCGGAATGCTCATTCGTTAGTTGGTTGGTGTCTGACATCTTTAGGGGTTATTGAGCAACCATGGGGTGTTTACCGACTCCCCAATGTCTGGTCTTTTTCTCTAAGCAAGCCCCAGTGTCTTAGAGGATGTAGCATTACCACATAGAGTTTTCTTGTCCAAAATAAACACAGATTTACATACAATGTGACACGTACTACGTGTTCTCTCCAGACCTTTCGTCACGCACCACCTGCAACTTCACTCGTGCGTGAGGGCAGTGTGAGGCATAAAGTGTGTTCTACGTGTGTGCCTGTGTGGTGGAGTGCACAGATGTTTTGTTGTGTTTGTTTTTAGTGTAATCATCTGAAGTGTTTTTATGTCCTTTTTAATTATTATTATGTTATTAATTAATACATGTGCAATGTCATATATCCATATGTAAGTGTTTTCATATTTAGATTTGTTTACATTAAGAGTGACATATGTAATTATAAGTATTTTATTTATTTATGTTTTAGTATATGCACACCAGCCACATGACTTCACATGCCATGCAATATATTTTAAAATTAAGTTGTGGATTTGAAATGCAAATTTACAAAATAAATGTGTGCATGTGAACCTACAAAGTGCATAGGACAATGCGAATATGTATGTTATTTATTCTCCTAACACATAACATGCAATGGTCGTCGTGTGGTCAAGATGTCGGACTGGTGACCCAAGGGTGTTGGGAACGATCCCGCATGCCTCCCGCATTTTTGAGTTCACATACGACTAAAAAATTTCACACTGCTCCTTGTGGCTGCCACTTGAATTTCGCTCTCCGATACTTACGCACCTCTGCAGGCGACGAGTGAACCAACACACAAAATGGCTGCCCTGATACCAAGGGATAGAATGTGGCAGATGAGAGAGACTGGAAATAATATGAGAAAACCCATCAGAGCATGATAAAACATCACATCGGAATAACAGAACAGGAGTAAAAAGAATGAGAATGCATGAGCTTGAAGTGCCGAAGTAGAATGATAGAGCAGGAGGGAAAAAAGGGGAAAAAGCGAAATCCAAGATGACTGCTGCTGACAAGGAATGACAGAGCAGGAGGTTACTATGCGACATCATACAAGATGGTAGCTGGGGCGCCGCAGCTCCTCCGTCTGCAGCCAGTTGTGCTAGTTCTCATTTAATTCTTCTTATAGGGTGGGAATGAAATGTTAACACCTCTAAAGCAGTGACTTACAAACATCATATGCGGAGGGGGCACTGATACATGCAATGATTACCATTGCTGTTCTGTGGACAGAGTAGGAACAGTGTACAAGGAATAGCACCGTTGAGCCCAATACAAGGGTTGTTGACTCGGTGAAAGAGTAGTTTGTTTTTTGAAGCATCGGCCTGTGTGTAGTAAGCATTGCAGACATGCCACAATGGCATATACAACAACACTTCGTGCAATTAATGGACTATGGACGAGGTCGTATTGTAGGCCTGAGGGAAGTTGGATGGTCCTTCCGAAGAATTGCCCAATGTGTAGGACGTGAACTGTCTAATGTGCATCATTGGCGGTGTCACTAGTCCAACGATGATACACATGCTCGTCAACCTGGTTCCAGACAGCAACATAAGAATCCCCACCTGAACCGCAGCTTCAAACGAGCAGTCATTGCTGATCGCTTGGGGACTGCCACATATATTATGTCTACTGTTGCTCCCAGGCTGTCAGCACCACCACCAACCATTTGCTGGACGTTTTGCTACGACCAAGGGTGCCTCTAGCCAAGCTTCCTCTCACACCTCATTACCATGCAGCCCACCTAGGATGGTGCCTCGAATGACGCAACTGGAGGGATGAAAGGTGCAAAGTTTTGTTTAGTGATGAGAGCAGATTCTGCTTGGCGCTAGTGACAGTCGTCTGCGAGTGCGACATCGCCCAGGAGAGCCTCATCAACCAGAGTGTATATGGTGGAGATGTACAGGACCAACTCCTGGCATCATGGTCTGGGGACTAATTGCCTACAAAGACCGTACACCCCTGGTGTTTGTTGAGGGAAAACTTAACAGCGAACGATGCAGCCAGTACATCATCCATCCCATTTTGCTGCTGTTCCTTAAACCCCAAAGATATATCATATTCCACCAGGACAATGCCCATGCACACACATCTCGTGTTACCCAACACACTCTCGAAGATGTTCGTCAACTCCTTAGTCCAGCATGATCACCCGAACTGTCCCTCACAGATAATGTGTGACCCTTTATGGGGCGGCATTTGGTGTGGTCTGTAATACCAGCAACAAACCTCCACCAAGTACAATAACAGGTGGAATTAGGTCGGAACACTATTCCCCAAGATGACATCTAACACCTTTGTGATCGTCTCTATGCACGACTGCAGGACGGCATCATCGCTAAATTGTATGCTACCTAAGATACTGACATTGTCCAAGACACTCTGTAGCATATGTCCATAGGTGTACGTATCTCCCTGTGATCATTATCATTTACAGTGTACAACACGTATAATTATTCAATAATCACTTCATTTAAGTGGGACCTATGCATCCAAGTGTTCCTTTGCCATCTTCCACAAGCCCATGTGTGTGTATATATATATTTTTTTTTTCTAAATCTTGCAAAACTCAATTGACTCTTACCTATTTGAGGTTATGACATATTTAGCATTTCTGGAACATTTTAAACAGTGACTAAATGAGTTACAAGTAAATTAAAAATATTCTGCTCTCTCATTTTATTTATGATGCTTTTGCATTTATAAAATATGTCTGTACATGTTAATACGGTTGTAGGTGTTTATTATGTTACTTCAATACTTAAACAATATTATTTATACTGTACTTGGAGTGAAACTAACTGTAATGTTGTTTTAGTCATAATGATTTTGAACAAGGATTCGTGGCCTTATCTACAATGCGACTTTATTCGAACAGGAAGTTATAAACTACACTTCTCTCTTCGCTCGAAGCAATACTGCTGCCTAACTATATGGTGACACATTTCGTAATTTACACCGATTGTAGTATGTATTGTGAAGTCGTCTTACAGTGTTACAATATAAGTTCCTCAACTTTGCAGTTTTCATGCACATAAGTTACAAGCCATCAAGTACATTAAAATTATATATTGTATTTAGCTATGTAGAAATGAAAAGATTGTTCCAAAGAAACGAGGAGTATTCAAAATGTGTAACACAGCAGAGCGCTAAGAAACTTGACATTGTTGTGTAGCACATAAAAGGCATGAATTAAATTGTATGTGCACCATCGGAATAGTTTTCTGGCCGTAGTTTTATATCTGCATTTGCCGCATGATGGTAAAATATGTGTAAGCTCCTTTGACGACCTGGAAAAGAATAACAGTGTGCATTAGCGAACCAACAAATAAACAATAAAGACGAAATATTGTGGGCTCATCTTAGGACAAACTAGACTTAAAGCACATACAGGGCTCAGTTAGTTATACAACTTGAACATAGGTTAATATACACATCCTAGACGAGTTTGGATTGGGTTAAGAGTACGTATGTAGGTAAACAATAAAGAACTGAATTATGTCGTATATGGTAAGTCTGAACTGCCTACTCTCTGGAACAACGGCCAATGTACATTTAAATAGCCGAGCCAGAGAGCTGCGAGGTTTATTTCTACACGTCACTCAATACACTATATTTTACTGCCCCTACCATAATATTACACGATAGTTAATTACGTTCAACATACAATATACAGGTAATACAATGGCTCCGAAAAGTTCTTGCACACCCAAATTTTATAGGATGGTTATAAAAAAGCTATATACTATATTTAAGTAAATAAGACTTGTAATTGCTGACATACATAAAATAAAATATGTTCTTGTACAGATTTCCTGTCAAAGTAAATAAATATATCATAACCAAAAATGTCTCTTTACTGTACAAAAAAATTTCTGGCACACAATGTAACAGATGCTCTCTCTAGTATGAACCTTTTAATAATCAGCATGCACAATACAGCATTTATGACATGGCAGCTTGCAGATGCTGTGGCATGCTGTTGATAAAATGTTGTGGCACTGCTGGGTTGATTTTAAACAATTCCTCCAAGAGTACTCTCTCAATTTTTTTTTTTAATCGCCGGATGAATGTTTTCTGATTTATGTGTTGAAATGCAGCAGATGATGTTCAGTATGATTCACATTAGGACTCTGTGGTGGGGTGCGAACTGTTCGTGGAGCCTTGTGTGGTATCCAACTTGGGATTTCACGGTGGTGTGTTTCGGGACGTTGTCGTGCTGGGAATTAAATTCCAAAATCAAGTCCCAGTTTCTAAGCATTGTTATGTCAATCCCCACATAGCACATCGATGTATTTCGTATGGTCTCTTGTGTCGAGTTTTGTAAATAATAAAAGCACTTCTACTAAAATATTGGCTTTAATTAACTCCAGCCTTTACAATTAAAATGTGTCCTACTCAGGTCAGACCGTGGCATGGACTTATGTATAATGCCCTTGCTGGCCATTTTTTCACATGTAAAACCAATACTGCCAACCTCTGACATCACCCTTCCTTTCATTTTTTTAAACTACATGTTATACAAACTGAATACAGACTAACATAAAACACCCTAATATACAAACTAAGAAAGAACAAACAAATCTCAACTACTGAACAACTAACTTATAGTATATCATAAAACATCAGAAATAATCAGATAGTTAAGCTGGTGCTTTTATCTCTCTTCCAGACCGTGATCAGACAGTTGGGTAGTCATGATGCTCTGGACGTTGTTCCGAGAGGGTGGAGTAAGAAGTATGCTTAAGTTAGTGCTCTTGTGGACTATCAGCAACAGACCCTTGTTGGTCCATAAATTGGGCACAACCCCCCCCCCCCCCCTGTACAGGGTCTGGGAACATTGATCTATGTCACCATACCCCTCAGTTCATGGTATATTTGTGGGTGCTTTATAAACACCGAGCTTATTCCTTTCAGTCTTCCTTTTGTACGCAAGCTCTATCACAATAGACCTTGGACGATTACTATCACCTACAACAGCCTGGAAGCATTTCACCATCAGGCTGTCGTACAAAAGCATTAGTTCCAATGGGATGACCATTATGCATTGTTTTGCTAACTTTACTATGGTACAGTTTGTAAGCTTTTTGTTTATTCTGTAAATGAGTTATAACCTCAACCAAGTCTTTGTCAGGCTTCAGGTTATTGTGGAATGAATTTTTATTGGGAAGAAATGCATTAACTAATTTTCCCATCATCAATTCATTTGGGGACTTTAAAATTGTAGAGTCTATGGGAGTATTTCTCAACTCCATAAGGGCGATATACAGATATTTGAATCATACAGCACCTTAACCATCATTCGTTTAACTGTCTGAATATGCCTTTACACTATCCCATTCGACCTTGGGTAATATGGGTTTGGTGTAACATGTCTGAAATCCCACTTACTTGCAAATTCCTTAAATTTGTATGAGCTGAACTGTGGACCATTATGACTATGTACCTTCTCTGGAATGCCAAATCTGGCAAATACTGATTTCAGCACTTCAATAGTGGTCTCACTACTCTGATACTGTAGAGGTACTAACTCATCATATTTACTGAAGTAGTCAACAATAAGTAAGTAATCCTTAGCTTTAAAATGAAACATATCTATACCCATATTGTCCCAGGGTAGTTCGGGAATTTCTTGTAGCAATAATGGCTCACAAGTATGTTTACATTGAAACTTTAGGCATATGACACAGCTAGAGATCATGTCTGTGATTTCTTTGTTCATGTGAGGCCAAAAAAAAACCTCGCATGCACTGTTGTTACATTTTCTAAGCCCAGATGGCTAAATTGAATGAAATGAAATTTCCTTTTTTAATGTGTTAGGCACCACAATACATGTATTTCGGAACAATAAATCATTAGTTATAAATACACCATGCCTAAATAAATAATAAACTTTTACACTGCCATCACCTCGTCTATGTTTGGCCACCCTTGTGTTACATATTGTTTAACCAATGTCAAGTCATTATTTTTGAGTTATTCGTTCTTAAACAACTGGAACTTGGCTTCTGAAATTTACAAACCCTCCACAACAAGACACACATGAAGATCAACGTCATTATCAATGTGGTCATTTTTCACATTTTCTGGAACAGTAGAACTAGAAAAAGGGGGGGGGGGGGGTGCCAACTTTTGTGACACCCGATTTTATTTGCATTATCTTTTATATATTTTTAAATTATTTTTTTATATTCCTTTCCTAGGAATATGTTTGTTTGTTTGGCAAAACCGGTGTTCTGTTCGGTCATTTCATTTGCTTATGCTTTTGTGTAGTATTGTTATTAATTCGTATTCACTGTTAACATCTCATAGTCATTGTTACTGTGGGCCAGTAGGTTATTCTGGTATTTATTTTAATAGTTCATCAACATTTGTGTCAATATATTTGTTATCCAGCATAATTTGTCATGTTTGTAATTTTTCTTGAGGTCGATTAATTTGATTGGTCAGAATTTTGGTAAAGTTTTCTGCATTTTAGCAAGAGATAGTGTATTATCAAAGTATCGGCAATGATACGATATCTAAAAACGTCACGTTTAATGTGAAATACTACTCTCAGAATTTTAAGGTATGTTAAAATATTACTAATCTTTTGTCAGATTGTTAAATTTAAAATCACGTGACTATTTTCATTATTATTGTTACATATTATGTATCAATTGTAGCCATAACTACCTGAATCTATATATGGTCTACGACCACTTCCGTCAGCGACATTTCCGCCTTCTCCATCATTACTAACGGTGTGACACACTTTCAGAAAATTGTTCTCAACTGCACCTCCATGATCCTTCGCTAAGTTAATTCGTTCTCCGCATTTGTTGAGTGTGAGTTGTAACCCTTTTTGTACGGCACCTTCTGGTCCTTTTAGTTTTGGTAGGCCATGGTTATTTTATACTTTTCTTATATTTTTAGCGGTTCCCGAGTAGGGCATGACATGGCCTAGGATGTGACAATCCCGTTTTTGTTTTACATATTCACTATCATTATGGATTGATAGCTCTTCTACTTTCCAAGGACCGTCCAGGGCTGCGGGCGTGTTCCTACTGCTGCTTTCAGGCCAAATATTTGATTGTGTCTGTGCATGTGCATGGATTAACCAATTTAAAAAATTTGAAACTTTTAGTTCGGCTTAGTGTCTGCAGTCCGATGCTACTTTTGGGACGTTCGATTATTTCTTACTGCAATTATGGCATTTCGTTGAACTTTTAAAGAAAAATTGAAAATAATAACAAAGAAAACTTTTATGGAAATGTAACCAAAATTAATTGATTTTCTGCTCAGCTCTGGCTTTTTTCAACTTTAACCTTTATGAAAATGTAACCAAAAACAGTAGTAAACATTTGGTTGGTATATGTTCGGAATGTGGGTGGTGTCCAACTAATAATACAACTTTCTGTCAACGTTTACACACTACATTTCATCGGTAGGCGAACATGATGTTTCAACATTTCTTTAATGCTAGAGTCATATGTTAGCTTTAACGAGATTTGCTACTGGGAATGCTCTACGTATAAATCTTAAATATAAGAATTTTTTGCCCCAAAAAGTAAAAAATTAATAATTTTTAATACTTTGATGATCTGTGCAATAGAGTACTTGAGAGATATTTCTGGATGACTAATCTCACCGCAAGAAATGACTCCAAGGTGACAGTGTAGAATGGTCCCGCTTTAAGGACGATAGGCACTTCAGAATTCATGAGGATCATGAGCATAGTTTTCTTGACAGAAATGGAGGATTCATACCACTCGGTTTCATAAGCAACCACCCTCAGCCGCTCACTCTGAAAAATAAGAATAATATGGCAGTCTTGTACATTATTATTTCGTCCATTGTCATTTTACTTGTAGGTCTGCGATGAAAGAGAATTTGAACTTATATACGAAAATAAAACAGATTAATGTTTTAATGAATACATGGTATTTTCGTGATGTTAATTACTGCATTGGTTATTTTTAAATATGTCTTGTTAAAATAATGATATTATAAATTAACCAGTTCTGGAGCATAGACGCTGGATGTGCATCATCTGACCTAGTGAACTTGCGGAATCCATTTGGACAGGGAATCTTGACCTTTCGCTCTGGGAATTTTGTCTTCTTTTAACCCTTATCCTTAACCTAAACATTCAATGCAATTAAAAGAGAAATCAAGAATATGTTAGAAAAATATCGACAACATTGTAGAAAAATTTTTTTTCGCATCCTTATTCGTGACCAAAGGATTAGTTTATCTTTGATACTCCCCTTTCCCCCAATCACTTTTTATCATATTAAAATTGGTTGACACATTTTAACTCGTTATAAAATTCATTTAACAATATGTTAAATATACTTAGTAAAAATACTTTGATAAATACAAATGCATTTTAATAACCTACATGCAAGAGGCACTAGGCTTGATCCCCACTACATCTCCTCACAAAAAGACAGAGCACATCCTCAGTGTTTCACAGAAAGTATGAAATTGATAAATGACTGACCAACATGTAGCTTTGTACTACTCCTTTCTCCACTCTCCTAAACCACCCAGCTAGCAAAGAATGTATCGTGTTGCCCTACATTGGAATGTGGAGGGAACAACATTTTTCATGCACATACTCTGCGAGAGCCACCACACATCGTAATGCCGTCCATATTAGATACAGTTTACCAACTTGTTAATATGCACTTTCTACCAATTTCAAAATTTATTCTTACTTAATTGAATAGTGTTATCATACCGCCAGTAAAGCAGAACAATGAAAATTATTTATTTTAAATACATATTTACTTATATACCGTAACACAAATGATAAGATTTTCTTGGACTTTATAAATAAAAAAATTATTTTACTGATATATTATTTAAAATATGTCAAATCTAACTACTGCATGACAAAAACTTAAAAATCTTCAAAAGATTATTAACTATAATTCGAAACCATTTCTCGATGTTTACATCAGCGAACCATGAACTAAAGCAGACCAGGAAACCCCAATGTTTAACATGTGATTGTCCATTTCGTTGTCCCAGAAACTTCACCACTAATATACGTCGGAGAACTTGATAGGCTGCATTTCTGCAGTGTAAAAGCCACAACTTATGGCTACTTCTTCCAAATCTTTGAGTAGTATTGGTCATTCGCAAGGGTTCGCTGCTGTTCTGCTGTCAAGTGGACTCTCCCCTCCTACGGGCGAGCTTGTGGCTGGCACCTGGGGATGGATAGTCCAGCCCGTATTCATTCTATCAAGGGAGGTCAGCTCGAATACTGGCTACGAAACCCACACTACTCAGACTGGGCAGTTTACCTGCTCACACACATCAGAGTTGTTTTGGCAGCTTGTCTGCTGAAGCGTGCGCAGTTTTGTCGCGGCCTGCTAACTACTTGTCGGAGGTGCGGCCATCGTCAGCTACTCCACACCAAATAAAGTAGTTTCTTTGTGCATACATAATTTCACATACACTTCACCAGCACATGTTTGCCGTTCTCAATTTTAGCGAAAACTTTTATCGAAAACACTTTTCTGCTTGGATATTCATGCTAGGTCACTGAGTTGGCTTTAGGTTTGCAGTAGTACACTGCAGCTTGTAGCATGCTTCATGGTCGTGGTGGTATTCACCACTCAATCGTATTCTCATGCGAATTTGGGCAATACACTGATACATTTGTAAGTACCATTTGCAGAGATATAATATCACATATTGGTGTAAGTATCCTGTCGAACATCTCAACAACAGATACTATGAGACTGCTCAACATAAAGTAGTCATTTACCTAATATTCTGACGTCGCTCCAAATGACAGATCCAAAATTGGCAAGAATATACAGTGCGTTGAATTGTACTCAAAGCTCTTATTCTAAAAGAGCTTGAAGCAAAACATCTTCGGGTTGCTCTATCAGGAAGTTACACTTTCTGGCCCCTCTTAGGTGTCTATTTCTTGGAAAAAGGAATGTCGTCAGTTTTCATAAATTTATTGAGAAATTGCCCGTCACCCTTCTTCTGAATTTTCTACCATAATGGGTATTCATTATATTGAACAGTGAATTTGTGTTTACTTCGCAACGATATATATGAAGCTCTATTATACCACTTATGTAAGTTATCGGTTACAGATTCAAGGTTTTTCTAGTGATATAAGTGATGACACATCAAAAGAGGCACTTTGGAGTGCGTTTTAATTAGGTACCTGGTACCAGCTCCAGCGAAGACTCATCGTGTAATTTAAATACCGTTTTTTTGAACTTGTGATTTATTTTAGATATGATCTTTGTGTATATAGGGCCTATGTGAAGAAAAAAGTTTGAATTTATTTTTAAATATTTAAATTTATTTGCTTGACTTCTTTACACAAAATTATGGGAAGTTTGTTGTGTACTAAGCAACACTCGTTTATTATAGCAACCGCGGTGATCTTTTTTAATTACAGAAAACGAACAATGATGTGTGTTCTTTACACAAAGTGGCAAATTTTCGTAGAAGACATCAGCACCGTGATAGTTCGTGCCCTAATTTAAGAATGCCCTGTGAAAGTTTTCTAACTACAGCTCTGTTCTGTCACACATGCTTACCCACTTTTTTATGAAAGGAAAATCTCGGTGGCATGATATAAAATTACTGTTTATGAATGGAAAGGTACTAAGGGATTTAATAATGTCTAGATCGACCTAATTAACAAGAATTGTGTTAAACTATTAACTTCCCCATGGTTGCACACTCTTCGCTCAGTAATATAAGTTATTTCACTTCTTTTTTTTAACTATACTTAAAAGAAACCCATAGTTGTGATTTTCGATGGTGGCATAGTAAAATATGTTTCAAGAAATTTTGCCACTTTGCGGCAAAACACACATCCTTGTTCGCTTTTAACAATTTAAAAAAAAATGTTAACTCTGATTGTCCGACAATAATATCGTCGTGAATATATAACTTCCTGTGCAGAAACACAAGATATTTAAATATGTAACTTATAATTTCTGTAACCCGAAAAATCTAATATTGTTACTTGTTTTTTTCTGCAACTTTCAGTTATAAAATGCCGTATAAATCGGTTGTTTTCTTCCCTTAATATTTAAAACATCTCTTTTTTTTAATATAAAAATATATTAAGATGCATGTGGGGTTAAGGCAATTTCATAGAACATTCTTTGCAAATAATATTAAGAAAAAATTACTGTTATGTTAACTATGTATATTCCCTTAAGCAGTGCCCAGTGAATCAACATATACGTCTCATTCTCATGTTCGTACTGCATCTGCGCGGTGAGCTAGCAGGTTCTGCACGATGGTCCTACAACTCCGGCGCACCAAAGCCCAGATTTCTACATGTGGTACATGGTAGCCGTTCCGCAGGCAGGAGACTTTTCTCTTTCTTAAAACTTCTATCTCTCTCAACAAATGTAATCCACCACTATGTCACTTTGGAGTTTGCCATGGTTCAAATAAGTTTACGAATTTCTCTAGCTTAGGTTAAGTGAAGAGCACTTACCCATGTCTTCAGTTCTTCTCCTAACTTGCAGTAGGTGAAGAGAACAACTAGTGCCATCATTATTGAATTAACGTGTTCAAGGAGGCCATCATTTGAGTCAAATTTGGCCTGAAAAGAAAGAAAACCCTAATAGTCTTACAGGAAACTTTAAATATTGTCTCTGTTAATTTAAAAATTGCACATTTTCCCATATTGTCAAACACTGTGTAACTACATACCTAATTTCCTACGTGGATGGAAATATTAAATAATCAATGCTGACATTTTTATGCAGAATTCAACAATATGGTTCTAAAAATAATAGCTTACCTCGTCCTTACAAAACTAACTTTGTTTCTCCACTATATAATATGTAACACATTTCAGCAGCGTGACTTCCAGCAAAACGGACTTACGGTAACTGACTGTCTTCCTACATAGATGACACCACAAAAGATGGCAGCTGGCCATGGCCTTCGCAACAGTTGGCGCTAAATTACAATTTTAATCCAAAAGAAACAAGCCAAAACCAAACTAAACATACCATCCCCAAAAAATAAAATTTCTAAGCAAACCAGAAAATCTGTACAATTCCACAACGATATATGTGGTTCTCAGTGAATGGGTAGGCGACCCAACTTGATAACGGGGCGCTTCACTGTTCAATGTTGCTGCTTAATGGTGGCTATCCTTCGAACTCCATCCTTGCCTGCATGTAGAACTGCAACACGCCCAAGCTGCCACTGCAGGGTTGGTACGTAGTCTTCCTTGACAAGGACAAGGTCGATAATCTGCACCTCATCTTGCCTCTTCGTCCACTTGCCACATGTTTTCAGTATGTGGAGGTACTCCTTGTGCCATCTCTACCAAAAGTGCTGAGTGGCACACTGTACCAGCTGCTACCGGTCCAATCTGTTTGGCTGGTTCTCTCTGAGGTCTGGAGTCGGAGGTGTAGTCAGGGTGGTGCCCGCAAGGAAGTGGGCTAGAGTCAAGGCCTCTATGTCGCTTGGATCTGATGAAATGGCACAAAGTTGACGTGGCTTAAAAATTACTTAAATTTGGGAAAAGAGCATAGACAGCTCCTCAGAGGTAAGAATCTGTTGGCCTAAAACATTCTCAGATGGTATTTTGCAGATATGATGGCTACCTCCCACAACCCACAAAAATGTGGTGCAGATGGAGGATTGAGGGTCCACTGAATGCAACGAGTGCAAAGGGTATCCGCAAGATACTGAAAGTTGTCACTCTCCCTTAAGAAATTCTGAAGACCATTGAAATAACGACAGGCTCTTGTAAAGTTTGTTCCGCAGTCAGAAAAAGAAAACATTTTTACAAAGACTACGCAGAAGCAGTAAATCTGATAAATGCATCAAGAAAAGCTGCGGTGCTCAAAGAAGAAACAAATTCTAAATGTACTGCCTTTGTCGCTAAGCAAACAAATAGGCACAAATAGCCTTTGATACACGATTGTTGCGAACACACGACTTCATTTGAAATGGTCCCCATAGTCAATAACAACATTTAGAAATGGCCTCACTTGGTGAACCCTACTTGATGGAAGATTTCCCATCAATGGTTGTGTTTTGGTGGTTCTCATTTTGTGGCACTTTGTACAACTGTGGACCCTGGCCTTTGACAGAACCCTTCACTGCTACAATCCAGTACTCGCAACGAATTGTTGCATGTGTGGAATTACAACAAGCATGGAGGTGCACAAGATGATGATACCAATAATCAGATTTCTCTCAAAATTCCTCTTGCATAGCAAAATTTGATGTTCAGCTTTGTAAGTTTGGTATGAATTTTATAAATGTCCACCCACACACAGAATGCCATCGGAATCCAAAAATGGACTCAATTTTCTATCGGGGGGGGGGGGGGCATTCACCCTTTAAAATCAAACATTCAATCATCGAACTGAAACATTCTTGTTGAACCTTCTTCAGGCACATCTTCTTAGCTGCATTAAGTTATATGACAGTAAGGGGACCACTGCATCGACACCCTAGTGACACATTCAGGTTTTTAATGAATTCATATGAAAGTACTCTCTGAAGCTGGACCTGGAAGAGAATCTAGAGAGGTGTGCGAGGAGGTTTGGCTGGCAATGTCCAACCATTGAGAATACCTTAGGCTGCTTTAAATATTCTTCCTCCTCATAAATTCTGGTCACTACTCCTCCACATAGCCACAATTCCTTCTCAGATATTAACCAACAAAGCCCAGTCAATCAAAGTGTGTGTCAGTAACTCTTGGGGCAAGAGTTCTCTGGAAGCACAGTCTGCACCATTGTCAGCAGAAGGCACATGTATTCACTGGGCCGTATTCGTGCTGTCTTGAATGCGAGCAACTGTGTTTGCCACAAAAGTTTTCAAACAATAAGGAGGAATCCTGATCCAGGTAAGGACGACAGTGGAATCACAAAATGCAGTATTATAGCTAATGGGGGAACATTCTGAAAGGGTCGACATTGCTGACTTAAGTAACTTAATGAGTAAATGTGCTCCCTGCAATTCAAGTCGAGGGAGTGTGACTGTTTTTAATGGTGCAATGTGGGATTTGGTCAGAAGCAGGTGCATCTTCACCTCACCTTGATGGGCAGTACATAGGTACACAACATCTGTGTAACCTTTCATTGGATGCATATCTAAAGCCATGAAGATGATATTCTGATTGTGGTGCTGACACAAGTAGAGGTATGGAGAGTTTGCTGAGAACACCCAGTTCGCAGATGAAAGCCTGCCTGTCCTCTAGCACTTCTCGAGTTGGAGATTCATTCCATGACTCACCCAGCAGCCAGAGTGTTTGGAGAAAAATCTTAGCTCGTATAAAAACTGGAGTAGATCATCCTATTGGGTCATATGACCTAGAAATATATAAAAGAATAGCTCGTTTGGTGACTTGTGCTGGTTGATTGAATATTATATGAAAACACATCCAACCTTGAGTCCCACTAGAGACAAAGTACCTTGATCACTTAACTATTTACTTGAAAACTCAGTAGACTCTCTCGGTGGTAAGACAGCTTGACTTTATTGGACCATTTTCTTAATTCAAAACCTCGAATTAAAACATACCAGTTTTCACCACCCGCTGGAGTTCTATTTGTTTGCCAGTTAGGGTAGAAATCTGTCAATTGTGTCTCGAGATATTACAGAAAAACTTTATTTATTCGCAATGTCCAATCTTACAAAATGTGTTCAATGCAGATACATTTGATTGTTGTAATATATACTGCCAGCATACAAATTTAAGTTAGAATAGATTACATGGTTTCGACGATATAGCATACAAAGCTGAAATGTATATAAAACCACTATTTTGAGAATAAGTGTTTGACATGCTTAAAACGTAAGCCTACCCCTTAACATCAACTGCCTCAGTTCTACTTGTTTGCCAAATTTGATAGGAATTGGTTAATTTTTTACCGAGATATGACATGAATATTTTATTAATCATCGTTTCACTACCTTTCGAAATGATGGACAAAATATACTCAATATAGATAGAGCTGATAGTTGTAACATATACTACCAACATACAAAGATAAGTTGGAACTGGTAACATGGCTTCGACGATATAGCATTTAAAACTAAAATAGCTATATACCCGACATTTTGAAAATAAATGTTTCACATATTCGAAACAAGCAATTTTACTTCATATTTTGCAGAACTACTTGTTTGCCAAACGCATTAGTATCTATTGCAAGGACTATGTATACCAGCAAATAACCACTTTTGTCACCCATTTTTCGACGGTATCATCATACGAATAAATACATTTACTATATCATAACGCTGTAAATAATTAACCGATTCGTACTTAATTTGGCAAACAAGTAGCACTGAAGCAGACGATGTCAAGTGGTATTATGATTTAAGCATGACAGACAGTCATTTTTTAAATGAAGGCCATATAGCCATTTTTATTTAGAATGTTATATCGTCGAAACCATGAAATCAGTTTCAACTAAACTTTGTATGCTGGCAGTAGATATTACAACCATCAACTGCATGCACATAGAGCATATTTTGTCCGCAATTCTGTAAGATAGCATCGTACGAATAAATAAAATTATGTAATAACTCGCTATATAATTCATTGATACCCACCAAATTTCGGTTGAAGCGTTCCAAATTGAAAGGGGAGGACACACACACGCACATACACTTCAACAGCCACACATACAAACACATAAATGAATTGGGCGTGGGATAATGTCTCCTTGGAAGTTCCCGTGGTATTTCAATTGTTTTCCGTCACGTCTACATAATAGTCTCATTGTTACACTAAACAAGTACTGCAATAACAAGGATTAAAAACAAATGTACTTTTTAAAAATTTCAATTGAGTGTTAACACAAATATATTTTTTTTCTTGGCGTTATTTGGGAGCTTAGTACTGAATTGCGCAATGTTTGTATGCAATTTTTGGTTTAAAAAAAAAGGCAAATCGTATTAACTGAAAAGTTGTTGATTGGTGAACAGGATATATAGTATAAGGTGGCCGAGACAAACTTAGGAGTATTTGTAGTGTAAATCCTTATCCCTGCTCACATCCCAACTAATTTAATTATTTACACTATTGTTTATGCCGAGTGATAATCTCTAATAAATAGACGAAAAGCTGCTTTACTGCATATACATGCAATATATTTTATTATTATTCTCAGTACGACGAGGGTATAAAGCAATAACAGTTATTGTCACATATTTTAACTTCCGCAAAAATACTCTGACAAACTAACAAGCTAAAAGAAAAATTACTAACTGATTTTTATCTTAACCTTAAATTGTTTTATAATACATTATATAGTATCTTTATTTTCTGCTGGAAACCTCAATATTTATATTAAGGTGGTTAGTAAAAATTGTTTCTTTATATGGCCACGAGAGACTGTTTTCAACAGTTGCTAATATTTTTGGTTTTTTTTTTTTCCATATTATTCTTGAGTCTTCGAAAACACTGATGAAATCATATTCAAAATATTAATACTAAAAGAGTTAAAATTTCGAACTGGTTGTCAGTCCCGACAAGTTGTACGTCGCCCTCGACGTTTTGTCCTCGTCATGTCGGCGTTGACTTCGTCATGTCGGCGTTGACTTCGTCATGTCGGCGTTGACTTCGACATGTCGGCGTTGACTTCGTCATGTCGGCGTTGACTTCGTCATGTCGGCGTTGACTTCGTCATGTCGGCGTTGACTTCGACATGTCGACATTGGCATCGACATGTCGGCGTTGACTTCGACATGTCGACCTTGGCATCGACATGTTGACCTCGACATTTCGAACACATTTTCAAAATAACATCGACGCATCAACATAAATTACACGTTGATGTAGGCTTCGAAATGTCGACATGTCACACAGTTCTACACACAGAGTGATGACAATCATGTGTGTTAAATGCAGTGTGTGAGAAACTTATGGCACACGCCACTGCGATCTTGCATTGCAGTTATAAGTGTTGTCACGTACCTTCCTCGAGGCGCACCCCACTTTCCATCACGGCAAGCTGTTATCTTCACTGTTTATCCCCTAGAGCTGTGTGGCATTTGTACGAATATTGCGATTTATTGCTAATCTACAGAAAACAGCTATATGCTGCTGCATACTTTTATTGTTTATAATGGCTTACTGAATTAGGGTGCATAAATCATATTTGTAAACTTTATAGCTTGAGCCCCAGAATATTTTAAATACTTATTATCTTTTACAGAAATTATTATAATAAAG
Source organism: Dryococelus australis (assembly GCA_029891345.1). NCBI lineage: Eukaryota > Metazoa > Arthropoda > Insecta > Phasmatodea > Phasmatidae > Dryococelus > Dryococelus australis. Next base: position 117,312,335 of record CM057003.1, on the reverse strand, counting down.
ACAGTTTTTTTGTATCATTATTTTTTCATATTAATTTTCAGTCTTCAAAAACATCGATGAACTCATAAACAAATATCAATGTAAAAATAGTCAAAATGTCGTATTTGTTAAGTCGGTATTGACAAGTCGTACGTCGCCCTCGACATGTCGATGTCGAATTCGACACGTCGAAATCGGCATCAACATGTCGACCTGGGCATCAACATGTCGACCTGGGCATCAACATGTCAACTTGGCAACGACATGTCGACCTGGGCATCAACATGTCAACTTGGCAACAACATGTCGACCTGGGCATCAACATGTCAACTTGGCAACATGTCGACCTGGGCATCAACATGTCAACTTGGCAACAACATGTCGACCTGGGCATCAACATGTCAACTTGGCAACAACATGTCGACCTGGGCATCAACATGTCAACTTGGCAACATGTCGACCTGGGCATCAACATGTCAACTTGGCAACAACATGTCGACCTGGGCATCAACATGTCAACTTGGCAACGACATGTCGACCTGGGCATCAACATGTCAACTTGGCAACATGTCGACCTGGGCATCAACATGTCAACTTGGCAACAACATGTCGACCTGGGCATCAACATGTCAACTTGGCAACGACATGTCGACTTCGGCATCGACGTGTCAAACCGATTTTTTAAATAATATCAACACATTGACGTAGATTACATACCGATGTCGACATGACTTAGCAGCCAGCGTCGCTCATGCAGCAAGTTATTTTGGCAACTGGTAAGATGGTCTTTACTAGGTGTCAAACGTCATCAGTGGGGGGGATTTTAGAATACGTATGGATGAGGGTTCGTCGTTACTTCGCGAACCTTTTCGAAAGGTTGGCACGCCTGGGGGCCCAATTTTTGAAACTACCGGAACACACCCCAGCGAATAGATCTTATAGTACTATTCCGGTTGCGAGTGGTGGAATCCCAAAGTGCGTATATTCGTGTCGGCCGTAGCAACTGTCGGGATGAAAATTTTCGCATTTTCAAAGACTCGACATTACAAGTTCGACATTTCGTATGTCGTCACCGACACATGAACAATTACATTATGTTGGGCAGGGAAATAAATCTTGAAATACACACATTGTTATGTAATATTTCTATTTGTTAAGATATTCCAGCTTCCATACAAAAACAAGGCTTGTGTTTGATACAAATTTTAACAAAGTAAGTGAAAATCCAGATTCGCGGGACATATAGAGTCTGATGTTTGGAGACGCTATTGAGCGTGTCTGCCTAAACATGATGAACCAGTTCACAATCTAATTGAATGTCGCCATGGTGCGTAACTGCCTACATCAAGGCGCAAGTTAACTAACTTCTTGAATGTCACCATTATGCCTTCACTCGGTCAACAAACTCTTGCAAAATCAATATTATTATATAAATACGAGTACCTTGTGCAATTTTTGTATCTGTAGGCCTACTGCTGTGTAAGGCTATTTGTTAGTTGCTATACTGGTGCCTACTGCTGTGTAAGGCTAATTGTTAGTTGCTATACTGGTGCCTACTGCTGTGTAAGGCTAATTGTTAGTTGCTATACTGGTGCGTACTGCTGTGTAAGGCTAATAGTTAGTTGCTATACTGATGCGTACTGCTGTGTAAGGCTAATAGTTAGTTGCTATACTGGTGCCTACTGCTGTGTAAGGCTAATTGTTAGTTGCTATACTGGTGCCTACTGCTGTGTAAGGCTAATTGTTAGTTGCTATACTGGTGCCTACTGCTGTGTAAGGCTAATTGTTAGTTGCTATACTGGTGCCTACTGCTGTGTAAGGCTAATTGTTAGTTGCTATACTGGTGCCTACTGCTGTGTAAGGCTAATTGTTAGTTGCTATACTGGTGCCTACTGCTGTGTAAGGCTAATTGTTAGTTGCTATACTGGTGCCTACTGCTGTGTAAGGCTAATTGTTAGTTGCTATACTGGTGCCTACTGCTGTGTAAGGCTAATTGTTAGTTGCTATACTGGTGCCTACTGCTGTGTAAGGCTAATTGTTAGTTGCTATACTGGTGCCTACTGCTGTGTAAGGCTAATTGTTAGTTGCTATACTGGTGCTTTCGAAATTTTCATTTTTAAAAGTATGGACAAGCTAGAAATATCAAGGTTCCAATATAATGGTTGTAGGTTCCCCTGAAGTATACCGACAGAGCAATGGCGGCCTTTCTCTAGAGTAGTCGTTTCGACAGTGTCAGAAATTGGGTTCTCTGTTTTTCCTGCATTGGCGTGGCATAGTTGATTGGCTGCTGGCGTGGAGCTATTTGTGCAGTCCGGAGGGGGGAAGTGCTGTACCTTAAGAGTCGGTGGGACTTAGCCAAAAATACCGAGATTTTCTCGCCGGATGATGTGGGGAACGTGGTTGTTGCTATGCCCATTTTGCACGCACTCCATCGTGGATGAGTGTCTGTCAAACCAGAGGGTGGGAGGGTGGCTGCCGTCTTATCGCTTTAAACATCAATTTGTATCTCTTGGCCAATATCCTGGCTGTTCCCGTGTACCTGAGCATGTATAAAAAAACTTGCCAGGGCCCCGCTTTGAATGACGTAGTTTTGTTACGCGAATCTCAGTTACAAATTATTTAGCGGGAATAGTAAACGTACGCCAAATGGGGAGTTTCATTATAAATGGTTTTCAAACAGTCAATATTCATTCTGAAAAGTCTTAAAAAGATTATGCAATATACGCCGAAAATTAATTTGCAGTTATAATTTTTTAAAATACTTATTGTGTTTCTCTTTTTGCCCTGAATTTGTACTTGTGTAAATAAATCTAGAAACTTTGTACTGGTCATTTAAACACTTATTATAGCACGCATTATCTTACATTTTGATAATGCGCTTGGGAGAGGTACAGAGGAACCTCGGAGGAAATCAAATGGCAATCATTTTTGTAGTCATGTCAGCTAGAATACTTTTTTTTGTTTTTAATAGGCCAACATTTTTAAATCCCAACTTTTGCAACACAAAAGTTATTCAAAACTCACATTATAAATAATTTTACATTTTAAAACAACTATGCACATAATGGATCTAATGAATGAAAAATGCCATCCTTCTCAACAAATCTTTTTTATTTTGTATCAATCACTTTTGAATAGTTCATATACGCCGTATATATGGTATCGCCTTACTTTATTTGTAGTTAATATACACAAGCGAACTGAAACACTCAGTTAATATACACAAGCGAACTGCAACACTCAGTTAATATACACAAGCGAACTGCAACACTCAGTTAATATACACAAGCGAACTGCAACACTCAGTTAATATACACAAGCGAACTGCAACACTCAGTTAATATACACAAGCGAACTGCAACACTCAGTTAATATACACAAGCGAACTGCAACACTCAGTTAATATACACAAGCGAACTGCAACACTCAGTTAATATACACAAGCGAACTACAACACTCAGTTAATATACACAAGCGAACTGCAACACTCAGTTAATATACACAAGCGAACTGCAACACTCAGTTAATGCCTGAAAGAAAAAGTAGCTTTCACATCAGCAATACCGAAACAACAAACTAATTACGCATCACATTGGGACATAACACTCTGATAAATTTGTACGGCACTTTCTTCCATTTATAAGGCACATTTTAAATATAAAATGTGTTCGTAGCCACTGAACAGACAAATTACGATTTATATTTGATTTAATATAATGATCGTTAGAAAATACATTTTGAATTTTAACATAATATAATTTTTTTAAAATAATTAATATATAATATAAATCATTAATATGCATAGATCACAATGCATAATATGAACAATTATCACATTACATAACTCTAAAAGTATGTTGAGATTATTCCAATGCTCGAAGAAAACAAATCGTGATTCCATTTTACAATCTGGAAATAAATTAAATTCTTCTTATGTAGCTTCTTGAAACTTACTGAAATGCTTTTCTCTTTCTCTGATTTTCAGTAATGTATGCAGGGTTTCTAATAGGCGTTGACTGTGTGAACCTTGGATCAATTTACTCCGGAAGTAGGCAGTTTTTATAAAAATTTTCCAGTTTTGGCATAATTTCTTTGTTCCAGAGTTAATTGTTTCTTTCTATTATTTCAATTCTTATTCCTAGTGGTGTCCAGAGGCCGAACATACAATATTTTCTGCGAATAACATGTAACTGCCTTTCCACTTCCAGGTGAAAACCGTGATTTTTTTTTCATGCTCAAGATGTTTCCTGACTTGTCAGTATTCCATGCCTTGATTTTCTTTTCCTGCATTGCCTCTTTGGGTGTCATATGTGAGGCGGACGATGGCACTGAATTGCTACAATTCCGTCATCTCCTACAAGCCCGTCTGGAGTGGCATCGAAGTAAGGAATCTCCGGATCAATACCAAGTCCACAGTATAAAATTATTCATTTTAGTTCTTGCTCCATCGCTTCCTTTGCAAGTTTTTCGCTATCCCTTACGTACTTCATTGCTTTGGTATAGATTCTGCTGTATAATATATTCTTTACTGTAGATTCACAACTCGTGTATGGCTTCATGTTACATATTCGTCAGAGATGTGATGCTGTAAGTATTTTCCTTCTTCTCTCTTTCTACTCTCCACTTTCTCTTTGCATTACGGTTGCCCTTTCGACTCTCTGTTTCTCACTTTTTGTCATTTGCAAGGAGTCGAGAAATTCTCTCCATTCTGTATTGAAAGTCTCCGGATCCATATCCGGTTTTTCTGCATTGGTGCTATAGAAGTTATCTGAAAGCGCCCGGAGGAGTAAAGGCTTACGACACTCCTTCACTGTTGCCTTTCTTTTGGCCTTACTTTGCTACAACTTTAGTTCTGCTTCTGTATTCCATACTTTTACAGAAGTTTTCCCGGCCTTTTTTTGTACATTGTTTTATTTAACGTATACAATGGCATCCCCTTATTATGTTTTACAACTGCTCCTGCGCATCTGCCAATGTAAGATCGTGTAGTGAAAAATTAATTCTCTTTCCACCAACAAATTTAGTTACTGCCGAATAGTAGTGTTCTGCAGGGTTGTCGCACACTTTGTGGTTTAAACTTCTGCTGTGGTTGCTCATCTGTCTTACTGCACCAGATATCTTATCATGCAGACCACTTTTAATGAGCTCTGGTACACGATTACGATCTCTACCATCTGACTTACAAAAGTAACCTCTATCTAATGAGAAGGAATGGTCGCCAAATATATGGCTTGCACTGTTCAAGATGTCTTTCCGTAATTCTTCAATTTTTTAATGCAGTGGCCGTTCTTCTTGCTACCTGTGTTCTACAGCTTTGACAACATCTGTTCTGAATCGAAGAATATTGTCACCAAGCTTCTTTCTCCTAACAATGTCATCAATCTGTTTATTTCTTGCAGTTACAATGCCCTTAAATTTATTACAGAAATGACACAGACGATGATTTGTTCACTCAATTTTTGGAAGGTAACATTTTTGTAAGGATGCGCGTCCAAAACTCTTTTGTACACATGACTGTCACCATCAGCAATTACTGTCACCATCAGCAATTACTGTCACCATCAGCAATTACTGCCACCATCAGCAATTACTGCCACCATCAGCAATTACTGTCACCATCAGCAATTAGTTAAGTATATTTTATACCATACATTTCTTACCCATGGCGGAAATCTTCAACAATTAGCGCGGTTTCCATACTTGAAGAACTTTGGTTTTCCTCCCAGTTCTTGAAGCACGAGTGCGGCTTCGGAGTTGTCCCTAATGCTGCAGCACGGCAACAGGTTGTACAGTAATTGTTTTGAGAACTGAATCCTACTATTGCAGCCTGTAATACCATATGAACAAGTATTATTTGCGTGCGAGAAAGTAATAACAGTGATTAGGCAAGTAAAGGTGTAATTCATATTTACATACATTATCATTACGCCAATAAAACCATGTATATTCATCAGTGAAAACAGTAAGGTCGATAATATCGCTTTGCGCTTATAATAATGTAGTAAATGTATATAAATGTTTTTGTTTATCATATTGTGCCCTCATATCGTGTGAAACTGTCGAAGTAATGAGCGTTTACAGCCATTAACTACGGTTTGCGTTCCAAACACAAAATCCATTTGCGCAAAGGGTTTGGCTGGAAGCTGCACATATAGTTACTCTTGTATTGACTTTATATAAACTTAATTAACACTTGCGCTAAGACTAGAGTTCATTGTATCAGTTGTAATTAATAATTATGTGTTCATTAATTAGTTATTGAACGTGTTTACAACAATGTTGTAATCAGTTTGGTACGAAAATTCACTTAAAAATTAAATTACTGAATTTCGTTAATATTGGCAGTTACTCTGACACACAGACACATTTGGTAATAAATTACTTACGCAAGATGTCTCCCAAATGATTGAATCATGAATACATTTCCTCTTTTAGTTTGTCGACTAGCCAATGGCAATCCTTGGGGCACATATCTATACGCCAGAAAGTTACGCGTATTTTTTTTTCGGCGTAAATTACTTTAGACAATGTTTCATTAACTACAGGTGGGATATAACTAGAGTTACGCCATTCTAGAGATGGTAGTTTACAGCGAAAATGTTGGACATCATGATAGGTCTCACCGTCCTATACGCATGCCTGAAACATTTCTTTCCTTACTGGCTACAGTACGTGGGAGAAATAGTTTCCTTTTTCTTGGCTTGCCCAACGAGGCATTTGATTCTCTGACACTGAACCCAATTGATTCGCCTAAAATGGAAATATATTTTTTGGTGACCATCTCTAACTGAAAGATTTTCGCGATAAATCACTATCCCTAGACATACTGAAGAACTGCGTTAAATTAATTTTGCAAATTTTTGCAAGCATAGTCACTATTATTTTCTAGACATATAATATATAATAATTATGTATGTTCCAAAACTATAACATGCAGACTGCACAAAAACGATGACACTTAAAATTAGTTTTTAAAACAACTTGCGAAATTGTTTTAAAATAAACATTTTCCGATCAACGGTCACGTCTGTGATCGTTCACGGATCAAATATTTACATATTCACCAGAAATTATAAATTACTAGAAATATACTTGGTTTTTATGTCTGAAATGAGAGATAAAAGTGTAAATCTGTACATTCAGCTGCATCAAGCCCAACACACACTAAAATATTACGTTTCGATGCATTTTAAGGCGTTATTGCCATGGAAGGTAAAATGTCGCTAGCAATTATTTTACAAAAAATGGCAATTTTAATTCTAAAAAATTAATAATTAATATTTACGTAAATTTAATTTCGCATTCACTTTGTTAGGCTCTTAAAAAAACAGGTTCCAGAATAAAGAATTCCAAGTAATTAGCGACCTTGTAAATGAAATTCTGGACAACAGCATGATAAGCAAAGTTATTACTAGCAATGCTCAGTTACCTCAACATTTTTTTCACATAAAAGGCGCAACGGAAATGTAAGACGGCAGGTAAGTTTAAATTTTGTCATTTGTGAATCACAGTCGGCTACAAACTTTTAAACTAAAACGTGTTGCCTCGAAAAAAAAAAGCAATAAGTATAGAGCGTGAGGTTTTTGTTTGCATCAGCGCTACAGCAGCCTTTAGGTTAGCAATTATTTCCGCTGACACAAAACACAAGTCCATCCTCGCGTCTTTCAAAATACACATTTTACTAATGTTTCGCCATTCAAGTTAGTATGTACGTTTCTCAAATTCTGTAGCATTTCTATTCTACCATTTTAGTTTTATTTTCCAAATAGCCAGTTTTTGTGATTATATATCGTGCCTTATCCACTTAGATAAGGCATTACAATATTCTGTAATTTTTCCAGCACTGTGACGCCCAGGAATTCTGATATCACATAATTCTCAAACAATTCGCTGTTAGCATGGGCATCATAGTGCGGCTAAATACGTAATAAAAACATATCTATGTACGCTTCACTATGTCACACACGTATTTCATTTATACTATCATTGTTTTCATGTATTCATGCAATGAGCCCCATTAAGTCATCCGTGCTTACTGCTTACGTCTGTAGCCACGCATTATACACTCAGGTAGGCCTGAGTAATCCTACTACAGTAGAACACTGTTATAACATTTCTCAAGGGGATAAAATGTTAAATACAGGAAAACGTCATAAGCATTAATTGGCATGGTATACCTACAGCAGGTACTGAACCAAAAAGTACTTTAATTTAATCCTTAATCAATACAAACAAGAGGTTACTTGGCTTTTGTAGCTTAAATCCGCTCAAAATAGTTTCTAAACGAAAGCTAGATAAAAATGACAAACTACAAGAGTGTTAAATATTAATTAGTTATCTGTATATAAGTGTTCCACAAAAATGTGATTGTTATTGACGTTGTTTTGTTTCTTGTTACCACGTGTAAATAGTTTCGTGTGACACAAAATCATTTTCCAAGTCCACGCTTCACATTCAAAACGCAGTGAAATGTTAGAAATTTCGCCACACTTTGATAAACTGTGATGTTATGTCTATATGCAGGAAATGAGAATAATAAAATGTTATATGCAGGAAGAAAACATCCACCTTTATGGAAAAATTGTGGCACCATGAAATAATAGTGTTATCTTTAGGAATGTTAAAACAGGGTTTTACTGTATATCTAAAATTTCACATTTACCACACAGAGCACGGGCTCGCATATGAAAATGCATGTGTGTGTGTATATAAAGATATATGAATGTTTTTTTTACTGCCCGAAGGCAGGTAAGGACATTAAAGACAACGTTGGTACGTGGCCAAGGGCACCCAAACAGTATCCATCCCAAGGTGATAGCTGAGAAAAACATTGCCACTATTGACCAGCTCAAAGCCACTGGCCGGCTAGCCAACTCACATTACGATGTCGGTAGAAAACAGTTATGTTATTTTATAATTTTAGTATTGCTTTCTTCAATGCTCTATAATATAGTAATACATTACTATATGAGCATGCACGTGCAAAATTCTGGTAGTCACGTAATATTTTAATTGATAGTTTCTGTGTCGCGGCTAAAACGTACCAAGTTACCTGTGTTGAACAAGATTGCGGACGCAGTGGTGATTGGATACACAACCAATCCTATCTCCAAAGCGCGCGAAAGGCGGGTTGGTAAAATGTAGCCACCTTGGAACGGACATATTATCAGCAAGGAGATTCTGCCGTTGTTTGCCAGCGCCTTCGGCGGTATGACGGTAAAAGGACAACAAAACACCCAGCTTTTAACCAGGGAAGAAAATTTTCCAATTACAAAAAAAAAATCCCTGTCAGGAATCGAACCCGACACCCTTTGCCTCCGAGGTCACGCATCAAAACAACGGGACCAAGCACCCGTCCAAACACACTCTTGCACGCGCGTGTAATGCCCACAAAAATACAGGCAGAGTAGTTTGCTGTCGCCCAGCGGCTATTCTCGACTACCCTTCATGTACTCTTTCATTGACAAGCGAAATTCTGTACTTACCACTCCCGACAGGGCACTGTAGTTTGTCCAGTATGAACGTTTTGACCAACTAGCATCTGCGATGGTAGTTATGATTGGTGTTCCATTTCTATCAACATCACCAGGAGCAACAGCCAAACGCGCTTCTTCTTATGCGGCAAGCTTCATTTCATTCAGGGTGGTAGCTTCCCACCCATCACACACATCGTCATCATATTTACGAAATGTCTTGACTGACATAGCCGACATCATCTCTTCAAGTTGTGCATGTCCTCCGCCAGTAGACATTGTCCCGCACACTGCGCCACTGTTCGCATCCATTTATTGACTGTCTTTTTCGGTATTTACAGGGAGTTCTACATTGCACATTTTGCATTTAAAAATAAAGCAGCTCCTCAGTCCGTATCTCTTCTCAAGCACAATGCTGATATCTTGAAAACCAAAACCTATTGGACTACGAGAGTCAAGTGCTTGAAGGTTGCTAACAAAGTGAGAAATATCGACAATTCGGCGCCCATGTGTCTGAAAAGTACAGGGGATTGTGCTAGTTAATTGTATACTGTGTGAAGTTGATGTTTCTTTATTAGATATACTTGTATTATGTGACAAGATAGTTTCTTCAGATGTGTTATTGTCTGTTTTGACTGGCGTGAACACACTATACACGGTATCTAGCACATGGTCACCATCACATATTTAATTCTGAATTCCTTCTATCTTTGCCCTGAAATCCGAAAAGAAATAATACAATAAACCGAGCTATATGAGAGGTTATATAAATATGGCTCAACCGAGACCGCAGAGACATGAAAGCCTGACAACTCCCGCGTGACGTCACAGGTCCAAGACAAAGTCACGGCGCGCGAGCGTAGTCTTCCATGGAATACGACGTATCGTTCAGGTAAACCGAAATGTGTAACTGGAAGCAGTTTGCTTCATACAGAATTCTAATAGCACAACAATATTTGTAGTTCTAACTATATGGTCCATATAGAAAGCATTTTGCATTTGTTCATAAACTGCTCCCAGTAACGTTCTCGGAACGCACATGAGGAAACCACAGATATCCAACAAAAACGCTCAGCAATGATAACTCACTTAAAACAACCATTTCCATCTAAAGACCTACGATCACTTATAAATTCTTAAAATTTTTTTTTTTGAAAATATGAATGTATTTTTCGAGAGATGATAGGCCTACTTTTAAAAGAAAACAATGTTTGAGTTTTTTTTCTAGTAATACTAGTTGTTTGATTTTAACGGCACATAATGGTTGAAACTTGTGCCGTTTCGCCTATTAAACTGCGGCTAATTTTTCGTGAACTGCCTTATTACAATTATGTTTTGTTTAATTAAAATTCAGTCCGTAGGCACGTAGCTATAGATTAAGAGAAATACCTGTGCTGGCAGTAATGACGCGTGTTTATACATATACATTTATATATACCTACATATATAATATCCACACACGTCGTTGGCTGACATTTAATGTATACAAGTTTTCGTCGAAATTTTGCCGTGTATTGACGTTTCCAAAATTCACAAATTTCTACAAAAAGTGATTGATCAGACTGTGCTAAGAAACTACCAACTAAATGTATAGTTACATTAAAAGGAATAATTTCCATACACAAGTACCTCACACGCATTATTTTTGGGGGAAAAAAAAAACGCAACACACACACACACTCCCTCTCACGTTAAATTTAAATGGATGCACTATACATAGGGTTTGTTATTTTAAAATTAACCTCTGTGTTCTTGGAAGTTTTAAAAGGTGTCATTTCATTGTGCTCTATTGGCAAGGTTGTAAGCAAGAGGAAGACGGAAATTAGTGTAGGAGGGTATATGGACACTTTGCCATTGAACGCGAACCATTATGCTTCTGATCAAAATCGAAAAGTTGAAAATAATTTAAAAAGCCTTGACCCATTATAATGTGAAATAAAATAGCTAAAATCTGTTTTCTAATATACATTGTCACATAAGACTAGTTTTATATAGTCACACAAAGATAAAACGGATAATATTTTTATAAATTTGCAAACTAATTTTTTTTTCATAAAAGCATAAACCGCATATAACTGACTATGCCAATTAATTTTTTTTGCTGTATCGTAACATATTGTTTCATTTTTACTTTTAATGTCGTGATTAAAAATAAAAAGAGGACTTACATAATTTATTTATATATTCCCCTTTCAATATGAATGTATAAGTGAAAAAATTAAAATAAGTCAGCTCATTTTAATGAAATCTTATGTAAGGAAACATGCCCCTAGTCAAATTAATTATCTCAGACGTTAGGTACACGATAGTTGAACTAGCAAGGCAATGGATTAACTGAACATTTAAACTCAATTTTATAGTTCTTCAGAATGTATTTTATAGTTCTTCAGAATGTATTTTATTGCAAATGTTTGGTGGTACTGAACTAAATTCTTACACAGAAGTTATCTTTTATACAGAACTATTTATACTGCATGTTAAGTTGATAAATATCAACATACTCTTGAACACTTTCTAGAAGCGAAGTGCTTCCTCGGGATTGTTTTTCTCTACAAATTATTTGTTTATTTCTTCATCGTCGGAAAATTTTAAACCGTAAAATTACGGTCCGTTCGGATAATTTCCATGACACTGAGGACACAGAATAGGCATTACATTAATTTTTTATTCTGTACTGAGGAACGTAAATTTGCACACCGTAGATAATTCCGCTTTTACTGAACGCTTACAATCAAAGCAAAACGTATAACATATCGGTGTAAACCGTAGATTCACTCTACGCTGTAAACTACCAGACACGTACCTATGTCTATGGTCATATTGTACATAAACACCAGCAACGATTGCCCCTAGCCGTGACGTCACTGACTTGGTAAGAAGAGGCTGTCGCGCCTTCTTGTCTCGGTGGTAACGGATTAATTCGCATCACTTGATTGATTTAAAATAAAATAGTTTATAGAAAAATTAATAGTATGTAATTGTCGAATTATTCGTAGATTTATTCAAAGTGGTAATGCATCTATTTAGATAGCAGCATTAATTAAAACTTTCACGCGAATGCAGTGTAATTCTCTCTCTCGCACACACAAGCCAACAAGTTCCACATTTTGTCAGATAGCTGGTGGAATCTCATGAATGTAGAGTACTGTGTGAAAATTTGCAAATAAACGAAACATTAAATGTGACGTCTATGTGCCTATGCAGGGCGGAAGCAACATTGACCGAGTATTTCAATGTGTTACAAATAAAGTTATACAGATTATTATTTTATTCAGTGTTTTCTGGTCACGGCATTGTAATAAAAATACGCACAAAATTTAAAATCTTTTCAAATCTGACAGGGAGCTCAATCCAGCACGCGCAAACGAAATATTATACCTGACACAAGCAACATGGCTGTCTGTTGGTTTTCTCTGCACCAACATTAAGATAACAGTTAAATTTATGATAAATTCCATATAGAATGGAGTAAATATAATACGATGCCGTGAAAGATTATTTCGAAATACTTATAACATCAAGTTTATTACAAAATTCATTCACAATTTATTAATACAACTAAGCGGCATTTGTTTTCCGCTGATGAAAGTGAGACGATTTTTTATTCTGGGATACCACATTTACTTCACGTGACAATCAGCCACCGTTTCCTTATTTAAAGTGCGATGTTACTTAGTTGTTAAAAAATATTTCGGCAGCAGCAGCTGTCAGAATCTGGGAACATAACATGAGATAAACTTTATTATGTCCATAATATTAGTAGTTACCATTTTTAGAGCTGTATTATTGTAAATGCTTCTTCTTCCTTTTTCTTGGTATTGCACTAAGTGGCAAACCTTTTCCATTGCCTTTTGTACTGTACCTACACATTTTTTATCGCGTAAGAGTACTATGCGTGATGCCCACCGACTTGGATATTTCGGAAGATCAGCTGCATATCACGACAAACAATATAGCTCGGCGACTCAGGTGGTGTTTGGACCGTCGCAACTGGACACTGGAGCAGTGGAAATCTGTTCTATGGAGCTGTGAGTGGAGGTTTACATTATTCCGGTCCGATGGACGTGTATGGGTGTGGCGTCTGCCCGGGGAACGGATTCTGCCGGAGTGTATACTGCCAACTAGGAAATTCGGTGGTGGTGGAGTGATGGTGTGGGGCTGTTTCACGGCCTTCGGCGTAGGACTGCTAGTGTTTGTCCATGGTAGCATGAATACAGAGGCCTACTGTAATATTCTGGATAATGAAATGCTCCCAACATTGTGGCGTTTTTATGGAATGGACCTGTGTTACTTCCACGATGACAATGCCAGGTGCCATGTTTCAAGGGCTACTATGCAGTGGTACGCCGACAACAATGTTCGCCGATTGGACTAGCTCACCCAGAGCTCTTACCTCAACCCTATAGAACATCTTTGGGACGAATTGGATCGCCGGGTGAGGGCTCGTCAGGCGTGGCCACAATCCACTGCTCAACTCATGGAATGGTTGCAAGAGGAATGGCGACGAATCCCTGTGGATGTTCTGCAAACACTCGTAGAGAGCAGGCCAGACAGGGTGGCTGCTGTTATAGCCGCAAGAGGTGGCCCTACGAGGTTCTAACGGGGTGACAACCACCTAGTAAACATTGTGGACAGGTGCCCGATTACTTTTTGGCCGATAGTGTAAAATCATTTACGAAAGTTTTTTAAATATTTATTTCAAAAGTTATATTATTTATATAGCGGAGGCAGTATTCGATATTCGGTATAATTTTTTTTACTTTTTAGCCAAGCATACCAATTTACATAGGAAGACAATATGTATGTGCAAAATTCGGGTTTGTGAAATATTGTAACAGTAAAATGTTGTTTTTCATAAAGAAAATTGGCTGTTTTTAAGTAACACTAACAATGGCTTCATTTTTATTTTTTATGCAGAACAAATGCCACCTCGAAAAAAATGTATAATTTTCTTGTAATTTGTGGCGCAAGTTAACATTGGTGACATATAAGGGCAACGGAGTCCGTCCGACTGTTAAGGTAAGTAAGCTACAATGACAGCGGAGGCGGCTGAGCTAGGTGTCTGAGAAAGTGAAATTGGTGAACCATGTTCTTGTATAATGAGTGGGAAGGAGCACGCTGTACTGAGAGTTTTATCCGTAGGGCTGAGTATGAGTATGTACGCAGTTAGCGCATGTCACAGCTACCTGCTCTACCGGGAGGTAATAAAACTTGTTATCCTGACGAGATGCTAGAACCCCAAGCGGCTGTCTATGATGTCAGACGAATTAATTTTAGCCATGCAACACATCTATTTACAGTAACGCATTCATCTGTTTGCAGTTAATGTCTTAATTAGCACCTAGGCGTCTAGAGGCTGTTCACGGTAAAGTGAGCACTTTTATTTTTTAGCCTAAGAAGTTAACTTCCGAGTGCTATGGACAATGAGGTTATTACTTACATTGCATTATTTACTTACAATGTGCTTAAAGAATGAAAAATAAATAGCTGAATGTGCTCACTCTAACGTGAACAGTCTATAATAGTCACTTGCTGTACGCTAGGAGAATGCTATCGTTGGGTTCCCCTCACTCCTCTCGTACCGAATATTTTCCCCATTATTTCCGACTAAAATGTTTGTGCGCAGGCTGGAGACGTAATATGACTGTCTGTAACTACGAAGGCTCGGAGCACCGTGCACGTTGGTCATGAACACACAATTACGGACCCTGCATTCCAGTTTGTGTCGCTCTTCTCGGGTTGCCTCGACTGCATACTGTGAAGGTGACAATTACGGACCCTGCATTCCAGTTTGCGTCGCTCTTCTCGGGTTGCCTCGACTGCATACTGTGAAGGTGACAATTACGGACCCTGCATTCCAGTTTGTGTCGCTCTTCTCGGGTTGCCTCGACTGCATACTGTGAAGGTGACAATTACGGACCCTGCATTCCAGTTTGTGTCGCTCTTCTCGGGTTGCCTCGACTGCATACTGTGAAGGTGACAATTACGGACCCTGCTTCCAGTTTGCGTCGCTCTTCTCGGGTTGCCTCGACTGCATACTGTGAAGGTGACAATTACGGACCCTGCATTCCAGTTTGCGTCGCTCTTCTCGGGTTACCTCGACTGCATACTGTGAAGGTGACAATTCGACCTTTCAACTTCTTTACACTCGTTCATCAAACGATTAACTTAGTCGTCATTCTAACACTTCCTGCTGTGTGTGCATGCAGGGCATAAACTTATTTCACCCCGCACCATATCTTGCTAGTCAGTGTCTGGCAGGTGACTTTGCGATAGGGATTTCTGACAGGGGGCTTTGAGATAGGAGGCCACCATCTTGCTAGTCAGTGAGACTTCCAAGATGGCTTCGCTGTTGGTGGACACGAATCCCCCAAGCCCCTGCCTCAGAACCCGTCCAGTAGTAGTCGTAGTATTGGCACGTAGGAGGTCCAAGATAAGCGTCGGGTAGGGTGAATCCTCACCACCCTGACTCCTCACGCACACTACCTAAGATGCAAGTTGTGCCATGTTGGCTTCAGTGTATGTGAGGAGTCGGCCGCCATTTTGGTAGTCAGTGGGTCCTCTAGAACATATGGACACCGCCATTTTGCTATAAAGTACAGTCTTGGTGTCTGTGCCAAGATCACTGCCACTGGAGTGCTCGTGGCTTCGCTGTGGGGACCCTGACACTATCTTGCTAGTCAGCGGGAACCCCAGCGCCATCTTGTTAGTCCGAGAGACTTCCAAGTTGCCTTTGCTGTGGGTACCTTTACGTGGTTATTGGCTAGAAGGCTTCGGGATAGGGATGCAGCTACCGGACAGTGCTGGATGGCTTTGAGCTGGGGACACGGCCGTAACACTTTCTCCTCCTAAAGTCTGTTCGAACACTGCCCCCTTGACAGGGCCTATGCCTGGGGATGTCTGGCTTCGCTATGGGGTACCATTTTGCCAGTTAGTGCCAAGATGCTGGTTGGCTTCGGGCTGGGGAGACAGCCGCCGGTCAGTGCTGGGAGGCTTCGGGCTGGGGACACAATCGTAACATTGCCCCCTCCTCAAATATGTTCGAACATGCTACCATTTTCAGCTATGTGGTGCATTTGGCAGCCATTTTACTAGGCAGTGCATTGGCTACCATTTTGCTAGATATCTCATTGATACCCAATGACTGCTGGGATAATGGCTGGCAAATGGTTGCCACTGGATTACTGGCCACCGGAGGGTGACTCGAGGGTGGCACAGGGATTCATCTATCTTACTGGTCAGTGAGAGAATGCTCGACTTCCACAATGGCAGGAGTAGAATGGTAGAGCTTGATGTGTGTACTTTACCTAGGATGGAAAGTATCAGCATGCTGTGGAGACTCCTGCTTTGGAATATTAGAGGAGGAGGAGATGGTAGTCGGGGTGACTCCTCGCCTGACTCCTCACATACGGCGAGTCAAATAATACATTGATGGGTCATCCCCATTGGATTATGCAGCAGGATTTTTTTTGCCATTCAAGGGGGGACAGTATATTGCTAGTTATTGTCTGGCACGTGGCTTTACACTAAAACCTGGCCACCATTTTACTAGACAGTGCACTGAAAACCATTTTGGGGGCACCATTTTGCTGGTCAGTCGAGCTGCTGCCAGTCAGTACTGGTCACCACCATATTGCTAGTCAGTGCGATGTCTGGGTCTTCCACCAGTCAGTGCTGGTCGCCGCCATCTTGCTAGACAGTGCGACTAAATTGAGGGAGCAGGTCAGTGCTAGCTGGATTTGGGCTGGGGACGCAGCCACCAGTGATCAGTGCAGGGTGACTTCGGGCTGGGGACGTGGTTGTAACACTGCCCTCTCATCAAGTCTGTTCGGACACTCCACGATTTTCGCCAGGCAGTGCAGCTATTTTGGTATGCAGTGCATTGTTAGCCATTTTGTTAGATAGTGCTGCTATTTTTGCCAGTGCTGTGTGGCTTCAGGCTCGGCATGCAGCCTCCATTTTGCCGGTCAGTGTTAGTTGTAGTTGGTCAGATGGAGCTTCGTATGCAGCCACAATTTTGTTGATCAGTGGTAGTAGTTGGCCAGATGGTGCTCTGGGCTGGGGACACAGCCGACATTGGTCAGTGCTGGGTGGCTTCAGGCTGGGGATGCGGTCGTAACACTGCCCCCTTCTCAAGTCTGTTCGAACAAACCACCATTTGTCTAGACAATGCATTGCACGCCATTTTGCTAAGCAGTGCAATAGACTGGGGACACGACCATAACTCTGCCCCCTCAAGTCTTTTCGAGTGCTACCATTTTTGTTAGGCAGTGCTTTATCTGCCATTTTGCTAGGCAATGTATTGGCAGCCATATTGCTCGACAGTGTATTGGTAGCCATTTTTCTAGACAGCATAGCCACCATCTTGCTAATAGACATGACAATCAAGCTGGTGTGCCAGGAATTTCTGCATTGGCCGACATTTTCCTAGACAGTGCACTGGTAGTTATTTTTATAGACAGTGCAATTGGATTCGCAGAACAGAGGGATTTATTGTGGAACCCAGCCAGTGAGGGCGTAATTTTGTTGGTCAGTAGGGCAGGGAGAATCTTTGTGGGGACCCCGGTGACATATTTTTTGCTAATAGAGATTTCTGGCACAGGAATTTGTCATTGGGACTCGGACTGCAGGAACAGACTTGAGCAGGAGGCAGTGTTACGGATTGATAGAGCAGAAAGTAGAGACATTCGGTGGGATGCAAGATTCCAGAAGTTTTTACTGACCTGTCTAACAAAATGACCACCATCGGCGTACTCTTGGCCACCATTTTGATAGGCAGTACCAATTCCAAGATGGTAGACCAGATTGACAGAGCAGGAAGTTCTGATCCAGCCACATCCACCTTCTCATTAAGTCAAATGCCTCAATGAGGAGTCATCGGTGGAATGCAAGAGCATGAGGGAAAACTGGACATTTCGAGAGAGAAAAAAAAAAGGGAAATTTTGGTGGGAAAAGTGCCCAATCGGAAGGAAAAAGGGGATTTTTCCAGGAATTTAGTCGTTTACTGTGCGAATTTTTGCGAAAATGACTTAATTCAAGACTGTGGCCGCCAGCTCACCATCCCCAATCCCCTCCGCCAAAACCCCCTTTTTCAACTACTCTCGTCGCATGTACAATACACGTTGGTTTGTAGGTGTTTACAACTATTATCCTTTATTTATATCTGCTAGCATCAACATACGGCAGTGTCTACCTTATCTCTCCCGCTCTTCGCGACCGTATTTTCTTGGGCTGACATAACGTGCAGCATTCGTTGCGCGTATAATATGCATCGGCTGGTAGATGTTTATATCCATTTTCCTTTATATTTATTATTTGTATGTGTTCTTCAACATGTAGCACTGTCATCGTCCCTTGCATGACCACTGTTTTAAACGCACGACATTTAGTGGAAAGCAAAGGAACACAGCCTTTACACGTCGTGTATTACGTCTTCAAATTATAACCATTGTTAAATAGTGCACTGCACTTGGCACATTGTAGAATTTTTTTGAGGTTGGTCCCGGATGTTAGCCGATCACATTGCGGGACAGAGCGGACCTTTTCCATTATTTAAAAACCTTAACTCACGCTGATGAAATATGAAGATGTGATCATATAAACGACCCAACTCTTCCTTTTCTCTTCCTCTTTTGTTTCAGGTCTCGAATGGTGGCACGGGAGGGTAATTCATAATAGCGCATCTTCCCCTCCACCAGGAGGGCTGGTACCTCCCAACTCCCTGGTTAAAAACTGAATCCAGCGTGACCAGCAAAACAAAAGATAGCCCCCTTATCAATCTCTCTCTTCTCGTGTTTCAAACACATTTTAAATAAAGACTATCCTTTCCCATCCTCTATTCTAGTAGAAAGCTTTTTCTACTTCATAAATGCATGCAATCTTGCAATCCTTTATCTGTCGAGGAGTTTTTACGGCGCCTATGCTGGTTTCCCCTCCCTCGTAGTTTAAGTTAGCATGGAGGTCAACTTGGCCTCAATCGCGGTCCAGTTTTTCCCAAATCCCAGTAAAGCCGCGAGCATGTGCGCTTGTGGTTAGAAACTTCTCTGCATGTCTAGGAGTAAGGGGCTCAGGCCTGATACGCACTTAAATCCTATCACTACCCTGAACCTCCGACTATCCTCTTAGTTTTATGGTAAGTTATAAAAAAGTATGAATATATACACGTAGTTAATGCGACCAGTATAGCAGTAATTCAAACTGTGAAGAGACTACCATCTCAAGCGAAGATGGCGGAAACTCCAGAATGTTGTTATGCACTCTTTCTGGAAGAAGACTTTTTCTAAAACCTGCAATACTTGTCTACACGACACTGGTTGTCCTCAAAATATAAAGCGTGTTATCTTATTTGAAAAGTGTAAACCACATTTTCGAAGGTTTGATAGCTTAATCAGTCATATTACAAAATGCAGAGCTCTCCTTCCTGCACATATCAGTGCTGAGAATAAAGTATTATTTTGATGGGATACACCTGTGAAAGCAAAATTTGATTCGTCAACATCATTGATGACTTCGTACCCAACCATCAAAATATGAGGTGGATCATTCACATCTCCTAGACATCCATGCAACTACAGTAAGATTACATTCACATCTCCTAGACATCCATGCAACTACAGTAAGATTACATTTGCATATGCCTGCAATGAGTACAGTCATATAAAGCTGAACACGTGCCGCACATGATATCGATATAATAAGTGTCAAGATGTGTTCACTCGTACAGACAGTTTAAACATACATATGAAAAAGTGCAAAGACCTTGTTACGCAACAAAGTGTATTGACATTGGCACCAATTTGTGGAGATCAGGTGCCTGCTGCATTGAATACTGGCGCACTGTCGCCATCGGCAACATAAGACCTGGGTGTGAACACTGTGGACGCTTCTCCACAGGCATCAAGCTATTCATGTGGCTACAGCGGCAAGAGAAGTCGAGAAGGCCTTACATATCTCTTGGCTGTTATAAGTGTTAGGCCTATGAAGCAACAGACATTGCAGACAAAGCACAATGTGAAATACAATTCCATCAGAAGAAGCCTGTCTGAGTCGCATCGCAACCATGCCAACAAGTGCACGTATAAAGCTCCTACACCTTTGTGTTGCGACCTTACCAAATCATCTTCCCGTGGCTGAATGAAGATGTATGTGGCATCTAATTGGTCAGGCATGGCGAATTATATTGGTACATATCTTAAATAAAGGATGTTCGGAAATTCCCCTTGCAAATTCCTATGACTTGTAGAGGGGACTGAGTAGTTGACATTTCGAATAGGAACTCATGTCCGGAAGCATACAGTTTCCATGCTGCAGCCATTTCAATCGTGGTATTTTAAACATGACCGTCCAGAATACCTGCCCACACATTGATAGAAAATCTGTGCTGGAATCCCTGGACATGCGCGGTATTAGGGTTTTCGTCTGCCCAGACATGGCTGTTTCGAGGATCGAGAACACTGTTCCAAGTAATTTACATTCATCTGAACAGAACGCGACGTGAGAATGAGCTCGTTGTTACAGGAACCAAGTGCAGAAGTGAACACGTGGTGCAACATTGGCTGTGCCCAAAGACTGTATTTGGAGGTGGTAAAGATGTAGTTGTTGCTCATGCAGAACTTCACAGGCAATGCTGGGAGCAACACCCATTGCACGCGCTATTGTTCGCGTACTAGCTAAAGGGCTCTTAAACGTGATGCAGTACAACCTCCTCCAATTCGGTAGTGCGGCGTCTCTTTGGAGCACCACTATCGTCCCTGTCGGCGCTATTCACGGAGCATGATGCATGACTGTGGCAAAAAGGGTACATGATGGTTCGCACATTGTAGATAGCACTCTTGATACAGCCGACGAGTTTGTCTTTCGTTACTTTCAGCTGTGCCATACAAAAGGATCATATCTGTGTATTCCGCAAACGTGTACTCAACCATGTTACTCGGTGACATATGTGAATATGGCTCAAAGCAGGGTAGAGGTCGCGTGCCATCAGGTGATTGTCCGAAGTAATGTACTGCCTACCCGGTTACGTACTAACATATACACATCCAAGACATTGCTCTTTCTCTCAGCAGAAGTGAACGAGTGATACGCCTGATTTGGAAAAGTTGTAGCGCGGAAACTGTACGTTTCTGGACGTGGGTTGCTGTTGAAAAGATCGTCTTCTCTGTCCCCTCTACAAGTACTAGGTGTTTGTAATGGGAATTTCGGCGCATTCTGTAGAGAGAGCATAACAAGTAGTAGGGCCGGGTGGGTTCTTGACTACCCGAGGTGAATGATACGTGGATGGAGCAGATTAATTTTCATATTGCTAATTTACATATTACTAATTAATATAATGCAATTAATTAGAAAATTTATTGATGAGATTACCAGAGTCAAATTTTCAAAAATTTCGGAATATTTTGAATTTTTTATTTATTTTTTATTTTTGTGTTTTGGGGGAGGGTCGGTACGTGTACATAGGAAAATATGTATATCTGGGAACTATGTTTACTGTCTGACGTCCGGCAGCCGACTGAGCAACGACTGCTAGTGTATTGGATATATAAGATGTGATCTTGGTGCAAGAGTGGTATAATAAACATTTATTTTTGGGGAGATATGTATTGAGGTGTTGGATCACTTGCGACTAGTGGGAGTGGAGTACACATGTGTCCAGGTCGCTCTCTGAATGCTTACAGAAAACAAATTAGATACTGGGGAAATGTTTTAGCAAAGCAAATTTTAATTAAAAGCAAATAAACTGAAATACGATTTTCATTCAAATACATCACAGTCTACTAATTTAATTAAAACGTACACGATTCCTCGAATAACATAAAAGGAACGAACTATTTCAGCAAAGCAAATGAAATAAGTACGAATCATTAAAAATGACTAATCACTAACCACTAAAATAATTCCCCTATCAATATAGACAGAAACAAAATCTAACCCACTAACTGAATTCCCATTAAAATAATAAAACTAACGACATGCTCAGCTGACATAAAAACATAATTTACAATCGAAATTAAAAACTCACCATAACTCCATGTGCCTAAAAACGAATATAAACACGTTAATGCACTTCGCCCACATCGGCTCTCAAGAGCAAAACATAATGCACAAACACCTAAGATGCAACGAAATACAGGTTAGACCAGACGAACTATCTTTCACAAATTGAATGAATAAGCTAAGAAATTAATCTAACTTACCTCAAGCGAACGTTATTAAAAGTACAAAGGATGTTAATTTCGCAAACGTGTCTTGCTAGCTCATACGACCATCACAAGGTCTACCTATTGTGAAAACCCGATGCACGTAGTTAATTATACAATATGTTAAAAATAATTTTAAAAAATGTACTGCATTGCAATACCGTTTAAAGAACACTGCGACCGGGATATTACAGACGCATATTCGTTTAGCCTGTTGTACGTATGTGGATCGTGCCTATGTCACTTCCGAACTCGCCACTCTCAATGTTCGCCTATCGCACGCATTTTACGTAAATTAATAATGAAACCTAGTAAATCCCCGAAGTACTTATGCGAACAGACGAGAGTTTAACAAATAATAAAATCGAAATTGAGAAAGGTGGTGTGATGTGTATGAGATGTCCATTAGACCTCGCTCCAGGCTGGCTGCTCGGTCAGGACTGACTACTCCCGGGAGGAAGAAGAATGAGCGATTCGCAGCCTCCTGTTAGGGAGTACAAACCTACCTCAGTTCTTCACAGCGCCAAGACAGGGCTCAGGGTTGGAGAATAACAAGCTGGAGCTGCTATGTCGGCAAAGCCAGCGCTCAACAGCCAGACAAGGCTAGCTCGCTGAAAAAATTTCAATTACTAAAAACTTGATTAAATTATATGCAATCCTGTCAGGTCTACAGCAAAATACATAAATATTTCATTCCCAGGAATTTTAATTACCTGCAAACTTAAATTTTAAAGAAATATCCCGCAAAACACAAGCTAAACCAACATATTTTAATATTTTCAAAAAAATTAGAATTTCTTTTATCTAAAAATAGGTTATTCAATTATCACCCTCCTCGGCTCTCAAGACCCAGATACATAATATCAAGTATTTGAAAACGGTTTTCCATGTGACGTAGCGTTTTCACAATTTCAAACTATTTGCTAGCTAACACGATTCGATAAACATTTTAAAGGAAACACAATTTCTAATTAAAAAAATACATTTCTGCGTATGAAATTTTCTACAAAACCGTAAGATTTAAACCGACATTCGTGAAAATAGAGACTGTCTCTAATAACTTTCTTTTTACAAATGGTTTGTCCAAGGTTATTGTTATACCATTTATAACAAAGGCATATTTTTAACATTTCTGACCCGATGTGTTTTTGTAAAGTAACAAAATAAATGATAAATTTCAACAAGAAACAGTATTTTAAACAAAATTAACAGAGACGATCCTGGATTTATCTTAAACAAACATTCAATTTCTGAAATAGAAAACATGTTTCTGCATCAAGACTTCTCTACGAAACGCAAGGCCCATAAATCTGAACATAAAATATGATTTTACAACTGCACCCAACTAAGATTATCATTGTACCATTTATATCAGAACAGCATATACTTGGACAAATGCACATATTTATTTTAAAATACTATGGCTCCACCCAATATTAATGAAATACCATGTATCCAGCCTGAAATGAGTTATAAAATGCAAAATTAAATTATATTTCAACCACTTTTCTAAAAAAGACGATTTAAATAAAAATTCAAGGAAAATGGCAGCCATATTGGATTCAATTACTATACAAGAAGGAATAAATTAATTTTTTCTCAGTCTTAAGCCAGCAGTTGTCGAGTCATATCGTGTCGGGAGTGTATCACCGAGATGTTTACATCAATCAACAGACGTCTCCAAGCCGTACAACAGTATACAAGCTTCAGCAGGTAATATAAACAACAGACACTGCTGTGATTCTTGTGACAAAGAATGCACGAGTGTGTTTAACGCAATTTTAGCTTACAGTCAAAGTAAATCACTTAACTCTAGATATTGAGAACCAGCTCTCGCGGCTACCTAAAGCCTTCATAATAACCTTTGCAACACACGAAATTTAACATGTGTATCAGTTCCTCTCAGAGGAAATAAGGGGGTGATGATATAGTCTCGTATTTGTTTTGTGACAAACATTGTTCCTATGCTACACCGGCTTTCTTAAATGAACCAAACACAATCCATCCGAGGAGAAATTATATAATGCAAAGCTGGCAAAATGTAATGCAACTTGTTAATCATCCTGAATTACCAAGAGACAACTCGGGGATGGACGAAGTCGATTCAGAGGCCACAACTGAACATTTGTAAATTAGACTTGTTAAATGTTAAACTCTTATGTCACCGTGATTGAAACAGTTTAAAAATGATATGCTACACACAAGGATTTGAAAACCATCACCACAAGGCTTTTGTCATTAAAGAACTTGCAATATCATATGCGAATGATGATAATAAAACTTAATACTTAAGTTTTAAATCACCCAAGCCTTGGTCTGTGTTAAATCCCAAAATGAAAATGACGTTCCGGCATCAAACACATGGATTGAAATGGGACACTTGTTATAGCTTACGAACACAGTTCCCAGTACATGACCGATGTGCTCCTCGAAGACTATTCTGTTTATGTATTGGGAAAAATGCAGTAGGAAATTGTAGTGAGTCTGACAAATGCAGAAATGGTAAACATTAGAAGATATTTCTGTACAAGCATTAATTTGCTAGTCATACGTTATAACACTAACCACTGTGATAAAAAAAATAGAAGTTTTGTTTGCAGTGCAAAAGCGTTGAGAGTATCTGTACCATCATCCTACCTGTGTGTAAAGATAATTATTTAAAAATGGTTTGTTATATGTTCATACTTCCATAAGATGTTGAAATGGAGACATTCAATCCAGAACAAGCATAAGAGAGTTTGGTGTGCCGATACAAGTGTATGTGGTTCAAGTCTAAAGACAACATATTCTTCCAATTACACATGTGCAACAGAGATGAACACTGGAACTTCACACAAAGTTGGGGAGGAAATACCTATAAAGAATGAGTATTGCATTATTAACAAGAAAGCTACTCGGTTTTCAACATTCAACCCCACAGCGAACTACCATGCCGTTAAAATGAGAATTCTAGGACAGCCACACAGTTTGGAAAGGAACCTGTAATAACAAGCAGCATATCATGCAAATACAAGGAAGAAGTCTACTTCAAATGTCGCATTGTGGTATGTGGAAATGCAAAGTGGGCAGAGCAACACTTTCGGCTAAAAATTCGATTTAATCAACATGACATTAGGAAAAGATTATATTTCAAAGTGATGTTTGAACCTACTTGGTGGTACACGCCGAACAAAATGTGGAACCATTTTTTTTTTAAATATAAAGGAACAAACATATAGTAGAACAACAGTTACGATGGAAAGGTTAGACTCAACTCTTCAATATACAAGTATTACTACAGGCTACGAAAAAATATGGATTGACTATAAGAAGATGGCCTACTACAGATTAAAATGTGTAAACAACATTGGTGTTTTTTCAGTAATTAGTCTGACATACTTTAAAAGTTTTAGATGTTTGTTATGGAAAATTATGTGCTTTGTATAATTTGCATCTTGACAGCGCACTACCCTGCAGTAGGAATGTGTTAGTATTTGAAGCTTTCTGTAAATACATAGCGAAATGCACCACATGTAAAAGTTGAATACATAATGCAAAAGGTATGTAGCTGTTCTTTTCCTATAGTGTGGAGCAAAGAATGTGCCAAGTAACATGTTACACATATAGGTAACCAAGCATTAATATCTCTCTAATCTGCCAGACAAATAGTTTAAATTCAATACAAGGGTAATAGGTAAAATTATTAAATGCATTGTAAACACAGCTGGTTTGTTACGAAGCGCGAGTGCCGCCCGGCGACTGTCACCCAGCGCGACTTGCTATGCGATGTCCATGGAGTGGCAGTTAAAGGGAAGTAGTGGCCATCTTGGAAAGGGGCGGTTCTCAGCACAGGCTTATGTGCCCATGTGGGGAAAGGATGGCAGGGGAGCACGAATGCACATTGGAACACTCCAGGGATAATCTTTGTGCATGCGCTGTCTCCCTTCCGCCCACCATGAGCCTGGAGGTGAAAGACTGTTTCGGCTGGGGTGGGGCTAGGCAGAGAAGCAGACTAGTGTGCAACCTCGCTCCCTCCTTCAGTCATCTTGCTGTTCGCCATCTCCTCGCCGTGCATATCCCAGCTCGCCTCACACTGCTCCCTCCCTCACACCACACTGATGCCTCGGCATGCCTCTCTCGCGTCAGCAGCTCCGACAGTCTGAGTCTATTTTGTAATCAAGCCTCGCTTCGTCATATTTCAGCACGCTGCAGGAAGTAAACATTTTTGTGCCGTGACTTTTAAACATGAATTTTGAAGAACTGTATTATATTGCATAACTTTTATTTGTGTAATGAAATTGGTTAACATTAATTAAACAGTCCTTTTTTCCTCTGTGTATTATAAATTTTAACCAACGCTTGTACCACTGATTAAAAAAAAATTCTGTTTGAATACTATTTAGTGAAATTTTCTCTTTAGATTCGCATACCTATTAACCCACATTGTGGCACTAATTTTAGTGTAGTGGGAAACAAATATTTTCTTTTCTCACAATGAGTGAGGGAAAGCATTGGTATTTTGTTGGAAGATCTTTTCATTAGCGATACAGAAAGTGAACCTGATTCACTACCTAAAATACTGCCTAGTACAAGCTGTCAATGTTGTTTCACCTAAACAGTGACGTTATGTTATTGGACGATCTTGAGTGATTCGAGCACCGATTCACACACGGAAAGACTGCCAACTGTTATCAGATCGGGACACGACAGTTTCCCCCAAACTCTGTAAAGTAGATCTCCTGTTAGACAATTTGTATTTATCTGACAGGGAAAATTCGAGTGAGTTCGATAGTATTTCATCCGAGTCACAAGCAAGTTTTGTCAGATGAAGTTTTATTTAGGGAACCAGAAAATGATTCATTTTCCGATTTGTCAGCCCCAGTAGTGTGATTGCCAGACCTCTCATACATGTTACTGGCCAATGATTTCGCATATAGATTGACATGCAGATACATAATGATCAAGTAGTCTGATGCTGATTGAGCATTTTTCACAAGGCTCAAGGTCCCTTAGAGTTAGCAGCACCCCGGCCTATACCAATTTGTTTAACTATAGCATGTAAATTCCTGAAATCCTTCCTGGGAGGGAAACACTACAGATATAATTTACTTTCAATGAATCTCTTTCTGTCCTACATTCGCCCAATGTGGGTGAAATCTACAATGAAATGATTAAGCCTTACATCACAGACAGACTTCCATATTTTAGTGCACATGGTTCTGGTTTGAGTCTGCTGCTACTACTGCATATGGATGTTCACATCTCAATTTATAGCATTCACCATCGGTGCTGCACACACTATGCTCCAAGTTTATTGCCAATAAGAAGGCCTGCATTAATGTGCAGTGTCCTGAGGGGATGTTTTACCATCATACCAGCTTGCTTTCCTGCTGCACAACATGACAGAATGAATTCATATAGAAAACCTTATGGGGCTTTGAATACTGAAGGTCTGTCTGATCCTGTAGTGATACAGGATATCGCTAAGTTTGGGAAGAACAATTTTATTTTTATCAATGTCTATGGTGTTATGGACAGAGATAGTAATATAAGTGACAACTTACGATAAGCAAGGTGTTGTATCAATGCATATTTCTCCTGTACGCCATGATCATCCTGCAAATGTTTTGGCAATCTGCACTTGTGGTAATGATCCACATCTGCATATTGTTTGCATTAAAGATGTCACTGCTGGTTGATTGTCAGATGAGTAATAAAAACGGAAAATATATTTGCCATTGTTCACTCCAGTACTTTGTTAGTGAGGAGAATTTCTCAGATCGTAGTATTCTCTGTCCGCAACAAATAGTCGTTTGCTGTACTTTCCCCACTGGAGACAAGTACATTAAATTTAACGATTATACAAATACCAAAGATTGGGTTTCGTTGCCTATTGTGATGTAGAAAATTGTCTGAAA
The DNA here is from genome assembly GCA_029891345.1 of Dryococelus australis. NCBI lineage: Eukaryota > Metazoa > Arthropoda > Insecta > Phasmatodea > Phasmatidae > Dryococelus > Dryococelus australis. The sequence continues at coordinate 117,283,790 of CM057003.1, read as the reverse complement.
CCCTTGTCCACTTGCCTGCCCGATTATGAGACTAGTAATACCACTATCACATGCTTGTAGCATTTTGTTGGCGAGTTCATACAATCCTAGTTTATCTAACTACATTGGGTTTATGGGTGACGATTGTATGTTCCAATTAGTCAATAAATTAGTTGAATTGACAAAGAGTGTGGGAGGAATTTACAGCATGACTGTTCCAATGAAGCCAAAACCCCATGCTTATGAAGCTAGGTTGGCAGCTCAGAAAGGTCATATTTTCTAGGAAGAAATCGGTGCACATCCTTCTGTAGTCTACCATGACGATCTGACCACTGAAATCATATGTCGCGCACATAAAAAGTGTAACTTGAATTTCCGACTGCCAAAGAAACAACTTGTCTCCAGCTTTCATAATCTGCTGAATTATGACTCACTTTTTCATAAAGCCTTTGGTTGAATGTCCCATCACAACCCGACGGAACCGTGGTAATCTAAAACCCGGGTAATATCCAGGTGATTGGAATGACCCTTGAAAAATACAAATGCATCAACAAAATTCCCAGTGGGATTGAATGCAAAGGAAAGGTGCAATATTTCACATTGTTTTATTGATTCATTCCAGTTCATGAGAGCCTGTCTGGAAACTTTGGCAGGAAATTTAAAACCTGCACAATTGAGTATCATCTGCTCGATGTTTCAGACAACACACAATTTGAATTGGCAAAAAGGAAGGGAGTGTTTCTTTACGACTTAAGTCGCCAGATAGTCTGATGTGTACCACACTCACCAAATGGTGCATTTCATAATGTAATGAAAGGCGAAGGCGAAGGCATTAGCGATTAGGATTATGCTCAAGCCACTTGGGATGCTTTCAACTGTGTGAACTGGTTGCAGTTTGCCATCCAATATTTACATCTGAACACTTATTTGCTGGCATTTTTTTTTTAATTTATGGACCATACGTTTGGCTCATTATGGTCTTGACCCCATCATGTACGTAACAGATCTGTCTTTCATGAGATGCTTTATTATCAGTGACACGTGCACGACTAGAGTTGTTGACTGACCCAGAGATGTATATTTTTGTAGAATGCAGGGTTAGGGACAGCATTACCCAGGTTTTCTAAAGGCATATGGAAGCCAATAATATTTACATGGGTGAAGATTACCACCCCAGTGTGGCATTGAAATATGTTATTTCGACTTAAACGGGCTTTACAGTCAAGCTATGAAGTGCAAGCTTCCTATTGGCAATTATGATTGGGTTGAGGCTGATGTGGTTGCATCGTGGGATTTCGCGAACTTTGAATGATTGGGACACTTGATTTTTTGCATACTGTCTTTTCCAGAAGAATGCCATGATGCTTTATCTGATATGCCTTTGGCCCCTGTAACTTGCATACCTCCTAACAGCTCTCGCGTAAAACTTCTTTTGACACTTGTGCTGCGGAATAAATGTTATATGCAGGGAAACACTGAAGCACTATTTGATGTATGGAGCCAACCTTGACTGTTCATCACATTCTGTGCTTTGAGCAGAAGGTCTGGATGGCACCTTACATCAAATTTAATATTGACAAACGTGCTCAGGCTGCAAACTAATTCGAGAAATAATTTTTAAGCTCAATAATTCCATACATGGAAAAACTTGCAGAATGTCTGCCGGGAAAGGGATAGGAGTCGTTACCCGGTTTGACAGCCATAGGGGCTGCAGAGCTGATAGGTTGTCCTATATTCAAGGAAAGGCAAATAATTGATGAGAATATTGTCCTATCGAGATAAAGTGCTGTGTCACATTTAACAAGCCTTCGTACACTGGTGTTGCTATTCTTGATTTTTCCAAATTAACCCTGTTTCATTACCAGTACATGAGCACCGAATTTCCTCTGCCATTCTTCCAACTTCTATACTGTGATACTGTGATACCGACAGCCTAAAATGAAATCGCCTGTAGATGTGTTTATAATGTAATTACCCCAGATTTAAAAGTGTGATTTGATACTTCCAAATATGAGCTCGATAATCTACAAAAAAAATTCCCTCGCGAGAGCAAAGATCGTACAGGGGTGATGAAAGACGAGTGTGCTGGTCGAATAGTCTCATTTTATAGATTTGTGTCCCAAGCTTTATACATATATAGTTGAAAATGAGAAGTGTATGCATAAGACGAAGGGCGCAAGTCTAACATCTTGCAGAAGCTCCGATATGAGGATAATTGGGAATGCCTCTAAAATCTTGCTAGGACTTTGGGAACTCAATATCAGTTCTGTTCGCATGGTTATGAAGTTTACACCGAATACATTACCATGGTAGCATTATAAGGTTTTGATAAGTGCTATGTTGAGGTGCGCATGTATGTGTGCGTGCACATATGTAGGTGTTTACCAAAATTTACATGGATGTGACATGTCAATAACAGAGGATGCTGCAAGTGCCATAATGATGCCACACTGGAGCACCATTAATTTGTAACTTTTGTATATAGTTTTAATGATTTTTTCAATCATTTTAAATAATGTGTATGATTGTGTGTGAATGTTTGTATATTTTAACGCGTGTAAAAAGTTTGTAGAATATAGTTATAAGTATTAGTGATTAGGTGCAAGTACATTTTTATTTCAAGGAATGTTTTTGCTAAGTTCGTAAATTTTGAAAGCATTTACAAAGTTTTTCAAAACTTTTTTTTCAAAACTTTGTAAATGTTTGTAAACATTGTACAATTTTTTTGTAGGATTTGTAATGTTTAAGAATCTTTGTTAGTATATTTGTGAAGTTTTATGATTTGTTGTAAAGTTTATATTATTTGTGATTGTAAATACAGTTTTAAGGATTGTTTTTGAAAATTATAAACACTGGTGAAGGCAATAACTTGTTTTGGTTTTTCATAGTTTTAATTCCTGCTGTCAGTTATTGTATAATTTGTTTACATTATTGATCTTTGAGTATATCTGGAGTATGTGGGTGACTAAATGCAATAATTGTTAATCATGTTTTTACACATTATTTACACAATTTGAAAACCCATGAGGGAGAGTCTCGATAAAGTCTGTCGACACATCTGAACTTGAGACATTTTGGTGACAACCTACGCTGTTGCTAATGAAATTGGGCGAAAGTGGTCTGGGAGAATTCCAGGTATACGCTCTCTTCAGGTATATGAACTTTTCTGCACATCGCAGCGAGGAATATCTAGTGCTAAGCTTCGCTCCATATCACTAGCTGGCGACGACTGTCGTAACAAGCCAAAATATTATGAAAAGGGCATGCAATTATCAATCATTCGATAAAACTAAGTTGCTTAAAAAACTTTTAACATACAAAAATTTACTTTGGCTGTGAATTAACACAATGTCTGCTGACAATAGATATTCTTCAAATATGTGCTGAAATGGATGGCACTAAGGTACACTATACATATAATTGTTTTTAAATTAATGTGCTTTTCTCATCTATACAAGATTTGATTTAGAGAGACATTATAAAGTTTGCAACATTGGTTTTCCACCTCCACACCCCACTTAAGACCAAACTTGGGGTAAGTTAGATTAATTTCTTAAGATATTCACTCAGTTTGTGCAAGATCGTTCGTCTGGTTTAACCTGTATTTAGTTACATCTTAGGTGTTTCGATAGTAACTATTTGGTCTTGAGAGCCGAAGTGGGCGAAGTGCATTATGGTGTTTATATTAGTTATTAGACAGCTGGAGTGCTGGCGAGTTTTTGATTGTAAATCTTGTTTTTTTTTTGTCAGCTGCGTGTCATTTGTTTTAATTATTTTAATGGGAATTTAGTTAGTGGGTTTGCATTTGTTTCTGTCTATATTGTTAGGGGAACTAGCTTTGTGGTCTATTTGGTCCATAATGGTCAATCAGGATAGTGATTAAAGTTTTTTTTATGATTTGTACTTATTCAATTTGCTTCGCCGAAATAGATTGTTCCTTTTTTGCTATTCGAGGAGTCCTGCACGGTTTAATTAAATTAGTAGACTATCTTGTATTTGAACATAAATATTCTCTTTTTGTTGAACTGATTTTAATTAAAATTATTTCCTTCGCCGAAAACATTTCTCCCATACCTAATGTGTTCAGTATGAATTCAGAGATTTGCCTGGACGCAAGTGTACCCCGCTCACATCAGTGGCAAATGCTCTAACACCTTAATACACATCTCCCCCTCCCCCAAAAATACATTTTCCTAATACCACCCTTGCACCAAGCTCACAACATATAACGAATACACTGTCATTGCTCAGTCAGTTGCCGGACGTCACAGTAAACATCGCTCCTCAATATACATATTTCCCATGTACACATACGACCCCTCCCCCCTAAATTTAAAAACTAATTTTTTTTTAATTTTCCAGAATTTTGGAAATCTGATTTTGCTAATCAGATCAAACAATTAGCTAATTAATCGAATTAAATGAGTAACATGCAAATGTATCCTCTCCACCCACATGTAATTCACCTCATGTGGTCCAGAACCCACCTGGCCCTACAACTATAACTGACAAACTTGCATATGAGATGGAAAAAAGACCATGGTACTGTAAAATATAATGTGTGGTTGGAATGTGAAAATACTAAACCAGAGGCACATGTAAAAAATAAAGAGTGAGAGCCTTCCATACCTCTGATCTGCTTCTGCATAAAACATTAAATCCAAGACTACTTTGCAGATAGTATACTGAGTATTATACTGAGCATTTGTCAAGAGGAAGAATATATGGGAAAGTGTACTGGTTGTACATTTTATATGATAGATCAGCTACATTTGAAAACTCCTACACATACGCCACTTAGTAAATAGTCTATCTGAGTAGAGAGAGTTACAACATAAAAATCAGCAAACCACTATGCGAGTGCAAAGCCCGGATTGAATAGGGTTACATACTCTTACTGGAATGGTGGACACTTGGGCACTTACACAGATGAATGTGGTGGACATTTTCATACAATGTTTGCTCATGAACCAGTAATATTAAGTCAAGCCAACAATTTATCGACTGTACCACGTATGGCCAGTGCCGTGTGTTCTACATCTGAGAAGATACTCCATTACCGTGCTCACTGGAAGAAGTTTGAGTACATGCTACAAGATGGGACAATCTGCCTCTACGTTCATCGGACTGCCTAAATAGAATGCTATGGATGATGCTTTGTCCTTCAGTGGGTTATCAACATGTAGATCTACTAGCTGCAAATATAAGGAAACCACTACTTAAATGAAATTGTTAGGTAATTTGAAGAAGTTTTCTAAACAGCATTCACGTGTTCTAAGTGTTGACTCCGTGAGAATGGATCCAGGCCTAACTTAAGCAAATTTCGGCTTTAGTGATATAAATTCTGAAGTTAAGAATTTTAGAAGAACTTAATCGACTAATAAAAGAAATGGATATTTTCAAAGAAAAAACAAATGATCTTTTTTATAATATGCGTGTAACAAAGGTTTTAAATTTACACTCATCTATTTAATATGGGCATAAAAAGTATTAGGGTTTAAAATAATGTTTCGAGATAGTGCAGGGAGCTGGTTTTGTATTTCACTGTGATTTTATATATATAATAAGCAAGACTTGTAGAAAAAGAAAATAAAACATTTAATATGTACCTTTATATAATAAACTGTTACAAATGTAATAAATATTTTGATAACATGTGCGTGACTGAAAAAAACTTAAAAATACAATATTCTTTAACATGAACTATATATTTCATACTGGGGATAAGACAAATTATACGAGGATAGGCGAAGTTGCTCTTTATCTTGGTCACTTATTTACTGTGTTTTTACTTACTTAAATTACTAAGATAATACATTACGATGTCAAAAATCCATTAGATAAATTAACACTATCTTGGCACCTCTGGGGATGAAAAGCATTTAAAAAGTATTCCATGTATATTTAAATGTCTGCACTCTTTGCACCTCCTCGCTCATTTTTTTTACATTAAGAAATAGTTCCTCCTCTTTATACTCTTTACATGTGTCATTCATGTCAAGAATTATGTTTAAATTTCAACTCTGCCAGAGATGATTTACTCCGAGTAATATTTTGAAAAGAAGTTCAAATATTTGCATCACTGGATCTGTGCTAATACAGTCGCATCGTCATGCTCGGAAATCTTGTGCTCAATAGTCTCCGCACGCTCAGCAATCAACACCATATGCTCCGCAATCAGCACCAAATCAAAACTTATCCTTCCAAAATCATCCTTCAGCCGGCCAAATGTGTCGGAGCTGAAGTTCTGGAGAATGAGTACATGTATGATTACTCACTACAATTTTTTTCTTATGAGAAATATTTAACGTCATTTGGCAAATCTAGTGCTGTATTTTAATATAAAGAAGTTTGTTAATTTACTTAAAATTTCTTAAAATATTAAGAAATTAAAAAATTGGCAAGCTCGACTATATTAATGGCTGTCCTGTCCTATAGGAGGGTGATACTGTGTGGTGCTACATTGGTTAGCAATTATATTTAGCTGGCTTTTATTCTATCGTTTCTCATTACTATTTTTAATCGATTACAATTCTATTTTTTCGGGTATCTTACTATAACGAATTTTAAAACTGAGCATGAAGTACAATCAACTAGTTTTTAACGTATGGTATTTGTATTTTCCCGACAGACCATATGAAATTTACATATCTAATGTTACTTGCGAGATATTTAACAGAGACTTACCAATATCAGTATGTAACATACATAAAATAAATATGAGAGTAACCACATGCTGTACTCTTTAAAGCTGTGTTAAGTTTTCCATATTTACACAGGTTGCAGGTACGTCATATCATGTACGATGTAAACATTAAAATATAAAAAAAATTCTTTTATAAAACCATTTTACACTGAATAGGGATTTATATCTGTAGATAGCTCATAGTACGAATTGCAACAGTTTGAAGTCAAGTAGCATTTTTAGGTCTGTAGATAAATGTGTATTTAACATTTGGAACGTCATACGATACTTTAGAGGAATGTGAAAATATAGTTAAATATCTAATAAATACAAAATTTTGGGGCAAGCGATATCAAAACTAGTACGTGAGTGACGAGAGACTAATTATTAGTATGTGTCTTGGCAGTAGAAATGATTAATACACTAAAACAATGACTCGTCAATTAAAAATTCTTCAAAACGGCGAGATGAATAAAGGGGATAATATGGTTAATTAGTATGTGTATGGTATAATACACTCCATTCAGTTACGTCCGCCTTCTATAAAGCCCTGTTGAAGTTATACTTTCAGGATATTCCTCCGCTTTATACAAACAAAGCTAAGAAAATTACGCGAGACGACCAATGCACTGCATTGTTACAAGATCAGTGTAGTAATATTTTTCATAAGAATATTACTCAAGAGATATTACCAGCGCACACATCTGTTCATATTAGTTATAAATAAAGTATTAAAATTTAAAGAAGTTATATTTAATAAAAACCTAATATACTTTTATTTAAACAGAAGTATAAAATGCTTATGGTACGACATTTAGTAAGCCAAACGCTTCACACAAGGATTTTTTTTTTTTTCGAAGATTTGGTTCCGAAAGTGTGAAGAAATCTCTAATAGACTATACCATATTCGAATCCTGACTGCTGTTTTTAAAATTCTTGCTTTAGTAGGAGAGACTGGCCCTCCCTAGGAAATGCAAGCACGGACAGGCTTGACATATCACCAGATTGTGTAAGTAGTTATCTCCTGAAGCTGGTGATTGTTACATGATGCGGATGATGCTTATAATATATTTATAACAAAATAACTGTGTATTGTGAAGTATTTTCCCGTGAAAAGATTGGGCTTTAGGTGATTGAACCTACGATGTCAACCTCAATATCGGTCCACTATTCATACCACTGCTGGAGGTACACAAGATATTAAATATAAAAAGTAAAACAGCATATGCAAAATTATGTCTATAATTCTGAAATTTTGCATGAATATTTGAAGGGGGATTTAATTAGAATAATTATAATCTATTAGTTGACTTGACTGGAGGGGTCTGTGCATATAAATCATGTTGATCTGAGCTTCTGTTGAACTCTTATCGATAGCTAGGAGATTCCTCTGATCTCCAGATCTTCTGTATGAGTGATACTGCGACCAGTTTTCCAATTATGGTAAACCTCTTCTCTTATGTTTTGTGATGACTAATATCAGAGTACATATTTAGTTTAAATGTGTGTGTTGCGATGCTTCATTACACAGTTCACACATGTAGTTTTATTACGAATAAAAATTTTCGGGAGAGCAATATCTAAGTGTTCACAAAATGCCGGACAAGTTGCTCACGCCCCTCTATCAGTGTTTGAGGTAACACACATTGTTTGAATACTATTGTCCCAGAACTTCCACCCCACTCTTACGGAGGTCTGTTCTGGTTTCTCAATTTCGTGGTTCTGTCTACCTATGTTTGATAAATATTGTTTACTTATTTACATATAAATTGTCTTTTTGCAAAGAACGAAGTTTTTTTCTGGATTGCTAGCGTTAGCTGTAATCTAAATTTGACCGTTTCCTTTCAATCTTTTCTTAAATAGGTCCCTAGACATGGCACTTCACACATGAGTAACCGGTTCCAAGTTTCATGCATCTAATTGCAATGTATGGGCGAAGTGTCTTAGAGCATAAGTCGTCATAAGGAGGTATGTAACTTACAAACATGTTTAATTATACATAATTTTGTAATGGTTACGAGTGCTGGACGACTAAATTAAGAACGTGAAGGAGGTTGTGGCGATACGAGGGATATATTTTGTACGAAAGGTATCAGGAGGGAAGAAATCAAGCTTTTGATATTACGCATGTTCTTACTAGATGTTTTGTATATGCAGACTCCATAAGTTATTATTTTGAGGAAAGCACAGGAGCAGCACGAAAAGCTTCCGAAGCCTTATTCTTCCAGCTACCACCAAGACAGCCAGAAATATATGCGAGTATTCAAACAGTGTTAAGTTAGCAGAACTTAATGTTTTATATAAATAAAAGTTTAAGGGAGGGATATATCGATATTTAAGACTAAATTATATATTTACGAAGAGCCAATTAGATATAGGGGATAATAAAGAATAAATTTGAATACATACAAAATAATATTTAAAATGAAATATAGTTTTCGTATTCTGTATTTTTAAATACTTCTCATAAAGATTATTTTAATCCAAGTCTTCGTATCACTATGCATTTAATAGCCCTTATTTCGTAGTTAATAGGGCTGAATTCATATTTCGACTTTTCTCCAAAACTAAACTGCCTACATAAAACTGCTTTCAATTTTTGCCCCTTCCCGCACACAAATTTAATTCTACGCATGTTCCAATACTAAAATTATCTTCTATTGGAAACATATCTTTATGTTAGGGGTGTATAAGGTAGAATTTCTTCTTTTAGTAGCATGTAAATATGCATCCCACATCATAATGCGAGTAAAATGTTTTTTCCCCTTAATTTTAATTTGATTTTGAATGGTAGAGCACGAGGTGAAATAAGAAAATCCAAATCCAAAATAGCGACCATGGTGCTCCACACTACCACAGATTGCACCAGAAGCTCCAAGATTACATTTAGTAGAATATTCTGGTCGTTGTTTGCACAATGCGGCCGCCTCCGAGGCAAATTGTGTGGTAATGTCCGGGTGACCCCTCTACCGCCTCCGAGGCAAATTGTGTGGTAATGTCCGGGTGACCCCTCTACCGCCTCCGAGGCAAATTGTGTGGTAATGTCCTGGTGACCCCTCTACCGCCTCCGAGGCAAATTGTGTGGTAATGTCCTGGTGACCCCTCTACCGCCTCCGAGGCAAATTGTGTGGTAATGTCCGGGTGACCCCTCTACCGCCTCCGAGGCAAATTGTGTGGTAATGTCCTGGTGACCCCTCTACCGCATATATCCAAAATTGAGTCCTCGAGCTACATTGTGGAGTCGTGCTATTTTCGGACTAAATGACTCGTAAAAATTTTGGTAAGAAGAATTTCCACTGGAAATTCTATGGGTTTCGAGGGTTATTTGAAATTTTTTTAGGGAAATCGATAATTTTAAGTATTTCTTCAGAGGAAAAACTGTAAATTAAGTCATATTACGTAACCCAAAATGGCCGCTGAACTTCAGTCTACTGCGAGCTCGTGATAAATTCCGCATGGTAATTAACATTGTCATTGAATTTAAAATTTTTGTTTCAAAAAGAATTCAACATGCAATGTGCGTTTTGAAAAAAAAATACGGAGACGTTTTAGTAATAAAAACTCAAGTTCACATATTTGCATACGTTATAGAAGTTCAACACATTAGACAAACATATTTGAAATTGAAAAACAAAATCGGCTGCATAAAAAAATTGACAGTGTTTTTTTAAAAAGCTGAAGATTTTATATATAATACATTAAATTAAAACAATCTACGTAATAACATTTTTAGAGTGTATCTAACTATAAATTTTTTGCTTAAATTTTAAAAATATCAGTAAGTTACAATTTCATTTTGTATTCTGTAAAACAAGAAAATGCTACCTGAATAAATATTTTGAAATCGCAGGAGTGCTTTACATAATTTAAAAAATAATCCACAAGTAGCAGTTTTAATTTTCCTTATGTCACAGCTTGGAGATAGGTTCTTGAAGAGCATCAAACACAACCGTAAGTTACATCACGTAACCACGTCACATGTCGGCATAGAGTGTAAGGTATGAAAGGCTTCCGAACGATCCACACATTTTTGCCAGTTTTAAAGATTCTCTCAGCACCGACGTCTAACGAACAAAAATGTAGAGCGACCTCGAGATAATTTGCACGGTGGGCTGGGAGCGCGCCACCATCAAAGTAGTTCAGCAGGATTCTCATGTTGCTTCTTTCTGCTGGAGACATCGAAGTCAGGTACAGCCCTGCTCCATCGAGGCCACGTGTTGACGACCGTATAATTCCCTCGGCTCGGATTTTCCTCCATTTGTACAAGGACGTGTAGTAGTAGAGAATCATCCCCTCCGTCGACCTGGAAATAAACCACTACGTCACTTATGATGCAAAAATTATTTACCATATCATTTGGTATACAATATACAGTTTAAACTAGACGCACACCACACTTAAATGGCAGTATCAGTTAACTATGTTCTGCCGCATGGATCTATAATCTCTCAAATTCTGACTAACACAAGAAAGCATTCCGCGTAAACAGAAAAGTAATTTGAGATTATAAAAAAAAGAAATCTCATTTTGCCTATATTCGATTTGCGTTTAAATAATTTTACACAATTTTTTACTTCGTCAGTTTTGGTTTTTGTAACAGTTAAAATGTGTACCAACGAAAATGCCGTAAATATTTGTTATATTAATCGCCAGTAGATAAAAGATTTCTACACAGCTCAGAAATCCCTTTCATAAACTTAGTGCACTGTGTATCGTGTTAAAAAGTAGGTTGAATTTTCTGTTTTAAGAATTTGTTGGGAAGCTATTAAGTGCTCCCTGATAAGACTTCCAGCATTTTAATTAATTAACTTATCTTTTGTTAGCCCAAGCACAGTACAACGAAACTCACTTGATAGAAATATAATAAGCATTATTTTATGGTAGGGAGAAACGGCGACGTGAACGCAAATGTATTAATTTGTAACTTTATTTTAGTTAGTTTATTTTAAAGCAATAATATCTACATAATGTAAAAAACGAGCTTTTGAAAGCACGGATACTAAATCTCATTCCGTTTGCTTCAGTCATATTAATTGCTAGTAATAAAATTACTGTTAGTGTCTAAGCAACGGAATGTTTTCGCATTTTAAAACTCAGCATTAATTTTTCTGAATTTATATCAAACAGTTCTTCCTCTGAATGTGTCAATAACACAAAAATTGCCATTAAAGCTGAAACTGACGAGAATAATCTAGTACATTGAAACTGCAAGTATCAAAATAATGGCGAGGACGTATGATTCGAACATGAAAATAATGATAAATCTGGCTCTTAATAGGAAAATGCGTACTCTGCGTACAAAGTATCAAATATGCGTGTATATCGAAATGTAAATGAAACAATATATTATTTATCTCAATCTATAGTTTCACAGTATTTTAGAATTGTTTGAAATTTATGAACCAAGATTTGTTAGGGTGATAATCCAAGTACATCAAATTTTCGTGAAAGAGGCAGCATTACTATAAATATTAAACTCGTTTACCAAGATTGGATAACTTAACAGTAACATTTAGCAACATTTTTCGTAGTAACAAATTTTCTGGTTACATGATTCTGTAAATAAAGCACAGATATTTTGCAACATGTGATTAACTACGTGCACTATAAATCATGGCACGTAACCCAGTAAATGTTAATATATATGTGTGTGTGTGTGGATATGATTATCGTTATTCGCATAACGCTGTTAGTAATTATATTAAAATAACATTACGGTGCACATGAAGCCGCGGTAGATATATCGGTAAAATTAGTAACTATATTTGTATTCCTGTGAATAATAAAGGGTCGATGAGCTATCCTGCCAAGGGGGGGGGGGGGGGAATTTCAGACAAAGCGACATTTGTAAACTGTCCACGTGATTCCGTGGTAAACTTGTATCTTGAGTGGACGAATGGCGCCATTGGGAATAATCTTCGTGGAAACTGCAGAGCTCCACGCACCATTATGCCAGAGGTGAATATCTATTACGATGGTGAGTTTGGGAATAATCTTCGTGGAAACTGCAGAGCTCCACGCACCATTATGCCAGAGGTGAATATCTACTACGATGGTCTTCCGTGGTAAACATGTATCTCGAGTGGACGAATGGAGTCATTGGGAATAATCTTCGTGGAAACTGCATAGCTACACGCACCATTATGCCAGAGGTGAATATCTATTACGATGGTGAGTTTGGGAATAATCTTCGTGGAAACTGCAGAGCTCCACGCACCATTATGCCAGAGGTGAATATCTACTACGATGGTGCGTTAACGCCAACCGAGAGCGTGCAGTGGAACAGCTAAACGATTCATATTCATGTAACAAATTATTTTTCTAATTACAAAACAAAGTATTTTGAACATTCTCAGCATGACTGAACCAGTACTTCGCTGTAAATCTGAACATATTCTTGCACACACAATAATATACTTTAAGTGGGGACTTGCTTAATCAAATAAGCCAAGTAGACGCGTATTCTTGCGTCAGTGCAAACCCATGCATTAAGGTGGTTTCCCCATTTATCTGCCTCATAGTCCATCTGGCTGCGAGAAGTCGCCACTTTGGGAGCTCTTGCTAGCTTATTTCTCGAACGCAGGTCTAGATAGCGTATTTTGAAACTTTCAGTCATGTCAGTGCAAACGTCCACGCAACTAAACATGTAATGTATTTAATTTCGAAATAGTTTGTCAGCATCTCAATTTTAGCTAGCATTTACCTACATCGTGCTGTTCATAGCACAGCAAACTAATAATTTCCGGATACTTTTAAAATTGGTTTCATTGTAGATATCGCTACTATTTTTTAATAAAATAGCATTTAACGTAGGCGCTTTTGGACGGATTTTGTCATGGCTACTAGGCTTGCGTTTTTTAAAACTGTCCACTTGTTAATCTACTATCCTAGGTAGTCTTAGATTGTCCTGCAAGATTGGGATACAGTGTTTAAAAATGCTGGGTGAAAATGCGCATATGCAGTAGCGATGATCGCCAACAAAAAATGCGCAATAACGGCAATGTTATTTCACAAACATGCTTACATTAACGTTAAAATAACAGTTAATATTTACAAATAAAGTGCTGTTTTTATAGAACGGAAAATTTCATGCTGCGACTAACACTAACCTGGTCTCAAACCAAATACAGATTTCCCTTCAAATCAGGGCTAGAGAAAATGTCAAACACTTAGCGTTATACCCGAACATCAAATTAGAAATTGCCATTGTTGACAGATTCATTTGTGGGAATCTGTAGAGATTTCGTACAAATTTTAACCGGATTAGAATTATTACTTCTCAGATTCAGTAACTTTATTTACACATTTTTCAGTTCATTTAATAAAAACTGTTTTCAATTATTTCGGTAACTATCGTGTCCACAGCATAAAGTTAGTCTAGACTTGCATTAAGATTAAGACAAATTCATTTGAGAAATAATTTAAATTGATTAGTGTTGTTTTATTGAACATATTAAGTGATATTCTTATCAGTTCAGAAACTGTTCAGAACAAAAAAATATACATATTATATATAATATAGATATAATATATATTATATAATACATATTATATAATATAGATATAATATATATTATATAATACATATTATATAATATAGATATAATATATATTATATAATACATATTATATATTATAGATATATATAATATATATTATATATTATATATAAGTGTTCCTAACGAAATCACTCTGGTTAAAATATATTTATGAATTACTTAGAAGTGAAAAGTTTTTTTTCAATTTTAAAATTCGGCGGTCACTTCCCCGATTTTAGTTCAGAACTGCACTGCATTTAAATGAAACCACCGTCATTACAGTCCGGAAAGCTGGAATTTTAATAATATCAGATGTATTTCAGTATATTGGCTACGATTAGCTGATTCTATCACATTGTCTTACCGACGATATGATTGTATAAACATTTTAAACCCCTCGTACCATCACATTTTCAGAGCAGAGAACCGAGATTGCTGGAAATCCACTTTGTAGCCGAAAAGTCTGTGGTTAGGGGCTCCATCACACAGAGTTGTCTAACCACAAATACCCTACTAACGGTGGAAGTCTTGAACGCTATATATTACACGTTTACCTTATATACGACTAACGAGAAAGAAATGCCGCCGGACAAAGAGGGCGGACACGAGTGGCACACACTCACAGTCAAAGATGGACGACCTGCACACACTAGTATGTGTGTGTGTGTGTGTGTGTGTGTGTGTGTGTGTGTGTGTGTGTGTGTGTGTGTGTGTGTGTGTGTGTGTGTGTGTGTGTGTGTGTATTGATGGTAGATCAGATGCATGAAGCGCCTCTAGTAACAGCTGATTTTAACCCACGACCATCTAGCAGAAACAAAATTGGCCACCGTAAGTATAGAAAGAAATGAGGACAAACAAAAATGGTGACCGGAAACCAGATTGAGGCCGAAAAAATAAGAGATGTCAAGGACATTCAAGACGAACACCCCAAGATTGTAGCTATAACATTATCCAGGATGGCAGACACCCCTGATCCATATAGTCATCCCCTGCCCTAGAACCGCAAAACATATCCAGTCTTAATATTAAATGTTTTAACGAAGAAAATTTATTTTCAATTCGCGTTATTTAGGCGTTATTGACTTTCATTACTTCGGACTAACTGAAACGGAAACTACTTAAAAATAACCGTCCGGAAAGCTGGATTTTCAATGAAATCAGTTCAATGTTAGTTAATATATATAACATCCCACTAAAAAAAAAATTCGTTTCGGAAAATTCAGTGAACATTTCCTAATTTCAGACGCAACTTTATATGACAATAAAATACTTAAATTTAATTATTGTGGATAGCCTTTTCGCATATTCCCGTTCAATCCTGTGTCCTGATGTAGCTACAATTTAGAATTTTGTTCAAGTGGGAGTGAATCTGAACTGAAAAATATAGTATGTCACGTTTTTATTCACACACACGCCTCAGCCTTTACAAAATAGCAGATTTTTTTCATTACGTTATAGTAATTATTTTAGGATTTTTTTTCGTATTACAGGAAAGGGCAAAATATACCAACTGTGAACAAAATATGTCCTTTGAAACGCATTGTGAGAAAAGCTATTTGATGCCACAAAGGTTACGTTGTTTAAACAGCTGTGCGAGGTATGCGAGTACAGTTCGTAATTCCTGTTCTATGTAGAAAATGCAGTGGTTTCAGGAAACTCTGCAATGTAAGGAACTTTTGTTTGAAGCTAAAGGAGACAATGATAAATTAAGTTCTTGGATATCACTGATTTATAAGAAATAGGACTAATTAAATCGTGAATAAGGGTCGTGCAACAATATGTTATGTCGTTAGTAAACTTAAAAATCAAGGATCAGTTAGGATCACACTGTCAAACTAAACCGAAACGTCAGAATCCTCAAGAACAACAAATAGTTTTGCGGGGAGAAAAATCCAGGCCCCGTATAGGCGTTCTTACTAAGCAGCGAATTGTAAATTACTACAGGCAATAGCATGTTTCGAGACAGTTTGTCGGGTGTTGTGTATGCAATTGTATGGTAGCTAAGGAGAGCCGTGCTACAGAGCTGGTCTGTTAAAAGAGCACCAAAATGTGAATTACTACAGGCAATAGCATGTTTCGAGACAGTTTGTCGGGTGTTGTGTATGCAATTGTATGGTAGCTAAGGAGAGCCGTGCTACAGAGCTGGTTTGTTAAAAGAGCACCAAAATGTGAATTGGGTGATTTCGAACAATACCATTTGGCTATAAGACTATAAATGGACGTATTTGGCTCTGCTAGTCTGGAGATATATCAGTTACAGCTGATGTTGCCAACATATTTTCCACAATTTGTGACACCGTCACCCACGTTTGGCTGTCAACTTTAAAAATTACGTTAGGCACTGTGTGTGAGCGCTCTTAGATTCACCCAAAAATATTCTGAAAATGTCTGGCCGAGAAGTTTGAAAACTACATTTTTGGTTTACCACTTACCTGCAATCCTGGATGTCTGTATGGCCAGCGACCTGCGTGGCCCAGGGCGTTTGACGCCTATTGCAATGACTCGTGGCTTTTGTTTTATTTTCTATTACTTGGTATTGTCATTTGATCATTTCTTCTCAGAGTATTTTAGTTTTTTTTTTACGGACTGTGTACATCCACTTTGCCGCTCCCTTGGGGGCAAGGGCGTAGCAAGTTTAACTTGTGGGTGTTTCTGTTATGGACTGACTTATTTCTGTGAAAGGGGTCGGGTGTTTTCAATTGATTGACGGTGCAATGTGTAAGTTTTTGTATAATGACATTCTAAAGAATGCTGATTGAAGTACAAAAAAAAAATTACAGAAATGTTACCCACTTACATTTATCAAAATGGAAACGACACTAATCGTACAGCAGGTCATAATAAAGAACCGTTAATTTGTAACATACGAAAAGAAATCAAAACTCCTCAGTCACTCAAACTCATATCTATTGAACGCCTATGGCCATTTCCGAAGTATCTAGATAACAGCAAACATATTTCTTATAAATATGAGCTAAAAACAGTTTACTGAATAATGGTACAGCACTAGTCGTGAAAAGTGTGAGACTTCTCAACTATTAGCAGATGCCAAGCTGTTAATAAAACCAAAGGCTAACCCATATGATAACATTTCTGTTTGGTGGATTTCATTAATTCTCTCGTCTGTATAAATAAGACAGTAAAATAGCATATTCCTAGTTTTATTTTGTATATGTGTAACATTTTCGTATCAACTATTTAATTGTTTATAATAAAATTTATGACCCAGAAATATGAATAGAAATTTGATAGATATCTTCATAAAACAGCACTGAATGAATAAGGTGACATCCAATTTTTCTTTAAATTCAGTCACGCGAGCTTATTCTCCCCTTATCAAAGCAACATAAAAACAATTATTTCTCAGACGCTTAATTTCTATTTCCTGTTCAAAATCAGGTGAGATGTTTGTGCGGCTCAACATTGAGGTCTCGCGAGCCGATGAGGGTGAAGCGAGGTGGGTATAGAATCGCGCCGGAATGACAAGAGTGCAAAACGGGAGATCCCGAGAAAACACGCCGACCAGAGACATTATTCCCATTTGCAAAAATACGGGAGTGACTCAGCCAAGAATCAAACCCGGTTCGTCTTGTTGGGAGGCCAATTCTCTAGCTGTTTAGCCACCGCGGCACCAGTTACATTATAGTGTGTCCCTGACTCAGTTTCCCCAAGCTGAGACTGCAGTTATGCACATACCGTACATACAACGGATTGTACACAAAATGCCTTAGTCACCACCACCATAAAGGATATTCAGTTCAAAAGGCTGGAGTAATTATGACCATGTATTCCCGTATCTACACACAAAGCTACAGAAACATTTAGAAAGAAAAGTAATTTCCTGTAGGTAATCTGTAAAAATTGTGTAACTGCGGCATGATATTCCGTGGTGCTAAGACACACACGCATATATATATATATATATATATATATATATATATATACACACACACAATATATATAATATATATATATATAAACAATATCTAAAATTAAAATATATAACAGTAAATAAATTGTTTGTCCAGTGCAGTTAAATGCATAATTTTTAAGGTTCAGCAAAATACCCCTGTTAACTAATTTTTTTACATTTTGCATCCTACATCCAATTTTGAATGTACATTATCATATTTTTCTTCGCCAAATATACAGCGTAATTTATATCTTCTGGTATTATAAAATAACTAT
Source organism: Dryococelus australis (assembly GCA_029891345.1). Classification (NCBI taxonomy): domain Eukaryota; kingdom Metazoa; phylum Arthropoda; class Insecta; order Phasmatodea; family Phasmatidae; genus Dryococelus; species Dryococelus australis. The sequence goes on along the minus strand of CM057003.1, from coordinate 117,265,400 downwards.
CAGGCCATTCCAAAATTCTTAGTTATTTCAAAATAAGTATATATATATATATATATATATATATATATATATATATATATATATAGTGTGCGATGAATGATACGATCAGCAACATCACTGAAATTATGACATATTTCCATTTTCGCTGAATCATTGTGAGACTAACAAAATAATCAAATTATCTTCGTATTGGGATTCGGGGAATGAAGTTAGTAACATCACTGAAACAAAAAAAATTCAATTTTTGTGCAATGGTATAGACTAACGAAACACTAAATCCCTTTGTATTGGGTTCAGCGAAAGAAAATTTATATTGTATATGATTTACTCACACTCTCAATTAGACTACCGCCCGGTGGCGAGCTTTCCCACCTCTCCATCCAACCAACTCCTTTTCCACTCCCTTCCTGAATTTACCAACCCCTCACAGATACCAATTCCTCCCTCAACACATTTCACTCCCTCACAGACGTCACAAGCATGGGCTGCCTACCCCGCTCCGTTCTCCTCCACACCCTCTGAAGCTTCTCACCTTTGTTTCCTCTTCCTCTAAACACCCCTTACTTAGCTTGCAGTGTAGCCCTCCCCATCCTCCCTCTTCATTCACCACCCGGTACATCCTGACTAACCGTTCAACTTTCCTCCTGTCCTCATTGAGCTCCACCCCATTTCTTTCATCATCACTGATGGCCTATAGTTCCCTTCTTCCTCATCATCCTGCCCTTGCCTTCTCCACTTACCCTTCACCCATCTTGCTGCCTTTCTCTGCACCTTTTCCAGTTCTCGCACCTCTACATACGGGTCCCATAATGCTGCAGCATATTCTAACATTGGCCGTACCATTGTGCCATACGTCATATATAATAAATAACAGTACTGAAATAACATAACTATTGTTTTTGTGGAATATTAATATATGTATAATGCCGATCCTTTACCACCCCACTTTTTAGGGATATTTTTTCTAAAATTACAAAAAATGCAGTACACTAAATAGGGTTATTTCGTCTAAAAGTACAGGAAAAAATTAGAAACTTCTGAAATTCGATTAAAAAATCGTGAAGAACATGTTAAAAAAGTCAAGTTATTTTGAGGGCTAAATTTAAGCTCTAAATGCTTTTTAAAAAAAGGAGCTCTCAAAAACAGGCAATTTTAGCAAAAATAAACAAGAACATGATAGTTTTTCAGAAATGTGCGCACACTATTTGACGGGTAAAACGATGCAAAACTTAAGCAAATTTAACGCCAAACAAAGCAAATCAGTTGAAAATATAATTAATAGAATTTATATATTTTATTCAACAAAAGTAAAACATCAATAAAATATTTCAAAGTCTAAAAATAAATAAAAATCAGAAAAATAGTCATTACTGAATCAATAATCCCAACTATCACAACTATGCAAACCATAAACATCATAAAATTTATTAGATATTAAATAATTGATCGATTTTTAAAACCATTTTGGAAGAACAAGGTCCAATTCTTTGTCATTAAAAGTATGTTTTTATAGTTTCATGTCCAGTTCTTTAATTTGATACATTTATAATCTTAAAATTTTATATATCTTTTACAAAAAAGTGATACTATATTATAATTTATTAGAATTATTTTTTTTTTCGATCAAATTATTCATCTCTATTTCTAAATATTCGTAAAAATTTTTAATGCGACCACTCAACTATAAGTCTAAAAAATTGTATTAAAATATCGAAACAACTTGTTTCTGTAAAATCTTTTACATTTTCCATTTAATAAAATTACAAATTTGTCTCTTCATTGATATTTTCTTTCAAATAATCCTAAGTTAAATATAGTTGGCTAATTAAAACATTACAAATTGTAACAGCCTTAACAGTTTTTCTTAATTAACTCTAATTTTGATATTTGTTTTATCTCTAACTACCACTTTTTCTATGTAGGCAGTCAATAACAAAGGTCTTCGCCCACAAAAAAAAATTGATATCACCTTGATAATTTATAGTTTGCTTATAATAAATATTATTTTTATAAATAGTATCTAATTATGTTCTTGAATTCCTAAATGCAATAAAAGCCGGAAACATTTTAAAACAAAGATTATTTTCAGTATCTATAGTTCAATTTTCTTATGGAAAAATTTCATTTCTAACATTTTTAATAAAAATATTTCTCACATTACAGTGATCAAGCATTGAAGCATGCACATATTGCTCAGCCCGATTTATGTATTAGTTAGGAAACCCACAATTACAAAATCAGGCATGTCAAATTGTAAATTATAAAACAGATCTTTTATATCAAAGTTAAAAACAGTTGTCCCAGCAGGAACTTATTTTTCTAAAAAAAAGCCAATAATTAAAACCAATGTGAATTTTAGGAGGTTTATATATTTTTTCTGTAATTGCAATTGATGTGTTAACTTCATATTCATCAATAGGCCACATAATTTCTAATTTGTTAATTTTACCTGGATCGGCATAAGTTTTATCAACAACACCATCTGCATTTTTTGTTTCATAAACAAATAAACAGTTTTTCTAAGACGAATTTCAGAAAATAGTGATTTTATAACTACCTTTCCAGTAAACTCCATTATATCGCCAATAAAACCAAACAAATATCTTAATGGATATACTATTTCATTTATTCTATCACTACGAACAGATTTTACTCTATTTATTATCAACACCAGTAGGCTAAATAATTTTGTTCACCTGGTGATTTTAGCAAAATATTCATAATTGTTAAAGTTATTCCTGGATTATTAACAGCCTCAATAATCTGTCCAGGTTTTGAAAATTCTACTCTAGAAAACTGAAATGGGAAAAAAATTATAACAATCCTCAATACTACCTAATTTTTCGTATTTTGCACCATCTCCAACTTTATCTCTTAGTAGGCGATATTCTTCCAAAACACAAGTATTTGGAAAAGAAAAGCCATCTCCTATGGGAATATCAAATTCTGTTCTATTATTGTAATATTTCAATTCCCCCGCATTTAATCAGTTGGGGGGAAAAGTTAGTCTCAAAATTCTAAATGGTTTTATAACACATTTATAAGTCAGAAAATTATATATATAAATAGCAGAATCAAAAGGAGTTCATGGAGTGAAATTGCTCATGAGAAGTATAGAAATTATAAAAAGAACCACGAGGAAGATTATGAAAAAAAAAAAAACAAGAAAAACATCTACCATTAATTTGTGAATTAGAAAATATTTGCAAAAAAGTGGAACAAGTGAAGAAAACAGAAATTTAATAACAGCACTAGTATCTGTTGCAGCAAAAATTAAGGTTATCCACTGACACCAGAGGAAACATTTGAAAAATAATTATTTGCAGAACAAGAATCTCCTAATTTGGAAGAGAAAATGGGAATTGTACCATTGAAAAATTTGCCACCTATAGCAGGTGTTTCTACTATAAGTCTCGGAAAATATATTTCTAAAAATATTAATGCTATTAATGAAAAATTTCGTTTACGAGGAGTTGGTCAAGATTTTAAAATTGGTGATACAGAATAAAATATAGATGGTGATCTTTAATTTGTCAAAGATAAAAATCATTAACAGGTCTTATTAATTTGTTAACAAAAAGTACCTATGAAGAACTAAGATAATTTCAATAATGTTGGCCTTAAAAATTGCAAAGTTATTTTTAGCAACAATTGCTATATTTCAAAATTATATTCCTAATAAGAAAAGGAATAATCCAAGTTCAAGTAGTAATACGAAGTATATTAAGATAATTAGTCCAATTTATGATTAATATAAAAAACATTCACAGTCAAAATCATTACCAAATACACCAAAGAATGGCTTCTCCAAGAACAAATCTGGAAAAGGTATAAAAATATAATTTGCCCAAAGAATAAGTTTGGATGGATGATTTTAGAAAATTGATAAATTATTAGTTATTCAGGTCGAAGAAAATGCTGTAAATAGTTTTTAGATTGAAAAAGTAAGCATAATGAATATGTTATGCAATAAATTTTCTGAATTTGTTATAAATACAAAATGTATATATCATACAAGAGTTTTAAATGTTATTCCACATACACTTTGGAATTCAGGACACAGTGGAAAAGGTGTGATAAACTGCTCATTAAACAATTGAAATTTGCCCGAATTAAATTTGCCTTGTTATAATTATTGTGGTCCATTTACAAAATTAATTAATATATGTTAAATAGATGATAAATGAGTAAATAATTTAGATGAAGTTTGCCAATATCATGATATTGCTTATCGAGACCATAAAGATTTAGAATCTAGACATGAAGCAGATAAAATTTTACAAAAAGCAAAAGAAATTGTTAGATAAAAATACACCAATTGGTGAAAAAATTGCTTCTGCTGCTGTTGCCTCAAATATGTTTACAAAAAGAAAATTACGATGGGGCATTAAAATTTATTAAACTTAATTTTTTTTAAATTTATAAATGAAGGTAACCACTTTTGATATTCCTTATGAGGAATTTTAAAAATGGGTATACATTTTTAACAGTCAAATTGCAAAAAAAAAATAATTGCAAGAGGGCAAAACTATCAAATTAACTACCATTACCGGCAGTTAAAAAATGGCTACAGATAAAACCAGCAATGGTTTGCATTGTGGAGGAATTATTTCCATTGTACTCCCCACTTTAGGAGCGGCCGCTGCAATTTATAGTGCTGTTTAACAAACTAGCAAAAATAAAAATAAAAGTTAGAACAGACAGTGAAGAAATGGAAAATATATCAGGAAGTGTATTAAAACTAAGACAAAAATTGGAATTTATCACCATTACCTAACATAGATATTAAAAAACGTAAAAAATTAAATATTAAATATTTGAGAAATGTTTACGTTTGATTAACAACCAAAAAATATGCACACAAATGAATGAGCAGTGGTTAATTTTCATATTCAACAAATCCTGGCACTCATTGGGTTAACTATTTTAAAGAAAATAGTGTTTATCGACTCATTTGGAGGCAATATTCCCACTAATTAAATTATTTCAAAAACAAAAAATTTATGATAGAATTTAGAATTTTAATTCAGTTGTGTGGACATTTATGTTTAATTGTATTACATCTTTTTTTGAGAGAATTTAAGTTCAACAATATAATTTCTATATTATTAAATGAGATAAATGGGGAACCATTAAAAATATATTTAAATAAAACCTTGCCAATATTGCTGAAGATTTTTAAAAATATATAGATTCGCAATGCAATTAAAGTGTTTCTACTTTACAAAACAACTAACCACTTGGTTTATTTTTTTGGACGTAGAATTTTTAATATAGCTGACCCCATTGATGGAAAAGATGCAGCTAGTAAGATTTTTCGATAAAGAAATAGCTGGTAAAAAAATCTAACCAATCAGTTTTAAATAACTGTGAAAAACTTGTTAATTGAAAAATGTAGGAAGCCAAGTCTTATATTTTACTTAATTGCAAAGTGTAATAATAATTATAATATTTTTTAATTAGAAAATAATTCAATTTTCTTTTTTTTTGATGAATTTTAATGTTTATGAAATAACTACTGTAAATCCCAATTTATCTGATACAGTGACTTATTAAGGAACTACAAAAATATATTAAAGTAAACCATTTGATGTTAACATAGGCGATGTTTTTACTTAAAAAAAAACATATATCTTAATATGATGATTAATGACTACAATAGTAAATTCATATAATAAAGATTAAATAATATCTTTACTGCTAAAAGGATAACGCTTTGTGCTTGGTCACTAAAAATATAAAAATGAAAATACAGAAAATGTACGATTAGTTAAAAAAAAAAAAAAAAAAAAAATTCTATATGTAATTCAAATAAATAGACATTTAAAAAATTGTCCAAGACAAAAAACAATTTCATGTGAATTTTATTTATGGCAAATTAATCCTTTAGAAATTAAAACCCGTAATTTGAAAGGTATATCACATATAAACAATGGATACAAATATATTATGGCAATTGATTTTTTTTTCAAAATTTGCATTTAATATACTAGTTAAGATAAAATAGTTAATAATATATCTTATGGTTTAGAATCTATATCAATTAAATGAAAAACTAAATAATATACAAACTGATAATGGTTCAGAATTTTATAACATAACATTTAAAGAACTTATGGAAAAATATAATTATTCTTCATTTTCTAAAATAAAAGCGAGCAACATCGAAAGATTTGATCGAACTTTAAAAAATATAATGTAGAAAAAATTTGTTTTGAATGGCAACAGGAGGGTAAATATATTGGATGTATCAGTGAAAGAATATAATAATTCAAACATACAACTATTGGTTTGAAGCCTATTGAAGTTAATAAAAAAATTGAAAAAAATTATTGCAAACTAAGTGGGTTTACAAACCCTAAATATAAAGTTTGAGATAATGTTCTTGTGAGCAAACAGAATATTTTTTTAAAAGCTATACTGCTAATTTGTCGACAGAATTATTTAATATTATTAAAGTTTTAAATTATGATGTACCAACTTGCCAATAAAGAGATATTAATGAAGAAATAATAGAAAGTTTTTATGAAAACTGACTACTGGAATGAATAGTTAGTCGAAAAGTTATAAAAACTAGGAACAAATTTTTGTAAAATGGTTAGGTTTTGACAAATCGCACAACTCTTGGATTAATAAAAACAGATGTTTTCGCAGCCGAATCTGCTTAAGCTAGTGTTTTGTAAATTTTTAATATATATTTTTTCAATAGACAATTTCAAAAACTCAATAACGTAATGCAAGTCGTGTAACTGCAGTTCTAAAATTCGTTCGCCGGTCTCTTCATCTCTTCTCATTGCTCGCTTTAACATAAATTCAAAAATTAAAACTTAATAACATCTAATTTTATTTATATACTTTAATTCTTTTTTTTTTTACTGAAATTTATTCTAATAAAATCATAATCTTCATCCTAGCATAGAACAGATTTCTTTAAATTTTTCATAAGTCATATCACCTCCAACTAAATCATTAAAAATTGGCTTTAAATTTGTTTCATCTTGTCTAAATATACATAAAAATTTGTATTAACTCTTACAAATTGTTTAGGTATTTTTGAATATGTTTGAGCTAGTTAAAAATATATATATTGTTATGTCTACCCCGAATAGAATTATCGCGAATAATGTCCATTTTCTAAATAAAAAATAACTAATTAATCTTTTTCACATTCATCTAAGGTAGACATTTCATTAGTTTTATTAAAAAAGTGAGCCATTTTTTCTTTAATTTTTAGTTTTTTGGGTGTCTCATCGATATTTTGTAACTAAATATATTTACATTGGGTTAAACTTATTGAGCAAACTCAGTTTATTAAGATTTAACCAACCCGTTTTATAGATAAAATTAATTCTCAAAGTTGGTTTTATAAAACTGCTCGGGCTAACAGTTGTGCGTATATCAGGCAATATATTTTGATGCCACATCGGAAATTAACACACACCAATACCCCAGTCAGTTTTTTGAATTTCTATGTTAATTTTTTATATAAATGGGTAATAAAGTATTAAGTTGACGAGCAATAATTATATTTTAAAGAAAAAAAAAGAAAATTTTTAGTGCCAAATATAAATAATACTATAACAATTGAATAAATGAGTCCTCTTGTTGATAAAAATGAAGTTATAACTATTCCAAGAGATCAATATGATATTGAATTATTAAACTATAAACTCATTGATCCATTTCCAACAAATATTGAATTAATAGCAGATAATGTAAAAAAAAAAATAGAATATCTATCACATCTAAATTAGATATTAAACTTGATGATCGATTATCTGATATTCTTGGTTTTGAAAGAAAATTAACTATTGAAAAAGAAAGTTGTTGTCGGCCCTAAATTACCAAATTTTAATCCATTTAAAACAAAAAGTATTCACTGTAATTTAGTATATGGTATGTTCATAAAATATGATTAATATAATCATTTATATACTGATATAATTGCGAGTTTTCCACCAAAAACTATGGTTTTAGAGATTATATAATTTATGAGCCCTCGTATCAAAGTTTTTTAAAAAATGAATAACAAGTGGTCTAATATTGTTTTGGAAATTAGAGATGAAAATAAACAGATTTTGATGGTGCTGATATTGATGTCTTAGAAACTATAAGTATAGAAATATATATAGTATAGAAATAGAATATAAAAATTAATTAAAAATTATTCTTTTTGATATCAATATGGTAGTGTATTTTATTAATTTATTTAATTCTTTTGTTATCATAAGGACAGTCCTATTTCATTAACTTTGACTGTATATATTTCACATTTTTCACTCGTTAGATTGATTGTAATATATTGTATTTTCTCTTTAAACAAAGAATTCTTATAATCAAATGTAATTCGCTTATTAACTACATATTTTCCACACCTTTTGATTTTTATTTTCTTTATCACCAACCTTATAGGCATAAGTTTTTTTTAATCGTAAACCAACTAATTCTTTCATTATTTTACTATTACATTCATCTTTCCTAAAACTTCATTTATTCGAGGTATGTTATGAATATTCTCATTTGGATAATCACTTGTATCAAATTTTTCTATCATCGACATCATATTTTCGTAAAAGTCTTGTGTATTTTTGTTATAAATGTATGAATCGGTATCTTGACAATTCCATTGTATCACCATATTTTGGTTGTATTATATAATAATTATAATCTTACACTAATTGTTTTGATATATCTAAAATTGACATAACCACATTGATTTATTAAATTTTACATTTTTTTTATTCATATGTATAGCTGCAAGATTTTAATTAAATATAGTACTTTTGAAATTTGGTTTTGCTACTAATTTCACATTTTTCAGCATCTGATAATAGTTTTATATTAACTGTTTGTATTATTTTCCATAGTTTTACCAAACACTGAATTACGAGCTTATAAAAATCTTTTTGACAATCACTTTTAGCATTAGTTCTCGTGTTTAAATCTATCTACATCTTTAACCAATCTGACTGCTCAAACGCTAGTATTTTATGTATTTTAGTAAGTTTTAAGCCATTATTTAGACACTTAAATTACGGCAGTGAATTACATACTTTTCTTTATTATCTAAAATGGTTAATTTAGATTGATTTGTTTTTGGAACTACCTTATTTTCTGGGCAAAATGGAAGATCTTTATGTAAATTACGTAGTTCGTGTGGATATTCTAGATCAACTAATATATAGCCACACTCAGAATAGTCTTTCAAATTTTATAATTTTTCACTCCAGTAAACTAAATCACATATTTTATAATAAACCCAATCGAAACCACCATATGGTAAATATTTTGACATTGCCCAATCATATTAATTATTAGCACAGAGATTAGCTAAATAATTTGATTATTAGTTAGCGATAAAATAGTCTGGAAATATTTGTTATTAGCTTTAACATATAGCTTACAACTCTGTGATATTCCACCTCCAATTCCACTTTTAATTATTAAAATCATAATTGTATAATAAATCTAGTGGTTGTTTAGTCATTTTTAACATAGCATCCCATGAAACTTGGTGCTTTAAAATGCCATGCAGGATTTAAATTATAAGAATTTGTACACTTTTTTCTCAAATTTTAGAATATATCTGTTAACACTTCTTCCCTTTTTAAATATAAATCATGGCAGTCACCAAGATTTAAAATTTAATTTATTCCATGCCTGTTTTGCATGCTCAAAATCAGCATCAGTTATATCAGATTCGTGTAATTTATTGTAAAATTCGCTCATTGGTGGAAGTTCTGCTTCTTCAGATTTTTTCCAAGTATCCATATCATTTGGATAAACACCTTTTTTATAACTAAATTGACACGTTCTTTTGGAAAATGTTTGTGTGTTTCATTTGATCTTTACATATATTATATGATAATTTATCTAAACTACTGGCCATAAATTTAAGTGTATAAATCTAATTTTTAAATTTTCTTTTTGTTTCCCAAAACTAATAAAGTTTTATTTGTCATTTGCAATTAATTATATATTTTTATCATCTTATCTTAGCTCTTTAATAAATATATGTGCATCATAGCCAGCTAAATTATGAAAATAAATTGGAACAAAATTTGGTAATTTTAATTTTAGATTAAAATTATGGATTAATGCATTTTCGACTTATATGATCATGGTGACGAACTTTTATTTTCCTCCGTATATTCACATTCATGTGCAGTACATATTTGACTTCCTATATAATATTTTGTCGTTTGTTAGATTCATTGGTTCAATTTGTGAATATATTTCCCCAATATCTTTTACTCTTTTTACTAAGCATGTAAATATTTTATGAGCATTTGGATCTCTATATACTGCTGGAGTCTTGTAATTAGCTACAATATAAACAAACCAAATGCTTCCTGTAATTGATATTTCATTGTGTATGATTAATCATTTTATTTTATATCTGTGTTATTTGCTTTTTCATTAGTAAGATTATACCATTTTAAAGAATGGTTTATAAACACCATTATCAATATCGTCCTCTGTTAAAATAGGATAGTTTTGAATTTACATTTTTTTATTTCTCTGATTTTGTTTACTTGATGTTTTCTTTAATATTGATTCAAAATCTGCATATATTGTGAATGGAACCTTCGTTTTAAGTTTAAATTTTATTACATCTTTTGGAGGTAAAGTGATTTTTACGGCTTCATTTTTAGAACAATCTTCAGTATATTTATTGAATTTTTCTTCATAATAAAAGAACTGAAGATGCACATGACATAAGTTTTATGTCGATTTTTTGTGCAGAAAGCAGTTTCGATAAATCTTATCCAACAATGTGAATTTTGCACAGCTGCATCTGCTTTAGCTGATGCTTTATCATATTTGAAATAAAGTAAATTTATATATTTTTCCTTTTTATTCTTTGTGAGTTTTAGTGGATATGCTGTGGATTTATCTTCAATAGAGTATACGTTTATAGATGTATCAATTTGATTTTATATTTTTGTACATTAATTTTAATAGGATATTCATATTTATCTATTACGTCAATATTAAGCCCCACGTTTTTATATTTGGTTACTCTATTAGAATGGCAGTGTGCTGGAAATAATGCAGATTTTATCACCCAAAAATAGCATTTTTGATCATTATTCTTTATATTTATGGAGGATTTTTTATTTCTAATCACTTCTGGTAGATAGTATATGATGAGCCTCTTGATTGATTATACTTAATTATTGCTAATTGTATTCAAATTTTTTTTTATCTAAAGGCTAACCAGAATCTCTTGAAATTGAGATAATTGTGCAAGTATTTCTTATATTACGAATTAATAAATTCTTTTAATATCTACTTTATTCAATACTGTATAATTGGGTGATTGAAATATAAATAATTCTACTTGATTATTAGCTTGCTTACTGCAATTGTTATATAATTTAATATGGGTTTTCAGGCCTCTAAGGTTCCTAAGATTAGTGCGCATTATCTCAAATACCTTTTTTTTTTTTTTACTGAAATCAAAAAGTAATAGGCTGTACTAAATTAAAGGTATTTTCATTACTATATGTCGATATTCTACTTTTAGAAGCTTTATTAACTAAGAAATTTTTGTTGCTTCTATTTTTGTCAAAATAATTATAGAATTGAAATAATTCTGTTAATTCGTTTCTATCTTTGGGATATAAAAGATTGATATTTGTGTCAGCCAAGGATAATTTTGTAAAATTATTCTTTGTTCTTTTTATCTGCTTCCTTTTTCTCCGCCCATCTATAATCAGCGGCATAGAAAATGGTATAAGAGTTCTAATTGGATCGTTTTTCCTTAGTCTAGTTAAATATTCTATTTTAAAATATTTAGCAATACGTCTCATCCTCACCACTCGATAGTTGTTATACAAGCCTCCATTTTTTATAGTTTTATTTACAAGAGAAAAAAAATAATACAGAACAAATAAAAAATTTCTTAAATTACTGTGAAACCATATTTAACTTATTGATGACTATAATTATTCATATAATCACTAAAACATATGTTACATGTGATTGAATACTTGTCCTTACTATTTTTTTTCAAGAGATAATAATTTTATAGATTTATTCTAAGTGCACACTACACTACATTTTTTTGTTGGATAATTGTAATGGTTTTCGTTTAAAGTATCTAATGTTGTATTGTGTAATTTACAGTTTTATGCTTTTGGGAAATTTATTAAACATTTTTCACATTCGTACATTACGCTTTCATAACGACTACTAGCATATCCACTTTCTTTCATAACTACTACTAGCATATCCACTTTCATTCATAACGACTACTAGCATATTCACTAACATTTTTTAGAGATTTTAAAATGTTTATCTTTTGTATGTTCATGCGGTGCAAAAATTTCTATATTTAATAATTTGCCACACTTTTTACATTGTTATTATTTTCCATTTCATTTATTAAGAAAAATATTTTATTAAGAGAAAAAAAGTTTATTTCAAAGTTTTTGCGGTCATATTAAATGTGTTTCCTTTTAAATAACACAAACCAAAAATGAAGGCTCTAGTCAACAAGTTGAACAATTCTTATGAATTTACTAAATTATGTGACCTCGAAACTGATAAATGATACGAAGCTACAGAATTTCAAATTTATGAATCTTAGTTTGGCAAAAAAAAATTAATTACATTCTAGATGGTAATTATAAAATCACTTTACCAGATCGTTATGCAAAGATAATTGATGAAAACAGCTTAAAAATTATGAATTGGGGAGAGTTTTTATAGTGGATAAACGTTTAAAAGAAATGGAAAATCTCTACATGATATTGATTTTAATATTTAAATTCTCTCAATTATCTTCATCTGATTTGTTTGTTTTAGCCTTATATTTGCTCGATTTTTTGCATAATTTTGCTTGTTGTACCTATGTCATCTTGTGCGCACATTTTTGAAAAACTGCTAAAATTTTAGTGTAGTTTTGCTTAAAATTGCCCTTTTTTTCAGAGCTCTTCATTAAAAAGCTTTTAGAGCTTAAATTTAGCCCTCAAAATACCTTGATTTTGGTTTTTTTTTTTTAACATGATTTTCAGTTTTTCAACGAATTTCAAATTTTAAGATTTTAATTTTTTCATGTACTTTTAGACGAAATAATTATTTAGTGTACTGCATTTTAAATTGTAATTTTAGAAGAAATATCCCTTAAAAGTGGGGTGGTCCAAGATCGGCAATACACATCTACTAATATTGTAACGCAACATTAACAATACCTTAACCAAATATTGTAATTACCAAATATATATGGTCTAACGAAAAAAGTTACCAGATAAGCGATACACAAAATAATAAAACTCAGTTTTGTGGAAACATTATACAGTCTAACTGAAAGTTAAAAATAACTAAATTGGTTCTTCCCAATGACATTATTTAATAAGAAAATTAAAATATTTCCATTTTAGCAGTAACGTTATAAACTGTACCAGGCATTAAAGGGTATTATTTATCCATGTGTGACCACGACAAATGACAGTTTCAATAACCGTTATCAGGTGGATAACTTAACAGGAAAACTAGTTACTACCGCGCATTTTGTTAAGTTATACAAGTTCGTTTTCCTTTTTCACTTTGTTTCAGTTTTTGCACACTACGCATTTATAGCGGCCATGGTGGCTGAGCGGTTAGCCAGATTGCCTCCCACCAAAATGAACCGGGTTCAATCCCGTGCCGGACGATGTTGCTGGTCGACGGGTTCTCTCTTTGACCTAACGTTTACCCCGCCCCTTCATTCCGGCGCTGGTCCATACTCACCTCAATCACCTCACCAGCTCTCAAAACCTCGCTGTTAAGTGCTCACTCACTACGCATCTATAGTATAATTCTCAGTGACTTGCTAAATTTTCTGTGTTTTTTTTTTTTAACCTTTTGTACATATTTACAACTATTTGTTTTTGCTCACGAAGACCACAGTAGGACCGCCCGCCCCGGCTTACTTATCAGCCGGCCAACGGAACGGCCCCCGTGGCACTCCTTATCCCAATAAACTCACAATAGCACCATATCTGAAATATGTGGCCCCATAACCCTGACGGGCCAGGCACCACTATCCCCATACCACGTAAGTGCCACATCTGCATTTTGCGTGACCCATACTTCCAGATCAACTCGGCCCCCACGAGTCCCAACACCATCACAGCGAGTATTTAAACCCATGCTAGCACGAAACCAATCCCGCCCGTGCTACTCCTTAGTTTTACTTGACCGTCAAGGAGTCGACCGGCCCGCCACCAAGCTAAGCTGTCGTGACTGCCCACGATCTACGCTTCGCAAGGGAGGCAGATACCCCTTTCATTTGGACCGGGGCCCTCCCGGGGTTGCCCACGTTTGCTGATACAGGGCATCACCGACCGCCAGACCCAAATAGATGCCCTAACTGCCACCATAGGACATCCTAAGGTCGAGTGACCGGTGGTACAAATTACCACCCACCCTTACGAGGAGGTGTGGGTCCCCTTGGCCGGTAGAGGCTATATATTCGCATAACCGGCCCTTTTACAATGGCTGCTATCCTTGGTCTCGGATACTAGGACTGACAGCAGCCCCGACACCTCAAACGACCAGTCATCCCCACTCTCACTGTCACTGGGAGCGAGGTGCAACCAGAGGACGAGGAGGACCGCACCGACGGCGGCTCCAGGCAGGCTCACGCCACTGCCCTTCTGCGCTCACCGCCGCGACCCTCCTACTCGTCAGGGCAAAAATTCGAATATTATTCGAATAAATAAATGTATCGTGAAACTATACATTACTATCTACTATTATTGTGTACCATTGTTTTTTTAATTAATTTATTTCATTCCGTAGACTCCTATACATGTCAAAAACATATGGAGCATTTTTGTTTTACTTAAACTTCAATTAATTATACCAATACAAACAATTCCACAATAAAAATAGAATCAATACAATAGGTACAGTTGTCTATGGAATTCCGGTTAAAGAGTCATACTTATGTCTGGTTTTATTAAGGCGATTAACTTTGTAAACTCACATGCAAACTCGCCTAAATGAATTATCGTTATTTAGATTAACCTATTATTTTATCAACAAGTCGTATAATTAAACAATTCAATGAACTTATGTTAACGTATCAATAATACAGGTGAGAAATTATTAAATTACCTCTTCTCAATAAACTTTGTAATTGAATGAAAAGCTTTAAATTATTTTTTAATGTGATTTTAATTTTATTGCCTTTTATTTACTTAGTAATTTTGGCAATTCTTAAGAAAAGAGGCTTTTCTGAAAAAATTTCGTGAAGTGGTATAATTTTACTAATTACACAGTACACAAATTTACTAGGGGCATCAAGATTAGACTAATAGAAACCCCAAAGAATATAGAGGGGAGGGCTATGAAGACGAGGGAAATTGTGGGTTAAAATGGGTGAAATTTATGTAAATAATTATTCATGGAAATACATTAAATTAAAAAAAAAACCAAACTAAATAGAAAATATTACCAATACAAACTACAAATACGATAGTGGGGAGAGATACGAAGATCGGGGAAATTGTGGGGTAAAGAAATATAAAATATGTTAATTTTCATTATAAACTGTTACCACTTAATTTTCCTCCAGTTCATAGCTCACCCACTATCTTATTTCTAAATTGTATTGGTAACATTGTCAATTTAGGTAATGTTCAGTTCAATCTTTTTTGCAATGAAACTATATCATGAGAATATTACAGTAATATTACAAATATATGTTAAATTGCAAAAAAATAAAAAACTCCCATTATTTCTCAGTGCAAATGATCCACACATGGCAATCATTTATGGGAAAACTCCAAGCTTCGCTGATGCGTGACACTTCTTGTCACCACCCAAGAAATTGCCGACTCGCCTTGAATCACTTATGGTTATTTACTCCCCTGCTGGCGCTGGGACTGGCTCGGTGCATAATGTTTGGCTACGCTTGTACAATATTTTTGCAATTTAACATATTTTCGTAAATAAATATTACATTATATACGTATGAGACTTCTTACCCGACAATTCACCTGACCATAAACATCCCCACTAGTTTTTGGAGTTTCTCGTGGTCAAATGTTGATTTACCTTGTAAATTCGTGTTATGTATAATTTGTGCAGTGGAATTATACAACTTTAAGATATTTTTGTCCAGAAAATTAATTTAATTTAGTTAATACTCTCAAAATCACTCCATTTATAGGGCGTGTACACACACACTAATCACAGCAAATAATATAATTTAAATTTTCCCCCGCTGTAATAGCATAAAAACACACTTAACTTCACACTATTAGATTTAATACTTCAAAAATGAATTGCAATAAAACACGCTTTTAATCAGGCGTAAATGTGAAAGCTCCAACAGGACACAAATCGAACCGTAATTTCGACGTCCGGTAATTTATCACAACCCACCTATCGCCTACCAACATGGGCGTACAGTGTATTGAAAAAATTGCATTGCGCTATACATCGCCTCTTATAGACGTCTCTGAACGGGGACTGTTTCTTCTACGATATGTATATTGATTCTACTAGCAATACCTTTTATCCTCTCGCCAATATATAAACCAGTTAAGGCTTGAGTAATTCACCAGAATTACATAATGTCCCGACACTGCTCGATACCTGTGTTAACCGTATAGCCTAGGTGCCGCGCTATAAATATAGACAGTAAATTACGTTTTACGCATTAAATATTCGTTGAAAGCGGCATTCTTACATTAAAAACAATTCAGCGACCCGATATATATTCTATGTAAATTATACGTATTTTAAACCATTTACACAGCAATATTAACCCTCCTATCACATTTTTTTTGCAGGAAACTACTTTACGCCCCTCCAAAATTCTTGTAATTATGATTACTCATAATCATAACAACCAGGTATTCCGATTTTCGAAAAAGCCCATACTCTAAGAATTACCCTAAACCGTTCTCCTGAATAGCTTGTGTGCATTCTCTACTAAAAATTAATTTAAACTCTGTGCGAGGTTTGCAAGGAACATGCAAAGGATACTAAATTTTTTGTAAGTGAAGGAAAATACTTAAATATTTCCTCTTTTAAAAACTTCTACGTAAAGCAAACTAATGTCTAAGCAGGGGGTCCTTGATGGTGTAGCGGTTAGACTAATCGCCTCCCACCTTGGCAAACCGGGTTCGATTCCCAGCAGGATCACTTCTGAATTTTGAAATGTGGTAATCGTGACTGACGATTCCGCAAGCCCGCGGGTTTTGTGTGTGTTCGCCTGTTTCCCCCACCCCTTCATTCTGTCGCTGCTCCATACTTACATAAATCACTCATCGGCTCTCAATACCTCGCTTCTAACAGCCACCCAAATCTCTCCACTGCACTAATAACAGGAATATTTCATGTCATATCTATTTATATATATTTATATATATCTATATATATATATCTGTTTAAGCTGAGTAAGGGCGCATTTACACTGCGATAGTAATTACCGATAGTTCCTATCGCGAGAGCTACGCTCGTAATACTACCGCCGTGTAAACTGCACTATTTCTACTGTTGCACCACCGCGATAGCAGCTCGAGCTAGATAGTTGATAGTAACGGACAGAACATTTAACTATCTTAGTGTAAACCGTGTAGCGGGTCTGAAATTTGTACACGTGCTCTCTTTGACAGTAACATTGCAGAATTATTTCGATTATGCTAATATCTGTTGCGGTTCTTGCACTGTGTGATATGACCGTACTGACAATATAATAAACCACGGGAACAATATCTCCAAAAATTATCACACTCTTGACAAAAGGATATAAATGCCTGGTCTATAAATGTATTTACACACGTGTTGTCGGATATTTCCCTTTTGAGGTTAACTGTCACAGCATGTCTCATGTATTAAGGACGAGGTGGCAGTGACCTTCACACACTTTCGCGATAGTTAGGATCGTTACAGCTACCATCACCGGACAAACGCGCCCTAACACCAATAGATCCTACCCAACTTATTATCCTACTGAATTGTGTGTGGCATACAAACTTCCCTGTTTCCTGAAGGATTTACATCACTACATTCGAGTAAATAGGTCAGAGAGGGCAAATAGGCAAGACAAGTTAGCTGCATGGCCGTGTTTGTAGTTTGTCTTTCTTTCTATCGCATATGGTGTGTGGCGCTGTAGTATTAAGAGGAAGTAAAATGTAATATTCCACAGTCCTCGTTTGCATTATGTCAGAGTTCTTTGAACATACATTTACTGCCAAAATACCTTGTGAGAGAAGTTAACTAATCCAAAATATGAATGAAAAATGTTAAGACTTTCCAGCCTGGGTACGAAGTGGTATTCGACCAGACGTTTCAGTGGGAACTTATAAAGCAATCCGACATTAACTTACAGAGGGCATTTTTAACAAGATTTCTCTTGTGATAACAGCAGGCATGTTTCAGTGTTTTAGTTAGTATAAATACTCTTACAATTATAACATTTTAAATCAATATTGCCATGTGTAAAATTACGTAGAATATATTTTCGTTCTTTTCACAAATAAATAAATTAGAACTTGACAATTTCTTCCCTGCCTGAAAGCCCTACCAAACGTCTCCAAGCAAGTGGATTAGTATCGCCGATAAACAGGTAGCTACAAATAGTTATCAAGTCGATCATGAAGAGCCGTTGATAGTTTAAGTCTAGTACAAGAAAATTTTGTCAAACTGTATATAATTTTAGAACGATCTTTACTAAACATGGACCTTCAATTTAGGTATAGCTTAAGTAATATCCGAAACAATACAGAGAACCACTTAGTCCAGCATTACGTAACTGATTCATCCATCGGTAAAAGTCTGTTAAAAAAAACGTGCAAAAACACTCAACTAACTAGCCTTATCCAACAGTTGAACGTCTTAGGTACCTTCTACTGCTACTTAAGAGTTTGACTAACTACATAATGATAATTTGTTGCATCTGTTCAGAAAAATTATACCCAAGTAATTTATTTAGGCCTATTTTATAAAGACTTAATTATATGTTCCTGCATCTGAAGTTAACAAAAACATCTCACCTGGGTAACATTTGTTTAATTATAGAATTTCATTTTAGTACTGTGTCAGATTGGCAGAATTCAGCGATTAAAAATATCCTGCAGAATTTATTCCGTATGCATACGAATAAAATGTGCAGAGGAGTATTTAAAAGGGGAGAATCCTCAATTTGCTTCTAAGTTAATTTACTTTGCAATAGACAAACTGGATATTAAAACTTTTTTAAATATTTATTTGTAATAAAATGAAACAAATTTTGACTAATGTGTGTATATTTTTGAGTGCATCAACAGATCCCAGGAGTTCAGCAACGATATTGATGTTAACTGTCCAACTAGGTGAATTTATTTTAAATTTTAGAAGGTATCTGCGTTACTGCATAAAAACTAGAAAAAAAAATTAAATAAGTATTAAAATTCTACATCAACCCAACTAAACATTGCTAATTAAAAGTAATCTCATTTCGATATTCGCGTATCTTTAGACCCGTCAGAGCGCACAATTTAAATTGCTTCAATATACCAGAGTTTTGACATTTACTACATTTAATATTTCCGTCTTAAGAACGCACGTAGACGAGCGCAGTACATGAGCCACTTTACTGAACACAATAAGATCGTAGAGTAATGCGGTGGGGCAAGAAAATTAATTTTTAATCACCTAACATTGTGCTCATCTCATGGAGAAAACCACGCCTCAAGATAGATGCAAATACAAGGAGGTTAGTAAAATTGCACCAAATGTAAACCCCAAATACAGTAACACGATTGGTAAAACCGCAAAACATAACAAATGCCAGGATGACCAATTTCTGTTCAGTTTGTTAATAGCGCACTGAATAGCAGCTCTCTCAACAGAAAGTTTGTGAAAAAACACCCGTACTTAAAAAAATCAATACGTTAGTTTCCAATTTAGAATCTCAAAAGTTGTTTCGATATCGTACCAGGCAAACTGATGTACCCGAATCATGAGTACAAAACCGTTTTAGAACGATGAAAGTTTGTACTATGAAAGACCATTAAGAATATGTAGGACAGTAAACATGTATTTTACTTGAACAAACTGTCCGTATAATACGCGCTGCCTTAAAAACACTCAACTTACATTTCGCTGAAATCAAAGTCTCGGATCGGTCGTATTAAACTAACACAACTGCTGCGTCACTGCTTGACCTGCGAGTGGTGCAGCTCCGGAAACAATGAGAGACATCACTTCACTTCAAACGAGTGTGAATCGAACCAATGGCCTTAGGTACCGAGCCTGTACAGCCAGCAATGAAACACAATAAAAGTAAAAAAATCAAGAGACGTAACATTACAAATATACAAAGACCCAAATATGCATAAAAAATAAATGGCTTAAATTTAAACATAGGAAAATACTAGAAACAGTACTGAAATCACGACACCATAACCGAAAAAATAAACTACACTACAACAAATATATAGGAACACGTTCACGTTCATGAACTTTTCAAAACTCATTTGACTCGGAGTGACCGTTCATTGCTTCAACTTTAATATTAGTTTGTTGTTATCAAGTGTAGTAATATACGCCACCCAAACACCTTTACAACAATATTTTACACTCTTTGTGCTCCTGAATTACGTCGTATTCGAAAATCATCCATAGATTAACCAGTGTTTGATACAATGGTGTACACCCGTTGAGACATTTTTAGAACACCAGATTTATTTTTAGCGGTATTGTCGTCTGCTTCTAGACACATATTAACTACATTACACTCAAATTCTAAAGTTTTTGTCGCCCATTTGCAAAACACGATGGCGGAATTAATTTTTTATATAATTTAAATTGCTTGAAACTTATGAGTTGTACATGTGTTTAGATTTAGTTTTCAAAGAAAGTAATCGAAAATTAATCATTTTATGTTTTGGTGCATATCCACCAGAACCACCGAATTTTCAGGCTGCTTTAACTGGTGTATCAATTAGTTCAACTGGACTCAACCTAAACAGTAATATTCGAACGTCCGGTGTATTTCGGTGGATTAGACTAGCAGACAAATAAATGTTCATAAAGAAGAATGCATCGGATGATACCGAAACTTTAGAGAGGCAGGGGTACAGATGAGCGAAACACATAAAAAAACAAAGAATAGCAGGACAATTATATGTTGGTCTATGGTACGGATTCCGGTCGTATTCAACAGTGCATCCTACTACGATACAGCTTATAACATGATCTAGCATGGAGTCCAGCAGACTGCCGATGATGTCCTGAGGTAGACTGACCCACAATTGTTGGACGGTGTGTTACAATCCCAGATACTGGGGCTTAGGGGCAGTTGGCGTTTCAACCGGTCTCATGTATGCTTGATTGGCGATGTCATGGGACCAGGCAGGCCATAGTAATGTTTAGAAATGACGGAGGTGTTCGTGGCCGAGCTGTGCTCTGTGTAGTCTGGCGAATACCGCACCTGTAATACAGACCAGAAATGGATCTCAATGACATATCACCAGGCCGTAATTTTTTCCGCGCGGTACGACGAGAGAGGCTCGGTTATCGTACGCCATGGCTCCTCAGGCCATAACTGTGGGAAAAGTGTGTCACTGGACACCGAAGTTGGTGTTCAGAAGGGGCCCTCCATACTCGGGCACGATGATCATCAGTCCACATAACGAAGCGGCACTCATTACTAAACACCACACATCACAAATATGTGGAATTCTGGCCTGGCATCACATCAAATCAGAGACACCGCCGCTGTTGCAGAGATGATGGCAGCACATGTAACATCGTAGAATCACCTCTGCAAGGCGCCGAGAAATGGTTGGTGGGTACACAGGAGACCAAACACTGGCAAGTATCGTGCCCGGCTCATAATCCCTCGATCCTCTCGACTGGTGGTCTACCTCGTCCTTCCTGAGCCGATCTTCTGTGCCTGGGTGCCTTCACATATCCCCTGCTCCCTACAGTACCAATCAGTATGATCCACATGGTGCGCTATATACTGGTACGACCACCCTGCAGGTTTCAGTCCGATTACAAATACTCTCTCAAAATGACGTATTTGACATCTCCCAGGCATTACTCTTTATTCTGTATGCTAGCTCCCTATCGTCTGATATATCTTGCGTCAATGCGGCTTCGACTATAAGTCATTGTCTAACAACTGGCCGGTGCTTACAGCGCCACTGCTTGGGGTGCGGTCAAATGCAAACACACCAACATGTTATCATATGCATGCCAGCCAGTACTATCTCTATTTACACATAGTTTCATGGTTGTCGCATGGTTTCTTCGGAGTGCGGCATTTTTGTTGTCCGACTGTGTGTTTGTTCATCGCTTGATAAGATATTATTTATATTGGTATTCATGCTAATTAAAAAGCAAGGGCTGACTATAAACTCTAGGTACATGAGCTAATCTAAAATATATCTGTATACCGGACACACTGGCTACTGAGAATGGTGAAGCTTAGAAACGATTCCCATTAAACACGAAAGGTACAGGCCAGAATTGGGCCGGTGAAAGCTAGCTTACTAACTATGGCTAGATTATTGTGGCCCACTGTTTTATGCCGGAAGCAGGCCGATGTAAGTATGGACTGTCGGCTAACTGTTTGCCGACAGTGTCAAAAATATTCTGGATTGGAACCGATAAGACACAAAATGGAAACCTAATGGTTGGCGGGCCTTCGACGGCTGGATGTCTTCACGATGCCAGGCCTGCGAAGGCTGAATGTCGCTCGTTGCAGGGTCTGTGGCAGCTGTATTTAGCCACTATGCCACGTCTGAGATGCCTGGATGTCGTCATGAAGACAGGCCTGCGACAGCTAGATGTCACCATAATGGTGAGTCTGCAACGGCTGGATGTCGTTACAATACCAGGTATTTGCTGGCTTGATGTCGCAATGGTGTCGGGTCTGTGGCGACATGATTTCAAGACAATAGGCAGTATAGTCATGCAAAACACTATTTCTGTCGATTAAAAATGTTTTAAATTGTTATTTTCTCTTTCATGAGTTTATTTTATTTTATTTTCAACACATTATACGATATGAATATCTGTTGCTTGTCAAGAGCATGATTCGAACCTAAGTACCTTGTGTTTACAGTCCAGTATGGAAACCTACACTCCATTTTTTTTTCGTAATTAGCGTTGACGAAGTTCACGATGATGAGCTCAAGTAAGACCGACTGGCTGACAAATTCCTAGAGCGACGTGCGAACTGAAGATCTACCGCGTAGGGGCCGGGGCGGGAACCCACGACCCCTCGACTATAAATCGGTCACCTTACCCCTGAGCTATGGGGGTAGGGCTCTCAGTAAGTGCCTGATTCCATCCAGTAATTTGGAATATATTATGACACAAATTATTACAAAGAAATGTCTAATTCCATGAAATTATAAGAAATAATTTTAAAACACGGTTCATTAACTTAAATTTTTCTCGGACTTGCAAAGAAATAAGTTTTTGGTAATTTTTAATATATATGTCAGATGGTTGTGCAAATGAAAGAGCATTCAAAGTTAACAAATGCCATGGGCTACCACGTGAAACGTATATAATAACTAAATAACAAGCCATATACATGAAAAAAAAATTTAAAAAAATATATTTTTGCATAAGTTAAACTTTTTAAAAATATGTATGAACTGCTAATTGGCGATTACATATACATCAAGCAGTAGTCCATGGCATGAGTAAAAGCTGCAAATTATTATTTGTATAACTTAGCTGTTATTATGGTTATTGCAGCTTCAGGAAAACAGAAAAATTTTGTATTTGACACTAAATACATAAAGAGTAAATTTTTTTATTCGAGGAAAATATCATTACTTACATGTTGAATAATATGGGTTAAAGTATAAATTTATTAATTTTGTTGTATCAAATCACTTTATGTTAAAAATTGTGCACATGAAAAATCAATTTCACGAAGAATAACAAGTTCTTTACTACCCAGCACAAAGTCACAGAAAATACAGTATTTATGGTACCTGGCAAAAACATTTGAAACATTACATAAAAATATTACCATATAAAATACTGATGTAATTATGTGTTTTAGTGTACTATATGTATTGGAAAAAATTACGAGCCATCAGTTTGACAGGACGTTTGACACAAATGCAGCTTTAACTATACTACCAAGAAACAAAATTAATGAACGAATTTACATTACACTCACGAAATTTATGTAGGTCTATGTTATGTTTAACATATTATATATATTCATGCAAACGTAACTATAATTTATAGACAGGTAACCAAAAGAGTTAGGCACAGTTAATAACTAATTGATGCACATAAATGCGATATACTAATTGCTGTACATAAATATACAGCACTTCATAACCTTAATCTGGATTACTTCTCATCCACTATACATTATAAATGAAATATAGACTTGTTGAAAATGAAAAGCTACATTTTTGTTAATAAGTATGTAGGTCTATCCTTAGAATTTACATGTATTAAAACTGCGGGTTATGTTTTTTTGTAGATCCAATAAACATATTATCATGCAATTTACTATACATGTAATACACATAGTAATTGCCTCGAAAACGATACTGGGCCGGAATAAATACAATTTTTGCCAGCTTACCTAAAAAACAAAGATGCTGTATCGGAATCTGCCCAGAATATTCTTTGAGATATTGGTGACAAGTGGGCTTTGAGATATAATTCTGACATAATTTCGGAGATATCCGTCCGTTATCCTAAATAAAACAGTGGGCCACCATTGTCTTCATCATAATGGCTACCTCTCTGTCTTAGAAAATACATAATGCTATTAACAGCTAGCTAACTTTTTGCATATTCAAAACACTTTCATTCAAACAGTTTGTCGTCAAAAATACATCCCTTTATTTTGATAAAGAGTCTTGTCATGAAAATGTTACTGGGCCAGAAACAATAAGATGTTTGCAATATTACTGGCAAGAAAAGTATACTGCATCGGAATCGGCTCAGAATGGAAAACATGTTTGCTATGAGATACCATGCCGACATAAACTCGGTGATATCCATTTCTTCCCTAATTAATACACCAGGTCTTTTTCTTTATCGTGACGGCTAGCAATCTGTCTCAAAAAAGACATCATGCCGTTGTCAGATAGTTACCAATATAACTGCAAAAAAATCTTTAAAAATTGTAAAAAAATATACTATGGAAAATTTTATTAAAAAATTGTTAGCAAAAATTAATTCGTTTCAAAAATTTATAAAAAAATTAGTATCAACAATTTTACTAAAAGCGTTTAAAAAATTGAAAATCGTTAAAAAAATTTATGACAATTTTACAATTAAAAAATTGTATTAAAAATCATTTAAAAAATTTATTTTTACAAATTGTTATTTAAAAAATTATTATTAAGAATTCTGTTTCCCCGGCAGCCATTTTCCCTGACTATTTCATTTTCTTTCCTCGAAATTTCCCTTTTCCCTTTAAAATTTCCCTTTTTCCCTTAAAATTTCCCTAAACACTTTATTAAACTTTTTTTGTAAAAAATTAAAAAAAAAAAAAGCTTATGTACATAACCAGAGGCTGCCATGTTGGTAAGCTTTCACCCATGTTCGATTAGTCGTATCCGCTCCACCACCATCTTGGTTTTTTGTTTGTCATTTGTTTATATGCTACTGTATCTTCGCTTGATTAGTCGCATTTCCTCCACCGCCATCTTTGTTTAAATGTTACTGGATGCCACCATATTGGTAAGAACTTTTTGTTTTCATCACCTAGGAAGCGCTAGTGTATTAGGTGAGCGACTCGACCGAGTAGTATGCTGTCACTCTATAAAAATGTATTATTAAAAAAATTTGTTAATAAAAATTCTATTAAATATTTATTTAATAAATAGTTCACCATGGTCAATTAATCGCATGCGCTCCACCACCACCTTGGCATGCTCTCACTTTATTAAAATATTATTTTAAAAATGTATACAATATTCATTTTAAAAAAAATTAGATTTTCAGGGCTCTCAGCACCATGCCAATTAGAAGACCGACTCCCTCACGCCCACTCCCCTGACCTATATTAATTCCAACATTTTTATTTTTGTTAGTCATTTTTTATACGTTACTGGAGGCAGCCATCTTGGAAGGCATGTTCCACCACTAACATATAGGTATGCTCTCCCTTTCTTAAAATAAAATAAACTAACACTAAAACGTTACTAAAACATTGATAAAAATTTATATTCGAAAACTTTTGTACATTAATGGAGGCCATCATCTTGGTAGGCAACCACAATTTTGGCAGACATCATCCATATGCCATATCGGATGCAGACTACCTCGACTCTGACACCATGACCTTGAATGACCTTGAAAACAAAAACTCAAGAAAAACTACATACAAGTCAGGAAATAATAGTACATTAGAGTCTACCACAGCCATACCAGATACAGACCACCTCAACCTCGACCCCATGACATAGAAAACCATAATCTCGAGAAGAAATACATAAATGTCAGGAAGCATAATCAATTACAAACTACTAGCGCCATATCAGATGCAGACCACCTCAACCTTGACACCATAAACTTGAAAATAAAGAAATTGAGAAAAATTACATACAAGTCAGGAAGCATAACACATTACAGACTACCTCCACCATATAAGATGAGACTCCCTCAACCTTTACCCCATGACCTTGATTGTCCTTGAAAACGAAACTTGTAAAAAAATACATAAAAGTCAGCAAGTATAATACATTACAGACTATTACCACCTCATCAAAAGCAGACCTAATCAACCTTGACCCCATGACCTCGAATGACCTCGAAAACGAAAACTGAAGAAAAATACATAAAAATCAGCAATCATAATAGGTTACAAACTATTACCAACATAGTGGATGCAGATGACCATAACCGTGACTCCATGACCTTGAAAACAAATACTCGAAAAAATCACAAAAGACCTGATTTCAATAAACCTGGTACTAAGGTACTGAATGAGAAATTCACTTCACCTTTACGGGGCTTTGCATGGTTATTGCTGAACTGCATACCGCACAGTACACGAAAATATGACATACCACAGGGATTCGTAACACAGTTAAAGCACTCATGCACGGTTTAATTAATGCAAGAAACACCAGACGATAACAGGCAATCATACAGAGTAACATGTAAAGCCTGGAAGATGCCAAAAACGTCATTTTGAGAGAGTATTTGTAATCGGACTGAAACCTGCAGGGTGGTCGTACCAGTATATAGCGCACCATGTGGATCCTACTGGCTGGTACTGTAGGGAGCAGGGGATATGTGAAGGCACCCAGGCACAGAAGATCGGCTCAGGAAGGACGAGGTAGACCACCAGTCGAGAGGATCGAGGGATTATGAGCCGGGCACGATACTTGCCAGTGTTTGGTCTCCTGTGTACCCACCAACCATTTCTCGGCGCCTTGCAGAGGTGATTCTACGATGTTACATGCGCTGCCATCAACTCTGCAACAGCGGCGGTGTCTCTGATTTGATGTGGTGCCAGGCCAGAATTCCACATATTGGTGATGTGTGGTGTTTAGTAATGAGTGCCGCTTCGTTATGTGGACTGATGATCATCGTGCCCGGGTATGGAGGGCCCCTTCTGAACACCAACTTCGGTGTCCAGTGACACACTTTTCCCACAGTTATGGCCTGAGGAGCCATGGCGTACGATAACCGAGCCTCTCTCGTCGTACCGCGCGGAAAAAATTACGGCCTGGTGATATGTCATTGAGATCCATTTCTGGTCTGTATTACAGGTGCGGTATTCGCCAGACCACACAGAGCACAGCTCGGCCACGAACACCTCCGTAATTTCTAAACATTACTATGGCCTGCCTGGTCCCATGACATCGCCAATCAAGCATACATGAGACCGGTTGAAACTCCAGCTGCCGCTAAGCCCCAGTATCTGGGATTGTAACACACCGTCCAACAATTGTGGGTCAGTCTACCTCAGGACATCATCGGCAGTCTGCTGGACTCCATGCTAGATCATGTTATAAGCTGTATCGTAGTAGGATGCACTGTTGAATACGACCGGAATCCGTACCATAGACCAACATATGATTGTCCTGCTTTTCTGTTTTTTTTATGTGTTTCGCTCATCTGTACCCCTGCCTCTCTAAAGTTTCGGTATCATCCGATGCCTTCTTCTGTACACTCTAAATTTGAATCAGTTATTTATTACTGATTGTCAGTTGAAACTGCTCCATCCGGAATCGGTAGAAAAAGGAAACTATTAATCTCTTCAGTTAAATGAAATCCACTAATTCAAACAGTAGTAAATCAGTTACATATAGTAGAATAATAAAAAGTACAATGATTAAAAACCGTGCATTACGGTATGAAATAAATTAAGTACAGTTCTTTTGTTGCGAAACTAAATAATTTCATGTACAAGTAATTTTTGGAAGCGGTTGGTATCGAACCACAAGCCAAAAACGCAACACGTGCTCTTGTTATTTTGGCTGACGTTATACCAACTCTGCTACTTTGCCACTGAGACGAATGGACTCGCATTTACGCAGTAATATAAAATTACAATGGTGAAAGGCTGTAAGTTTCGTAATGTGAATGTACTTCATGTTGTCGAAATATACACACTTTACGTGTACGTAGGTAGATGTCTCTGTAAGGCTCGAAGTAATTAGAGGTTATGTTTAGTTCATATTGTGTGCTTTAAAATAGAAATGTAGTGGTTTTAACAGTGTTGTCGGTGTTTTCTATGTATTTGACATTTTACAATGCTACGAGATTTTACAGAATGAAACTGTTATTTTGAAGAGATTGACTGACTAGTAATAACTGTGATAATTACACAGTGGAACGTTAGGAATAATGCAATATTTTATAAAATTTGTCGTTTCCTCATTATTTGATCTGTTAACTTGCAGACCACAAAATTTTGTTGGTGTAAATCCACCTTTCTTATTGAATCACAGCACTATCCAGTCAGCAAAATTATCACTGACCTATCTGGCACTAAAAATAACAGATTAAAAATGTAGTGTCTCGTTGCATTGTCAAATGGCTGATACTAGTGGACATCGATTGAAAACAATATATTTTTTCTTTTAAAGCACAGAATCCGAACTACACTAAAGATACATTGACTTCCGAACTGTACAAATACATGTACTTGTGCAGAAGATCTACATATTTCGAGAACAAAAAAATACTTTCGCATCACGAAACTTACAGCAATATTTGACATTACATTTTGTGGTTCGCTATCCATAATACGAGCACACATTTGGCGGTGGTAAAGTAGGGCAGTGGATATCATTGTTGGTCATGAAAGCTTCAGCATGCTTTGCTTTATGGGCGGAGTTTTGAATCCAGCCACGTCCGAAAACGTTTTTGTGTAGAGAATATCTGTCTTCTGTGACAAAATAAACCGTACCCTACTTACATCACATGGGAATTCTTTGTGCTTATTTATTAACCAACTATAAATAAGTTGTTTTCTACTGCTTGAATTAGTAGATTCATTTTAAATGATGAATAAGTGATATTTTTTCTACAGATTCCAGATGGAGCAGTTTCAACTGACAATCAGTAAAATATAACTGAATCCAATTTAGAGAGTATGAGCATTTATTTGTACGGTTGTCTAATTAAGTAATTGTTATCTTGTCTTATAGGCCTATATTACTAAACTTTGCAAAAAAAAAAAATTGAATTTAGAATAAGTTTTTAATTACCAAAATATTCCCGTATTCAAAAATGCATTAGTGCATCCATTGATGTACACCGGACGTTCAAAAATTACTCTTTCAGTTGATTCTGGCTGAACCAATTGATCCAGCAGTTCAACTGGACTGAAATTTGATGAATCTGGTGGATATGCACAAAAACATCAACTGATGTATTTTCGAACGCTTTCTGTGATAAATAAAATTTAACACACGAGACAAATTGTAAAATTCAAGCACTTTAAAATATACAAAAATAATTCGGACATCTTGTTTTACAAACGGGAGACAAAAACTTTAGAATTTGAGTATAACGTTATTAATTATTAATATGTACCTAGTAGTAGATGACAATAACGCTAACAATCAATCTGGTGTTCGAAAAATTCCTCAACTGGTGTACACTGGTGTATCAAACTTTGGTGGATCTATGGATGGTTTTTCGAAAACGCGATAATTCAGGAGAACATAGAGTGTAAAATAGTGATTTAAAGGATGGCGTACATTACGACCTACTTGATAACAACAAACCAATATTAAAGTAGAAGTAATGAACGATCACTCCGAGTCAAATGAATTTTGAAAAGTCGTGAACGTGAACGAGTTCCTCTATATTTGTCGTAGTGTACAGTTCGGCTTTTGGGTTGTGGTGTCGTGATTTTAGTATCATTTTTTGTCTTTTCTGATGTTTGAACTTAAGCAATTTATTTTTGGGTGTGGAGCTTTTAATATCTGGATGTTTCGAGTCTTGCATATTTGTCATGTTATCTCTTGATGATTATTTTACTTTTATCGTGTTTCTTTGCTGGCTGTACAGGCAGGGTATCTAAGGCCAATGGTACGATTCGCAGCCGTCTGAAGTGAAGTGAAGTCTCTCACTGTTTCCGGAGCTGCCCCCCACTATCTTGGGTGGTGATGTCCAAACTATGTATAATCACTTTCAGAATTTGGTCACATCATACATACGGGCCGTTACTCCATGTAAAACTTCTTGGTCTTGACTCCGTAAACCATATTGTGCATGGTGGACTTCTTCTTGTACATTCCTGAATGTTGATAGACGTCTGGTCTTCCCCACATACAAACAGCATAGTACGAAGACACATTTTTTACTCTATCTGGAGGTACAAGATCGTTTTAAGTTGACTGTCAAAACTGCGAAGAAGGATCACTGGCGCTCTTATTGTCAACGACTCTCCTTTGCTACCCCTTCCGTGAAGCCTGGAAGGTCATGCATTCTCTACGACAATTCTCATCCTCTCTGCGACCTGGAAAGTATGAGATACTCCACTCTAACTGCTATCCATAAATATTCTTCTCCCGATTATGTCACAACCTATAATAAATCTCCTTTTTCTCATTCTGGATCTGCACCTAACCCAAAGAGATGGCCTGCTAAGGATACTGCTATCTTGACGTCTGAAATCAGCATTGCAGAATATCGCCACTCTCTATGGAACGGATGGAAATCACCAGGACCAGATGGGATTACATATCAGCATGTCTGGGAGCTTCCACAGAAAGGCCTTCACCTGTTACTTTGTATCTTTAATGGTATATTACTACACCAGGATATTCCTACCCTATGGCAGGAACACATTGTTTGTCCATTCTCAAGACTGGTAAAGATATTACATTACCTACATCCTACAGACCTATCATGTTGTCTTCTTGTGTAAACAAATTCTTTGAAAATATTTTGAAGAAGAGGATGGAATGGTGGCTGGAGACTAATCACCTCTTGCGCAGGGAAAAATTTGGCTTTTGTAAAGGACATACATCTTTGGATGCTGTTACAGTATTGATTAACTGTGTTTGTTAGCAAGGGTGTTTTATGTGCATGCTTTCTTGATATTCACTCTGCATTTTATGCAGTACACATTCCTGTGCTTTTGCACAAATTAGCTCAGGTTGGGCTGCCAATGTTCCTCATCTTCAAGGCTCTACTTCAAATTAGCATCACTTACCTTAAAACGGACACCTATATTACACCTGGAAGGCTGGCGTATCAAGGCACTCCACAAGGTGGTGTTCTTAGTCCTCCTTTGCACCTTATATACACTCAAGATCATATCTTCTATCTTGGCCCATTTGTTCAACTTATAAGTTATGCTGAGGATGTTGTTTTGTTTCATTTGTCCTCCACTGTTGGTGATGCAGTATGAGTTATGAATGATGCCTTCCAACATCTTGGCACCTGGCTTTGTACTCACTGTCTCACACCATCAGTTCACAAACTAAGGCTATAATGCTTACTAGAAAACGTAATGACCGGCCACAGATCCATCTGCTTCTTTGCAATGCGCCTTTAGAGGTCGTGACAACTACTACTTACTTGGGCATCGTTCTTGACTCTACTCTTACTTGTGAGGATCAGGTAACTCATCTTACTGTGAAGATACAGCAAATGTTTCAGTTGTTGAAAATGCTTGGGCACTCTGCCTGGCTTCGTCATCCTCAGACTCTGTTACTGTTTTATCGAACATTTATTCGGGCCAAGATGGATTATGGTAGTGTTTTTATGACTTTACTATGTGATACTACCCTCACAATCTTACAGCATTTATAAAATGCATGTCTACATTTATGCCTAGGGGCACTGGAGTCCACTCCCATTGGGGTACTTCATGTTGAGGCGAATATACCATCATATGGCCTACATAGAAGGATGTTGGCTAACAAATTCTGGATCAAGGCAAATTATTTTCATGAATCTCCTTTTCGTACCATTATAAAATATATTTGTGTTGATGTTCTTGATTGTTTTTTTTGAAATATCGCCCTCTTTTTCCTTGTGTGAAGTGCATTACCTATATGGTGTACTTTCCTGTGCTTTTTTATATATGTAAAGTGGACTGCTTATTTACAGAACGCAAATGCTGCATGAGTGGTGGAGAAGTTCATGTGCCATACTGGCAGTGTCTGACCAATATCCCAACTTTCTCCACGTCTATACTGATGGATCGAAATCCCAACATGCAGTTGGTTGTGCCTACTATATTCCTGCATACAAATCGTCTGGTTTATTTAAGTTATCGTCTTCCGACTCTATATTTTATGCTGAAGTATATGCTATCTTAAAAGCACTGGAGTATTGCAGGACTATATCTGTCCAAAATCTCTGCATATTTACCGATTCTAACAGTGTCGTTATGGCTCTTGCCTCTCTCCACTGTCATTGTCAACCAGATGATATTATCTTACAGATTAAGCATTTTATCTATACTATTGAGATCACGGGTGCTATGATTGTGATTGTGTGGCTTCCCAGTCATGTGGGTATATCCGCCAACGACACGGCTGATAAACTGGCAAAACTGGCTTCTGACACTGGATATGTTCACTACAGTTGCCAAACGTCACCTTCGCGGTATTTGGGAAACCCAATGGCAAGAATGTGAGGTTGCGCCGTCCTACAAGAATATCCAACTGCACTTACAAACACAAACATGGTTTAGTGGCAAAATGAGGAAAAAAACTTTATTCCACGACGATTATCCGGCTGAGGCTAAATCATGGAAATTGTAATGTTCATCTTTACAACTTAAAACTGGCTGAATCTCCTAACTGTCATTGCGGGGAAGGTGCGCAGACTATTAGTCACATTCTATTTCATTGTCGCCAAATGCAAGCTCGTGATGAGTTATATGACTGTTTACATCACTGTGGAATCTCCCCGCCATTTGACAGAGAGAGTGTTTTATACCCTTATCAGGTAAAAGCATATGACACTCTATTTGGGTTTTTAGTGCAGAATAAATTTCGCCTATGAATGCTCAGAGAACTAAATTTTCATCATCTGAAGCAACTGTCTGCACAAAATTATTGAATCCACACAGTTGGTCTGTCTGTAGCGATACTCGGCTGAAGCTGTATTTGAAACATTACAAAATGGCGTGATCTTCTGACTCTGCTTCGATTCGTATTATCATCGTGTGTTACGACGCCTGCCACGTCAGTATTGCTCCAAGTCTCTGTGGAGGAAGTTGTATGTCTCGCTCCGGCACGGCGACATGTCTGTGAAGTGGGTAAAATGGCGTACCTAACTTCTACGTGTAACCAGGTGAAATTGTTAGGTCTCATAATGTCGTTACTGTCAGTGTTGTTCCGGTTTTCGTAACTGACGGATGTCTGTGACCTACTTCGGCAAAAAACAGTATTGTGTTCGTCAAATTATCGGTTGGGTACTTTTCTTCCCTCTCTAATACGGGTAGAAAACAGATTTCGCTATGGCTGTATTGGAAACTAATGCCAGAAAAGACAGAACTGAACTGAGCTGCATCACTGGCAAGTCAAGCAGTGACGCAGCAGTTGTGTTAGTTTAATACGACCGATCCGAGACTTTGATTTCAGCGAAATGTAAGTTGAGTGTTTTTAAGGCAGCGCGTATTATACGGACAGTTTGTTCAAGTAAAATACATGTTTACTGTCCTACATATTCTTAATGGTCTTTCATAGTACAAACTTTCATCGTTCTAAAACGTTTTTTTTTACTCATGATTCGGGTACATCAGTTTGCCTGGTACGATATCGAAACAACTTTTGAGATTCTAAATTGGAAACTAACGTATTGATTTTTTAAGTACGGGTGTTTTTTCACAAACTTTCTGTTGAGAGAGCTGCTATTCAGTGCTCTATTAACAAACTGAACAGAAATTGGTCATCCTGGCATTTGTTATGTTTTGCGGTTTTATCAATCGTGTTACTGTATTTGGGGTTTACATTTGGTGCAATTTTACTAACCTCCTTGTATTTGCCTCTATCTTGAGGCGTGTTTTTCTCCATGAGATGAGCACAATGTTAGGTGATTAAAAATTAATTTTCTTGCCCCACCGCATTAATCTACGATCTTATTGTGTTCAGTAAAGTGGCTCATGTACTGCACTTGTTACCAGTTAAATATTTATACTCATAAAAAGGAAACATTAAATGATTTAATTTGTCTGAATTTGGGTATACGGAAGCAATTTAAGTTGTGCGCTGTGACGGATCTAAAGATATGTGAATATTGAAGTGAAGTTATTTTTAATTTGCTGTGTTCTGTTGGGCTGACATTGCATGTTAATATTATTTTTTTTTCTCTGAATTTTATGGATACGTGTAGATACTATCTAAAGCTTCAAAATTTTTCCAAGTTGGTCGGTTAACGTGAATGTTGCTGAACTCAAAGTATCTGCTTATGCACTCAAAAATATAAACACTTTATTCTAATTTTTTTTTCTCTTTATCACAAATTGCTATTTAGAATTCTTTTTAATGATCTGTTTATCGTCTGCTGCAATTTAAATTAACATAGGAGCAAATTAAAATAATGTTCCCCTTTTAAATACTCCTCTGCACATTTTATTCATATGCAAACGGAATAAATTCTGCAGGATAACTTAAATTCCTGAATGCAGCCAATATGGCACAATACTACAACGAATTTCTTTAATTATATTCAACAAATGTTATATAGATGAGAAATTTTTTGTTTCGATAACTTTAGATACCGAAACATATAATTATTAGTCTTTATAAAATAGGCCTACATAAAGTACTTGGTGTATTTTTTTGTGAAGAGATGCAACATAGTAGGCCTGCGGCGTTGGTCAACCCCTCATATAGCAGTAGAAGATATCCAAGAGGCTTTGGGAGACTGTATAACTTCGAATAGGCCTTGTTAAGTTATGTGTTACGGCAACATCTTAAACAGTGTGCGTTCATATGGATGAAACAGTTTATTTAATACTGGACTATGTGAAGCTCGGCATTGTTTCAATTATTACTTAAGCTTCACGTAAACTGAAGGTCTACATACAATAAAAATACTGCTAAAATAATATATTCAGTTTGACAAAAATATCTCGTACTTGACGTTAACTATCAACGGTTCTTCATGATCGACATGATAACGATTGTAGCTGTCTGTTTATCGGTGAATAATCCACTTGTAGGTCGTTCAGGCAGGGAAGAAGAAGTGATGCTATTTCTTTCCTTATGAAACGAACTAATTTTTTTTTTTTTTACGAAATTGTACACATGGCAATATTGATGTAAAATATGTTTCAAGTACACTTTTACTTGTATTTTTACTTATTATAAAACATTGAAGCATGCCTACAAGTATAAGTAATAATTCTTGTTAAAAATGCTCTCTGTGAAAGTTAGAATTCAGATTGTTGTAGAAGTTTCCTCTGAAATGTTTGCCGAATCAGGGTGAAAAGTCGATAACACTTTTCATCCGTATTTTGGATTAGTTGATTGCGTTCACAAGGTATTTTGACAATACATGTATGTTCAAAGAACTCTGATATAATGCAAACTAGGAGTGTGAAATATTAAATTATAATATATTATAAAACATATAAAATATAAAATTTTACTTCCGCGTGACAACAGCGCCGCAGACACAATGTGTCTGCAGGGAACAGGGAAGTTTGTATGCCAGAGATATTTCTGCACGACGATAAGATCTAATGGTGTTACTCAGCTGCAACAATTGTATAGTCATAGCATGAAGTATTCCTGTTATTAGAGTGCAGTGGAGAGATTTGGGCGGCTTTTAACAGCGAGCTCTTGAGAGCCTGTGCGGGTAATTAGATAATGGAGCAGCGTCGAAATGAGGGTGGGGAAACGGGAGATCCCAGAGAAAACCCGCGGGTCAGCAGCATCGTCCGGGACGGGGATTGAAACCGGTTTGCCTAGGTGGTAGTCGTTCAGTCTAACCGCTACTCCATCACGGACCCTCTGCTTAGACATTAGTCTGCTTCACGTATAAGTTTTAAAAAGAGGAAATTTTTAAGTATTTTCCTTCACTTACAAAAATTTGTGTATCATTAGCATGTTTCTTGCAGATTTCTCAATGAGTTTAAAATAATTTTTCATAGTGAATACACACAAGCTATTCAGGAAAACCGTGCGTGCAAGACGTTCCGAAACTGCATATAATTTAAGAGGAACCTTGTCGGTAAGATTAAGGTGGCTTGAAAAAAATCAAACCCTTTATTGGAAATATGTAATGAGTTATGTTTAAATTCATGTAAGTGAAATTATACTTTCCACGGTTCATTTTAGAATAATTACAGATGTTTATAGTTCAAATATGGAAAGGGCATAAAATGGCAAATAAGTCGTACACCATAAAGACATCTGATACTTGAGGTTTAATATGGGAGTAGTAGGGGCGCGCCGATCATAGATTTGATATTAAAAGTTTAAATTGATATGAAAGGGTTAATTAAATTGATTGAAAGGGTTAGTGAAAAAGGGTCCATTGAAAGGGTTAAATTCATTGAAAGGATTAAATTTATTGAAATGGTTTAAACGAATTGAAAGGGCTAATTTCTAATTCGATCGATTTTCTTTCTTTTTGGGTGGGTGGAGGGGGTAACAGGAGCTCTGTCCGAAGTTGACTGTGTGGTGCGCTGGAGGCGACTGAACAGAGTAGTGGGTTGAAATGTCTTGTATAGCACAAGATTGGGCTCAGGCTAATTTTTTCTTCAAATTTTTCAAATTTTGAGGTGTTTGTAGGGATGTTGGTGGTAGATAGTCGATTTTTATGAATATATTTAACACACGAGAGAAATTCAGAGTGTTTAAACGATTTATAAGAGTGCTCTAAGTGTAAATGTTATGTTTTTGGGTGGATGTTGCTCGTAGATAGGCGCCTTTGAAAGATGCGATTTACATGTTAAACGATCTGTTTTCGGAATACAATTAAACATTACAGAATTTCAGAGTGTTCTACGTATGCCTAAATTACACGTATCGAAACGGAAATTTCAAATGACTATGTGAATAATAAGTGGAATTACGTGAGTTTTAAACATAACGTGAGTCTTGAGCTTAGAAATAAAATTTACATGAAAGAGAATTTTAACTACGTGAATAACATGAGAGACAAGTGCAAACTCACTAAACAAAATCCAGCTTGTCGGTATGAATAAATAACACGATCCAACCTGGAGAATTGCATTTTACAGCAAAAAAACTCTGCATACGATTTAAACCAGATATAGTCATGTACCCGAAATATTAAAATAAGTCCATTCGAAGTATAAATGAGTAACACTTAAGTCGAGCTGTGAGTATATATGGGTAGCACATCCGATAGGCAACTGTGTTTGAATTACAGTAAATTAATATGGAAGACACTGCACTTGTTAACACAAACAGTATTTTCGTTTATCGAACACAGAAATAGAAAATGTAATCGAAAAACACAGTATATCGATCCAAAAACGATCAGTTAACACACGAAAATTATATTTTCCTGATAAAATACTTCGAAAATCGTGGCTGTCACTAGAGATGGTCTGTAGTTGAGCTAATCTGCGTTTGTAAGCCTTTCGGCAGCCAAGTGTTTAGAGGTGCAGTGAATACGAGAGGGAGAGCTGTACACATCTGTCTTCTACAAGTATTGATGAACGACTGAATATGGCACCAACTGGGATAGCTGAGGTCACTTCGCTCCCTGCAACCCCTCCCTGCCCCTCGTCGGAATGCGACACTGGACTACCGCTATCGACAAATTTTTTTGGTAATTTCTCAAGATGGCAACAACAGCCTACTTGCACACCAATCGGGTCCTGCTCGCTCCTAGGTAACCCCTTCCACACTACCCTCAAACCCTCGTCTTCAGATCTGCTCCGACTCTACAATGACAATCACCGCGACACCTCCTGCCACCCTCAAAACAGGCCCTTGTCAAGAGCGTGTGTCTTTTCTCAGGACGAGGACTGTCTGCATGCCTGACTCCCTCCCCTCGTGCAGCGAAGTTTGAACTCTTCCGAATATGTTAACCTGTCTCATTTGCAGCGAAATAAAAATTTCACAAATCCCGCCAATCTAAATTTATAACCCTGAAATAAAGTTTCTACA
This sequence comes from Dryococelus australis, assembly GCA_029891345.1. Classification (NCBI taxonomy): domain Eukaryota; kingdom Metazoa; phylum Arthropoda; class Insecta; order Phasmatodea; family Phasmatidae; genus Dryococelus; species Dryococelus australis. The sequence goes on along the minus strand of CM057003.1, from coordinate 117,226,896 downwards.
ATCCCCGAAATAATCCCCAGATTTAACATTCCAACAAATTTTATATCTTAATCTAATAAATGAGTTTTAATCCATTAAACTTCATTCTGGTTCCACCAAATTATTAAATTATTTTCAGGAAACTAAGTATATTTTTTGAACTAGAGATATTTTCATTCGCTAAAATTTTAAACATTGAAAGAACACCATTTTTCAAACATGTATCATTCCATTTACCTAATATTCAAGTATTACGATGGAAGACATGACACATTCATACATATTCAAACTTTCAATCGGTTTTAAATATCTATGCATTACAGAGAAAAATATGTATATGATGTGTAGAATTGTTTAAGACACTAAAATGTATTTATAACCAAAGTTTCAATTCATAAGCTTCCCAATCGATAGTCTTATATACACCATAACATTTATTTATACTCAAACTTATAAACAAATCGATTTCCCCAAAAAAACAAATTTAAATGAAATATTACTGAAATAACATGATTGATAATTGAAATGACTTCTATCGGAGCTAGAATTTATCAATTTCCATGATATTTCAATACAATTAAGCATAATTTAAAGGGAATTTGTGGCCATTTTTGTGTAATCGTACATCATCTCTTTTACGACAATACATTCCAACTATCAGTAAATTATTTACACCATAAAGAGATATTCAAGACAAATAATATGGAATAAAAGAAGTGGTGTTCATTATTTAAAAACTTACCGAACAATGTTAAATCGAATGAAACCAGCACCCTAGAAGTGTGATAATACATTTTAGTTAACCTTATTACTCAACCGAAAAAAGTAATTTTTCAAGTAAACATTGCGTGTTAAGAATACGTTTCAATGTGAAATATTATGCCTTCCTCAACTGAATTCAGTAGTTTGAATTTGCTTGGGGTGTTAATTAGGTTTGTAGAATAAACAGTCCTATTTGAGGAATAATAAAAAAGCCTTGTTTGAGTACTAAACAAAATTATTTGAGGCTTAAAGTATGGTTTGTGGAATAAAAAAGTCTTATTTGTCTACTAAGCAGACATATTTGAGGAATAAAGTATGTTTCGTGGAATGAATTTGAGAAATAAGAAACATCCTATAACATATAACCAGTATTAAAACTTTTGGTATCTATGTTTGTGAAGGGCCCTATACTTATTGGTGCTATGATATTTGTTACCTCCTGTACTTGGTTGTGTCAGAATGTCGTACGTACATTTTTGGATCAGCCTGTATTTGTATACATTTTGAAACAATTGTCTAATATGTCCTATGTTTTGTAACAGTCTGTTGTTTCCTAATTTTGTAAATAAATTAGTTATTTTAAAATGAATCAATTTCTTAAAATGTATCTAAACCATTCCTTATTAAAGTGAACTTGTTTTGATAAGAAAAATATTTTCTCCCCAGAGACATTTGCGAGGAAAGTAATTAAAATATCTTAACAGAGAGAGATTTTTGCATTTTTGTTAAAAGTATGTTGCAACGAGTTAAAAGTCTGAGTTCTATCATAATAAAACTATTTTATTACTAACAAAAAGTACTCTTATATTGAAAAAAGCCAGAGGAGAAGTTCTGGAAGCGAGCACTCTGACTGCTTTTTCCATAACTAACAATATAATATACCATCTCTGATACGGCTTGGTTGATATAAACTGTGTTCGAGTCTGGGTTAGGTCATGTACGCATGTAATCTAGTTTCTGACTTAGAGTTGGGTACCTATGATTGTAATAGATTCTGGGTTCGAGTATCAAGTTAGGTATGAATGTAATGTTGTTTCACTTCTAAGGCTTGAAACGTCGTAGTGAATACGTAATAGATGTTACAATATGTTATGTTGGTATGTTACAATATGTTATTTTGATACAGTATGATATGTTGCATTGGTACATTACGTTGCTACATTACAATACATAACTATGTTACGCTGGTACATTATGCTGCGATGTTACGATACGTATTACTAAAACATTCTTTCATGGAATAATGAACATAATATGTAATTAATTAAATGAATTCTTTCATCTCCATGAAAAAGGTAGTTTGAAATGTGTGAGGAAGCTTGTTGAAATGTATAATATTCTGCTTGCAAGTAAATTTTAATTCCAGATGTAATTTTTCATGTAGTTTTTAAGTTTCAGAACATTTTACTTCTAAAATGCATGATTGTATAGTTGTAAGAATATTAAATATGTATGTAGGTTTGCTTTAAGTATTGCATGTTTAGTTTATAGCGTAAAATATATTGAATTCTAGACAAGTCTTTTAAATGCTTTTAGTGTAACAGATTAATTCCCTTGCTAAGACTTTCATTACTAAATTGATTTACGAAAAATTAATAAAAGCCATAAGAGTTGTTGATAGTGTAAAATTTCTTAAAAGTTTTTTGATGGTGTAGAAATTTTACGGTGTAAGATAAAAAAAAAAATGTTAAGGTTTTCTCTTACAAAAGTAATGTTTAAAGTGGACTTAAAAAATGAAATGCATTAGCGTGAGTTTAATTTCACTGTTATATTCTAAATGAAAGCAGCGTGTTGCAAATGTGTAACTGGGAAAAATAGACGAGGCGAGACAAGACGCAAAGCGCGGTCAAATCATTACTGGAGACGGGCTGTGGAATGAAAAATCGGCTAACGGCCGGGCTGGAGGGGATGTACACATTCTCCCTCTGTCACTGGCGCTAGTGGTAGCTTAGTATAATAAGAGTCCCCATTTTTTCGCCCGCTTCATGTGTGGACCAGCCTGACTGGCTTGTTACACGCTAACCTCTTTTCTCCTCCCGCCTTGCATGCGGCCCGTCGTGGCAGGCAAGACCTTGGCCCATCTCTTGTGCTTCTCCCCGCTTACTATCTACCTGACTCTCGTCCATGTTTAGAAGCATTCCGCCTTTTTAGTCCCAGCTCTCGTTTCTGTCTTTCCCCAAAAAACACGAAATTTTTAAAATAAAAAAAACACTTTGTCTAAGATGTTAATAATAAATTATTAATTGGGTGTGTAAGTTAGTAAGAGTGTTTTATTTTTTCATAACGAGGGGTTACGTCAGTGTATTTGTTGTGGCGTTGAAATGGTTATATCGGGGAAACTTAAGAAAATTCTTAGTTAAGTTAAAAAGGGTGAGCGTAAGCGATCCTGTATTGACATCTTGCTTGAAGATCTTTACATAAGCGATTCCGATTCGGAATCGCAGAGGGAAAGACAAACAAGGTGTTGAGACAGTGTCCCTTCGCCTAAGCGGACACGAGTTAATCTTTTGGAGGATGATCTCTACTTAAGCGATTCGAGCGCGGATTCGCTTACAGAGATATTGTCAAAACTAAAAGATTAAAACATGTCCTCTTCCCCCTCACCACCTCTTGAGACCAAAGTTTCGCTCGCTCCCCAAACACACTCAATTCTCGGCTATATGCTAAATGGCTTTCTACACGAGACATTAAAAATTTTTCCACACTGGTTCTCCTCCTCCTCCTCCTCCTCCTCCTCCTTCTCCTTATACCAGCACCACAAACACCATCGCAGTTAGCTACGCACTTAACATTTCTAGCTCCAGCTACTGCAAAACACTTAACATTTCCAGCACCATACACTGAATTACCTCCAAATATTCGATATATTCATTCAATGATGAAAAGTAATTCGATGCCCCAGCTTCAGTGAAAAGTTCATCATCTAGTCTCATATACGAAATAATGGCTAGCGCGTTGGCCGACAGGTTTACATGATGCGTGGAAATTAACTATAGAGACATACATATGTTTCAATACAGACTATTCACAGCTGTTGGTAATTAATCCAAGTTTCTTAGCAAAATGAAGGTTTGTAATCCGACACTAATCCATACTCACTTCGCTTCACCCTCATCTGCTCTCAAGACCCTGGCTTCGAGAACCGCTAAAATCTCTTCACTCGCTCCGATGTACAAGAATTTTATACATTTAGAAATCCATAAATTGGATGTAGTCTTACTAGAGGTTCTTTAATAATATCTGTCTAAATATTTTTTCCCCCTCGATACTGCAGTTGTCGTACTATATTCTGCCTTGACATCTACAACATCACAACTGCCAATAACGAGTATCTGAGACCATCACACACACCTCCTTTTCCACAGTAATCGCAGCTGGCTAGAATCCTTATCGCAACTGACTACACCAACTACAAATTGCGTCACCATTCAATGCTGCTGCTGCTCCCAGTTTGAATACCAATTATAAATATATGATAACCCTTGTCAAAAAAAGAAGAAATTCGCAGCATGGGATTATATACTTTAATTAAAATCTACAAATACAAAGTTCCATGTGTGAGTGTGTGTTGTACGCCAATCATTCGGCATGTGTGTGTCTGGAAAATATCCCAGATGTGAGGTGCTGTATATAATCTATGTACATCCATAGCGATTATTTCACTTCTTAATATTGTAATATTTTTTGTAGATATTTTTTTATCTTGTAATCTGTCTGACACTTTTGTAACAGTAGTGTAGCAATAGTAATAGTAGTTGTAGTAGTAGGTTTAGAAAGTACATAACTTTGAGTAAATGTGCGATAGTTTAAATCATAAAATGTCTTGATAAAATGATTTTGAAAAGCTTCTAGAGTAATTAAGTATGTAACATGATTCTTGTCTATTGTATTTTCCTGTTTTTCTAAAAATGACTTGTTTTTGTAAACATTTGTAAAAAAATTTGTGATTGAAAGATGATTGTGCAAATGTTTGTTGTAAATTCAATCTTTTTTGTGTGATATTGTAAATACGTAGGTTTAAGGATAATATTAGAAAGTAATTTGTATGATAAAATGTTAAAAATGTAAAATTAAAAAAAAAAAACCTTATGTCACAAACTTTTTCCATTATATTATGTAAAATGAGTGATGGTTTAATAGTAGTGAAGAGAAATGAGCGGGTGTATAACAGTATTGGTAAGCTGATGACTTGTATTTAAATGTATGAATTTTTTGCTTGCTCTTGCGTAGAAGAAAATATGCTTTTCTTGACTTAAAAAAACTTACAAACCTTTAAATTAAAAATAATTTTGAACGGATGAAGGAAAATTAAAAAAAAATATATGGAGAAAATAGCTGAATGAATGAATAAAGTTTTGCAAAGGAATGAGGCAGCAGGTTAGTATATTGAGAGAACGTTATTGGGCTGTTGAACAAGAACTCTGGGGAGTTTAACGAATGCTATACACAAAGAAAAGACTTGTTAAGGTAGAAAGACCACTTGGCGACACACCACAATATTTATCCGCTGCTCTAAAACCGGGAACGTTCAACCAACCTTTAAAATAAAAATATTTTTCCTTCACAGCATCAAGATTAAAACTGTTGCAGAATCAACATGCAGATGTCTGGTGGTGGGAAAAAAACAGACATGCTTTACACAAAATCAGAAAACATAATAGAAAAACTTTTTTTTAAAAGTTGAATTCAACTGTGTTCTTATTATTTCTATGAGTTAACTATATAGTAGGAAAGTAAAATTTCAATATTAGATAGTGTTTATATAAAATGAAAATTGAAACATAGAATAGTAAAGTTGAACAATATTGTATTATATTTTCCTGTACAATAATGTAGCCGAAAATTTTTGGTTGGTAGCTCTGAAAGTTTTCTCAGTGGTTATGCTGTGCAAAAGTGAAATGGAAAATTATAGTTTCTGGCTTAGATGCAATTTTCAGCTTGATTCTTTGTCAAGTTCAAGATAAGTCTTAGGTTCTAATTTTAGTAAATATTTTCCCATTTCTTAAACCGTGTATTGATAATTGTATTTACATTAAACATATGCAGATATTTTCAGTGAATGTATCCTATTATGTTTCTGATTTGATTAAAATTCTATTTTATAAGATATTTGCATTGAATTTTTTTTATATAGGTTAGTATGGGGGAGTAAAAAACTTGTTTTCGTAAATATCTGTTCATATTTATATAAGGCTTGTGTGTATACATATTTTTTAATTTCTGTATATTTCCTGCGTAATGGAGCTTGCAAAGTGAATATTAATTTTTATGAAGTAGAAGACAAAATATTTTTGCTCGAGAAATTTATAACAACTGGGAAGATATTTTGAACTTGTTAGTCTCGATGGTTGAAAAAATCATTGACCTGAAATTCCCTCCCCTCCAGGACAGCCATTGGCAGTTTACTTGGTCAAAAGAGACACTTTCCCTACGGTATAACAAAACTGTAATGCCTTCTGCAGGGGTTTGTTGGATTCAGACTGCCAATCTCCGAAATCTCAGTTCCTGTAGTCTGTACTATTGAAATTTAACATTGAAGGAGTGGTCACACTGCTAAGACATCATATTTCTAAACATAATGGTTTTTTGAGATATTGGCAAACGCTATTCTTGTAAAATTTCGAAGCGAGTATAAATTACAAATTTAATATCATTTGATCGGAAATATTCCATGTGACTAATTTAAGTTTAAACATCTATAAAATTGAGCATATCTACCTTTTTGACATGGGTGAACGAATTTATTTTATTAATTACGTGTTATGTTCATTTTTTTCCGTAAAAGAAGGTTATAGTAATATGTATTGTAATGTAGCAACGTAATGTCACATAACATACCAATGTAACATAACATAACGTATCAATGTAACATCTATTACATATCACCAATTACGTTTGATCCTTAGGAGGGAAACTAGATTCAATTTGTACCTAACTCGAGACTCGAACCCAGAATCTTTGTATTACCTTCACAGGTACCCAACATTAAAAGTCAGAAACTAAACTACATGCGTACATGACCTAATCCAGACTAGAACCAAGTTTATATCAACCAAGCCGTATCAGGGACGGTATATTAAATTGCTAGTTATGGAAAAAGCAGTAAGAATGCTCGCTTCCAGAACTTTCCCTCTGGTTTTTTTTTTAAGTATAAGAGTAAATTGTGTTAGTAATAAAATAGTTTGCTTATGATAGAACTCAGACTTTTAACTCGTTGCAACATACTTTTAACAGAAAATGCAAGAATCTCTCTTTGTTAAGATATTTTAATTACTTTCCTCTCAAATGTGTCTGGGGGGGGGGGGGGGGGGGAATATTTTTCTAAGCAAAACAAGTTCACATTTAATGAAGAATAGTTTAAATAAATTTTAAGAATGGGATTCTTTTAAAACATTTCATTTATTTACAAAATTAGGAAACAACAGACTGTTACAAAACATAGGACATATTAGACAATTGTTTCAAAATGTATACAAATACAGGATGATCCAATAATGTACATACAACATTCTGACACAACAAAATACAGGAGGTTACAAAAAACATAGCACCAATAAGTATAGGGCCCTTCATAAACATAGATACCAAAAGTTTTAATACTGGTTATATGTTATAGGATGTTTGTCAGTTTCTTATTTCTCAAATTCATTCCACGAAACATACTTTATTCCTAAAATATGTCTGCTTAGTAACAAAATAAGACTTTTTTATTCCACAAACCATACTTTAAGTCTCAAATAATTTTGTTTAGTACTCAAACAAGGCTTTTTTATTATTCCTCAAATAGGACTGTTTATTCTACAAACCTAATTAAAACTCCAAGGAAATTCAAACTACTGAATTCAGTTGAGGAAGGCATAAAATTTCACATTGAAATGTATTCTTAACACGCAATGTTTACTTGAAAAATTCCTTTTTTCAGTTAAGTAATAAGGTTAACTAAAATGTATTATCACACTTCTAGGGTGCTAGTTTCATTCGATGTAACCTCGTTCCTTAAGTGTTGCTATAATGAAAACCATCCCTTTTATTCCGTAACATTCACCATGTTTTTTAAACTCTAATAAATATCTAAGTTTATTAACAAGTTCATTCGAGTCTTCGGAAAATATGTAATGAGCGTTGTTGATGCCTTCTGCCTTCTTCACAACATTTGTTGAAGGAATGTCTTGAACAGTATCACTTACATCCTCACTACTGTCTTCACCTGATGCTTCATCAATAATATCGACTTTACTTTGCTTAGAAAGAGTAGGTGTATCGTCACTGACACTGGTCTTCATAGCTGGTTGCGGTAGTTTATGCCGAAAATCGTTACATTCACATGTTATTGTATATTTCATACAATCTGATTTTATGCCATTTCTTATAATTACGTTATTTCCCTCTCCTTTGGTGATGTTATGTAGTGTAGACGTTATATTTACTTTCTCAGGAGGAAGAGTATTTTTTTTACAGATCTTGACACGACGACCAAGTTATCTGTTCGTGCGAACTGGCGAAAACAGTATTCACAGTTATGAATCTTACAAGACTAATTCTTCAAATATTCACTCCTCTCATGTCTGTGGACATCGTAGATGAAAGTGTAAATTTCCCCACAGTATTTGCAGTGATGTTTATTTGGTGATGTCTCCATTCTCATCATTATACATTAAATGAATAATCTTCGGTGTGAGGAGAAAGTTTACTTCCGAATAGATGTTCACCTCACAATGTCAGAATGACAACAAACTTATTTATGTATGAATGTACTGTTTTAAACAGTGTCAGGTTTAATTAATTATGATAAAATATTTTCTGTTCAAATATTTGTATGTTAATTGCAGGGGTATGCGTTCTAATTCACCATGCGATTAAATTTATGTATGTTATACGGAATATGTCTTCACTTGGTATTCGATGAAAATTAATAAATAATAATTTAATTTCAGGAATGTAGAAAGGAGAGATGGGATTAGAAGTATTTTGTAGGGAACTTTTATAAAGCTTTGTTTACTGTGCGATTGTGTTAGTAGGACGTCAGTCTGTTGAGTAAATAATTTTGAGCTGTGATTTTATTTATGGTATGCTGTTTTAAACGTGCATATGTAATACGAATTTCGTTTTTCCCCACTAACTTTTGTCTGATAATTCGTTATGTCGATTCCTAAGTTGTATGAAAAAAAGTTATTTGTCTTGGATATCTCTTTAGGTGTAATAATTTGCTGATAGTTGGAATGTATTGTAAAAAAGTTGTTATATGATTACAAAAATAGTCGCAATTTCCCTTTAAATTATGCTTAAATGTATTGAAATATCATGGAAATTGATATATTCCAGCTCCGATAGAAGTCATTTCAACTATCATTCATGTTATTTCAGTAATATTTAATTTCAATTTGTTTTTTGGGGAAATCGATTTGTAAATAAGTTCGAGTATACATAAATTTTATGGTGTATATAAGAATATCGATTGGGAAGCTTATGAATTGAAACTGTGGTTATAAGTATTTTTTAGTGTCTTAAACAATTCTACACATCATATAAATATTTTCCTCTGCTATACACATATATTTAAAACTGATTCAAAGTTTAAATATGTATGCATGTGTCATGTCTTCTATCGTAATACTTGAAACTTAAGTAAATTGAATGATACATGTTTGAAAAACAGTGTTCGTTCAATGTTTAAAATTTTAGCAAATCAAAATATCTCTAGTACAAAAAATATACTTAGTTTTCTGGGAATAATTTAATAATTTTGCTTGAACCAGGATAAAGTTTAATGGATTAAAATTCATTTATTAGGGAGTCAGTTTGGCAGGCAGACAATCTTTGTTTCGGGAAAAGACACCTGCTTTGGACAAGGGCCGGGTCTGTGGGTGGTGGGGGGCTTAGGTGTGGTTGTCATTGTGGAGTCTGAGCAGCTCTGACGACGAGTGTTGGTGGGTAGGAAGGGAGGGGGTGCTTAAGGGCAAGCAGGACCCAATCGGAGCACAAGTAGGCAGTTGTCTCCATCTTGATTCAGTTTCGACAATATAGAATTGAGGACATACGGGTAACTGACCCCCAGGACCTCGCAGAGGAGAGGTTGTAGGGGGTGGCTGGCATTGTTGAGCTGGGACAGTTATGAGGATTGCAGGTTAAGGGTGGTTTGTGCAGGTGTGAGCAGTTGACAGGCAGGGTCCTCCCGATATGCACACAATTAATCAGTTGTCACGATCTTGAGAAATTACCGAAAACATTTGACGATCGCGGGCAGCCCGGGGTTGCACTCCGGCGAGTTGGGGGGGGGGGGGAGTAGTTGCAGGGAGCGACGTCACCTCAGGTATCCCAGTCGGCGCCATATTCAGTTGTTCTTCAACGCTTGTGGAAGACAGACATGTACATTTCTCCCTCTCATCTTCACCACACCTCTAGACACTTGGCTGCCGAAGAGCTTACAAATGTGGGTTAGCTCAACTATGGACTATCTCTAGTGATAACCACGATGTACATTGTATTTTATTGCGAAAATATAAATTTTTGGATTAATTTATTGCGTTTGCGATAAGATTTTAAATTTCTGTGTTCGGTAGACGGAAACACTGTTTGTGTTAACAAATGCAGTGAATTAAATCAACATTTATCATAATTTAAACACAGTTGCCTATCGGACGCAGTGACGCATATCTACTCACAGCGCGACGTAAGTGCAACTCATTCATACTCCGAATAGACTTATTTAAATTGTTCAGGTACGTGATTGTGTCTTGTTTAAATCATATTTACAGGCTGAATCGTGGTAATGTGTTATTTATTAATAATGACTAGCTGGATTTCATTCAGTGAATTTTAACATGTCTCTCGTGTTATTCATTGATACGTAGAATTCATTTACAGACTCTGCCTTGTGTAATTTCATAGCAGGATCTTGTCTAGTGAGTTTGCACTTGTCGGCATCAGATGTTATTCACATAGTTAAAATTCTCTCTCGCATAAATTATATTTCTAAGCTCAAGACTCACGTTACATTTAAGACTCACTCATATTACATTTAAGACTCATGTAATTGCACTTATTATTATTCACGTAGCCATTTGAAATTTGTGATTCGATAAACGTAATTTATCCATATGTAGAACACTCTGAATTTCTCTAATATTTATTTGCATTCCGAAAACAGATCGTTTAGCAAGTAAATCGCATCTTTCAAAGTCACCTATCTATGAGCAATATCAACCCAAAAAAACATAACATTTACACTTAGAGCACTCTTATAAATCGTTTAAACACTCTGAATTTCTCTCGTGTGTTAAATATATTCATAAAAATCGACTATCTACCACCAACATCCCTACAAACACCTCAAAATTTGAAAAATTTGAAGAAAAAATTAGCCTGAGCCCAATCTTGTACTAAACCATACAGCTATACAAGACATTTCAACCCACTACTCTGTTCAGTCGCATCCCTGTTCAGTCGCATCCAGCGCACCACACAGTCAACATCGGACAGAGCTCCTGCTACCCCCTCCACAACCAAAAAGAAAGAATGAAAAAAAAAAATCGATCGGATTAAAAATTAACCCTTTCAATCCATTCAAAACTCTCAGTCCATTTTACTCTTTCAATAAATTTCGCCCTTTTAATCAACCATTTTTTATTAACCTCTTCAATCGATTTAAGTAACCCTTTAAATTAGCCCTATTTTGATTAACCCGTTCAATCAATTTAATTAACACTTTCAATAAATTTAATTAACATTTTCAATAAATTTAATCAACCCTGTGATTTCAAATCTAGGATCGGCACACCCCTAATACATACGGGAAGGAGCAAATGCATAGCTGGTTAGAAATACTATTATTAGATATATTGAAATCATTGGAAGCATATTTCTAATTGAATGTTTCTTTATTCCTGACATTTAATTCTTTGTAGATTATGCTTCCACTGCCAAAGATGGCTCGTCTCTCCTTCGCAAAATTTTTGTCATTACTTAAACCTACATTAGTACAGGCCTACCGTAACCATATAACACGACAACATGATGCAAGATATTTATTCTTCTTAAAATACTAGTTAACTGGTAATATCAACTAATTTTTTTTCTTCCAAGAAAGAACCTTAATGTCGTCACAGGTATAATTCGCTGTTTCCTGGAAATGAGATCTAAAACTTTGATAAACCGCATGCTTCAATCTTTTAACTGAGATCGTTTGTAGCTACGCAACATCACAAAACTGAAATATCTTATAATTTTGAAAGATGCAAGAATGTTAAAATCTATGCTTGCTTCCGGTACTTAAGATTTATAATTTAGTGTCAGAAATTTCAACAAATATAGCTTATATGTCTTTAGAATTTTACTTCTAATTTAGACCAATGGTAACCTAGCTGTCCGCGAATTACCAAAACACAAAATGAAGATAATTTATCTGTTTGGCAAGTTTCGATAAGATTTATTTTGATTGACTGCATAAAATTAAAATTACGGAGTAATAAAACGAAAAAAAAATCAAATTTGCATTAAAATCATCTTAAACAAAGCTTTTTATTCAATTACAAAATTTTTGAGAAGAGGTAATTTAATAAATTCTCACCTCTGTTATTGATATGTAAACATATTTTCATTGTATAGTTTAATTCTATGACTAGTTGATGAAAGAATAGGTTAATATAAATAACAGTAATTAATTTAGGTGAGTTTACATGTGTTTTGCATCTTAGTTTACAAAGTTCTTATTTGTAATAAAACCAGACATAAGTATGGCTTTATAACCGGTATTCCATACTCGAGAATTGTACCATCTGTGATAATTTTAAAGATTGTATTTGTATTGAACTTAGTGTTTCTATTTTGTATTAGTAGAATTAATTTATGTTAAGTTTACGTAAAACTAGCATGCTCCATATGTTCTTGACATATATAGGAATCTACGGTGTGCAATGCAATAAAAAAAATATCACAATAGTATACATCAATAGTCGGTAACAATGTAAAGTTTCACAATACATTTATTTATTCGAATAATACACAGAAAAACTCAAAATATGTAGCCCTACGTAAGCAAAACAAATAGTTGTAAATATGTACAAAAGGTTTAAAAAAAAAAAAATCCGAAAATTAGCAAGTCACTGAGAATTAATACTATAGATGCGTAGTGAGTGAGCTCTTAACAGCGAGGTGTTGAGAGCTGGTGAGGTGATTGAGGTGAGTATGGACCAGCGCCGGAATGAAGGGGCGGGGTAAACGTTAGGTCAAAGAGAAAACCCGTCGACCAGCAATATCGTCCGGCACGGGGATTGAACGCGGTTCATCTTGGTGGGAGGCAATCTGGCTAACCGCTCAGCCACCATGGCCGCTATAAATGCGTAGTGTGCAAAAACTGAAACAAAGTGAGAAAGGAAAACGAACTTGTATAACTTAACAAAATGCGCGGTAGTAACTAGTTTTCCTGTTAAGTTATCCACCTGATAACGGTTATTGAAACTGTCATTTGTCGTGGTCACACATGGATAAATACCCTTTAATGCCTGGTACAGTTTATAACGTTACTGCGAAAATGGAAATATTTAAAATAAGTTTCTTATTTAATAACGTTATTGTGCAGAACCAATTAACAATCATTCTTAACTTTCAGTTAGGCTGTATAATGTTTCCGCAAAAACTGAGTGTTTTGTTATTTTCAGTGTGTCGCTTATCTGGTAACTTTTTTCGTTTGACCAGATATAATTGAAATTACAATATTTCGTTACCTGTATCGTTTCCGCAAAAGCCAAGTGTATTGAGTTATTTTTAGTGTTACTGAGTCAGTAACTTTTTCGCCGTACCCGATGTAAAGGTATTGTGAATGATCCTTTACTATATTAAGATTCCAGAAAAACAAGAGTTCTGTTATTTCAGTGCTATTATTTATTAAATAACTTATTTCGCTGAATCCAATACAAAGGTATTTTGAGTGCTTCGTTAGTCTATACAGTTGCACATAAACGGAAATATTGTTATTTCAGTAATGTTACGGAATAACTTCATTCGCCGGATCCCATACGAATATAATATGAATATTTGTTACAGTCTTATAATGTTCCAGCGAAAATGGGAAGATGTGAGTGATGTTGACGATCGTGTTGTTCATCGAACACACTATACTGGGTTATTTTGAAATGACGGAGAATTTTGGAGTTGCCTGATAATGATATTTCATAATATCAGAAGATATCAATTACGCTGTATATTTGGAGAAGTAAAAAATGATAATGTACATTCACAATACGATGTAGGATGCAAAATGTATAAAATTAGTCAATACAGGGATGTTTTGCTGAACCTTAAAAATGAGGCATTTAACTGCACCGGACGAAAAGTTGTTTTATATACTGACGAAAACTTATTTTTGGGCCAGAAAAAATATTATATTCATATGATAGTTATTGTTACTAGTGGTAATACACACTAAGTGAAACCCATACAGGATATTTCAGCTTGTCACATGAAATATCATGCCACAGTTACACAATTATTGCAGATTACCCACAGGAAATGACTTATACTAAATGTTACTGTGTAGTTTTGTGTGTAGATATGGAAATACATGGTCACAATCACTCCGACCCGTTTGACTGAATATCCTTTATGATGGTGGTGAGAAAGGCGGTTTTGCGTACAATCCACTGGATGCACGGTACGTGAACTACTGCTGTCTCTCAGCTTAGGGCAGTTGAGTCAGGGACACACTGTAATATAACTGGTGCCGCGGTGGCTCAATAGCTAGAGCACTGGCCTCCCAACAACACGAACCGGGTTTGATACTTGACGGAGTAGCCCCCGGATTTTCGCAAGTGGGAATCATGTCGGGCGATGTCTGTGGTCAGTGGGTTTTCCCGGGGTCTCCCGTTTGCCCCGCTTTTGCATTCCGGGACGGTTCCATACCCACCCCCTTTCCCATTCGTCGGCTCTCAAGACCTCAATGTTGAGCCGCACAAACCTCTAGGCTAAATTTGAACAGGAAATGAAAATGAAGTATCCAAGAAAAAAATTCCATTCTGATGTTGCTTTGGTAAAGGGGAGAATACGTTCGCGTAGAGACTTTGAAAAAAAAACTCACTTTCTTATTCATACAATGCAGTTTTATAAAAATATCTTTATCGTTGCTCTACTAACATTTCTGTGACATGGTTTAACACAAAACTTTCTAGGTCATTCAATTTATTATAAATAATTAAATAGATGATACCTACGAAAATGTAACATAAATAACAAATAAAACTAGGGAATTTTATTTAACTCTGTCCCATTGTTATTTATACAGTCGACACAAAACATAAATGTTATCATATAGAGTAGCATTTGATTTTAATAACAGCTTGACATCTGCTAATAAAGGTGTTGACTAGTCTCACACTTTTCACGACTGATACAGTACCATTATTCAGTCAACTGTTTTTAGCTCATATTTATAAGAAATATGCTTACTGTGATCTAGATTCTATGGAAATGGCCATAGATGTTCAATAGGGATGAGTTTGGGTGACTGAGGAGTTTTCATTTCTTTGGTATGTTACAAATTAACGGTTCTTTATTATGACCTGCTGTATGATTAGTGTCGTTTCCATTTTGAAAAATGTAAGTGGGTGATATTTTTTTTTTTTGCTGAGCTTCGCTCAACATTCCTCACAATGTAATTATACTAAAACTTATACCCATTGCACGGTCAATTAATTTAATACTCCCGATCTCTTTCACAGACGTCCATCCTCAATTCATAACTGTACCCCACACAAGTTTGAGTGAGGAAAATATATTGGTAACATAATTGGCTGTGTGCTATTGCTTTAGACCGTGTAGACACCATCAGAGCCTCCTAATACGTCCATTTATAGTCTTATAGCCAAATGGTATTGTTCGAAATCACCCAATTCACATTTTGGTGCTCTTTTAACAAACCAGCTCTGTAGCACGGCTCTCCTTAGCTACCATACAATTGCATACACAACACCTGGCAAACTGTCTCGAAACATGCTATTGCCTGTAGTAACTTACATTTTGGTGCTCTTTTAACAAACCAGCTCTGTAGCACGGCTCTCCTTAGCTACCATACAATTGCATACACAAACCTGGCAAACTGTCTCGAAACATGCTATTGCCTGTAGTAATTCACATTTTGGTGCTCTTTTAACAGACCAGCTCTGTAGCACGGCTCTCCTTAGCTACCATACAATTGCATACACAACACCCGACAAACTGTCTCGAAACATGCTATTGCCTGTAGTAATTTACAATTCGCTGCTTATTAAGAGCGACTATACGCGGCCTGGATTTTTCTCCCCGCAAAACTATTTGTTGTTCTTGAGAATTCTGACGTTTCGGTTTAGTTTGACAGTGTGATCCTAACTGATCGTTGATTTTTAAGTTTACTAACGATATAACATATTGTTCCACAACCCTTATTCACGATTTTATTTGTCCTATTTCTTATAAATCAGTATTTTCTAAGAGCTTAATTTGCCATTGTCCCCTTTAGCTTCAAACAAAAGTTCCTTACATTGCAGAGGCACGTGAACAGTTCATAATTGTCGCTTTGACTGATGTGCTGTCCCCCTTTGGACCGAAAGCTGACGTCCGTCCCTTTATTATTCACCGGGATACAAATATAGTTGCTTTTTTTTAACCGAGTTACTGTATGTACCGCGACTTCTGTGCACCGTAATGTCATTGTATTATAATTTGTTATAGCGTTATGCAAATAACGTTATTTATAGCAACACATATAGGCCTAGACATACATAAATATGAATAACTTCTACTGGGTTACGTAACATGATATTATAGTGCACGTAAAGTTAGTGTCATCTTATATTCTGTAAATGTTCCGTACTCTACCGAATTCATGTAATAAGTTAACTTTTTATTACATAAAATAATGTTAATAAATGTTACTTTTAAGTTGTCACCCTTGGTCAAGGGTGAGCGTCGAATGTCAAGAAGCGAGGGTGCGATACGGGTGACAGTTCCACGCTCACCTAGCACCTCGTCGCTCCTATGTGCAAGACGTGGAGTGTTTCCATAGTAACGCTCTACTGTGCGAACTAGATCTGCAACATAGCTGTTTTGTTACCTGCGATGAAAGTCCACAGATTATAAATACGGCCATATCTTTGTACTTTTCTCTTGTCGCCTAAGAAAACTGCATGGGCAAAATTTAAAATTGCGATATTTGACCATTTTCACGGATTGTTTACTCCAAGTACACACTTAATATGACAAAAGTAAATAAAGTAGGGCCGTAGGTAATTGTTTCCTTTTTTTCTTTTCTGACAAAAAGTCGTATTTCCAGAACTTTTATTTGCCGATATAAGCGTTTAAGCGCAAACAAAGATTTCACATAAAATAATTTCAGTACATATAACCTCCTTTCAGGAAAATTTTATGTACTCGGATTATCACACTAACGAAACTTAGGTTCGAAGATTTTAAAACAATTACTCTCAAATACTGTGAAACTATACATTTATTAGATTAATAACAATATATGGTTTCAGTTACAGTGCTATAGATACGTTGATATTTACGGCATGCAAAGTACGCATGTTGCTCATTTTTCAACCTTTTCATGTTCGAATTATACGTACTCGCTATTATTATTTTGATAATTACAATATCAATATAGGCTACTAGATTATTCTTGTCAGTTTCAGTTTGACCATTTTTGTGCAATTGACTCGTTGAGAGGAAGAACTGTGTTTGATACAAATTCACAAAAATGAAAATGCTGAGTTTGAAAATGCGAAAACATTCTGTTGCTTGGACACCAACTAGTAGTAATTTAATTACTCGCAATTTATATGACTGTTGGATGGTAGCAAACTGAATGAGGCTTAGTGGCTTTCCTTTCAAAAACTGCGCAGGCAATCTCTAAACGTGCAGCTTTACGCAGATGCATGGTTGCCACTCGCCTGGAAATCAGGAAAATAGTCAGGGAATTTCGAACAGCTTGGCCATATGTCGGGGAATTCTGTCAAATGCATGCTACATTCGGCAGTTCTATCGTCAGCCGTGCACCGTTAGCAGAAACGTGTAAAATTGTTGTAATGATTCTGGATAAAAGGCTTACGCATTTTTTGCTGTTAATATGTAGGAGCAATTTTGTAAGATCAGCGTAGCATTTTGGTACAAGAGTATTATAATGCAAAGGGGTCAATACTTTTATACAAAAGTGTTGGCAAAAGGTCAGGGAAATAATATTTTTTGTCTGGAAACCGGAGAAATGTCGGGGATTTTTCCAGTGAAATAAAAGGTGGCAACCCTGAGTTTTTAAATTTGATTTTTGAATTTCTTATAGGACAATACATGTGGCAAACATAAGTACCTGACTTGCCTTTCGCTACGCAAGTCCTTGCTAGCACAGCAGTTCCACAATCAAATATACAGAATATTGCTTATTTATTTAATAGGATAGCAACACTAAATATCGTGCGAGGAAAACTAGTCAGTTTTGACGTGGTTATAGCCTGCGGTTCATAATGTTATTAAATGCAAACATAAAGCTCTGAACTATAACAACATTTCTACATAATTCACTTGTTTCCATAGTGCTGAAGGTAGCATGCTTTCTTGACGTTGCCAAAACGCTGAATACACGAATCTGTTCAAAATTAGGATAAGACGACAGCGAAGTGGTCCTGAGCCTGATATAATCATTCCAATTTGAATGGCTTTACTGTGTATAACCACGAGGTGCGAAGTTTCAATTTTAATTAAAGAAAATTACAAAATAATGGTAATTTATTAAACATTTTTGCGTCCCAAAACATCCAGTTTTGTGTGCTGGTTGTTAAACGCATTTAAGCATTTAACAGTTTTTTTTCTTGCAGACGTCAAAGAACCAACTGTAACGTTAACAGTCATTTTAGCGCAGGAGTTGATAACGTAATGATTTTTAATAACCAATAATAAATGTGCACAATCGCTTTATTGAATGCAAGTGCTTAAGTTGAACTTTGAAGAAAAATTGAAAAAAAAAAAAAAATTAATGGTATGTAAAGTAAATGTTTGTACAATGGACTTTCATAGACATTTATAGCGCTGCTATGCGAGATTTTCATCTAATTGAAGTATAGGGTTCCTAATCTTATTTCGGGAGTTCTTTGATGAGGTTTTTTTTGTACGGAATTAATGCATTCCGGCCTTCTTGTAGATTTAAGTTTCAAACGTCCCGTTCCAGGACAAGCTGCGAAGAAAAGTGGATTATACGCTACCTAGAGACTGTAACAGTATAATGAGTTCTGAGTCGCCTTCATTGTTGAATAGGATTGCAGTTTCATCATTGGATGTAGAGAAAGACTATTTTTAGCTGTCTTTCTTCAGAAAGTAGTGGTTATGACGATGGGTTTTCAAAGTATAATTTTGACTTTTATTAAGATATCCGCTTCTGCTACGTAGCCTACTACAAACAAGAAATTACCGGTATATGAAATTATAATTTGTGA
Organism: Dryococelus australis; assembly: GCA_029891345.1. NCBI lineage: Eukaryota > Metazoa > Arthropoda > Insecta > Phasmatodea > Phasmatidae > Dryococelus > Dryococelus australis. The sequence continues at coordinate 117,207,703 of CM057003.1, read as the reverse complement.
ATTAAATGTTGGCGATGTTCTGCTTTGCGAGTGGCACGAAGCTAACGGTGGTGTTTCAATGAGTTTATTTTTTGTGTTATTGACTTGATTATTAATATACTAATAAACTAAAGGCACGCAGCCTTTAATTTTGATTATTTTCAACTATCAAAATCGTAATAATACCTTCTTCTGCTTTCAGTGATCTATCAAAGAAAAATTTGATGTTGAAGATGTTGGAGACAGATTTAGTTAATTCAACTATTGAACAGCCTTTCAAACCACCTGCTGACGACATAGCAAGAACGAGACTTGTAAGGTCTCGAACTAAAATGTTACTCTCTAAGACAGATTTTTTTCTAACCTGCCTTAGAACTAAGTGGATAGTCGGAGGTCCAGGGTAGGGATATGACATAAGTGCGTCTCAGGGCTGAGCCCCTGGGAAGTTTTTAACTACAAGGACACATGCTCGCGGCTTTACTGGTATTGGGCAAACATAACCATATTTCTGGATCCAGATATCGCCATCTTAGAGCTCAAACAAGTTAGTCGTGAGTTTGTATAAAGTTGTGAAATGCAAACCAATCAATTAAAAAGAATTGAATAAACAGAGGTCAGTGTGGTTCATAGTAGATGTTTTAATTGGTTTAAAACAAATGTGTCCTTCAGATGTTTTTAAAATTAACTTACCGAGTCCTCGCTAACTGAACTAATAATTGAAATATTTTATTTATATTTTCTTAGAACTTTCAGGGCTTTTTGTTTGTGATAAAAAAATTTTCCTTATTTAAATTGTTTTGGTATCTTGTAAGATATAGAAGACAATATTGGTTTGAAATGAACGTACTAAAAAAACAAGTAAAATATAATATATTTCCTTTCAAATCGCTGTTTCACCCTACCATAAAACGATGCTCAGTATTATATTCCTGTCTAGTGAGTTTTGTTGTACTGTGCTTAGGCTAACCAAAGGTAAGTAAATTAAATTAAATTCTGAAAGTCTGTCTAGCTTACTAGTAGGGCGCACGTAATAGCTTCCAACAAATTTAGTCTCACCCCAGAAAATTCAATCTACTTTTTAACACGTTACACAGTGCACTACGTTTATGAAAAACATTTCTGAGCTGTGCAGACAGAATTTTTTTTTCTACGGGCGATAAATGCAATATATATTTAAGCCATTTTCATTTAGTTTTTACACATTCGAATGGTTACAAATACTAAAACTGAGGGCGTAACAAAATACGTAAAATTTGGATTAAACCCAAATTGAATATAGGCAAAATGGGATTTTTTGTAATTTTAAATTACACTTCTCTTTACGTGGCATGCTTAACACGTCCTGTAAGCTTGCTGTGTTAGCAGAATTTCAGCGAAAATAGATCCATGCAGCAGAAAATATTACTGTTATTGCCATTTAAATGTGGTGCGTCTAGTTTCAAAACTGTATGGCGTGTACCAAGTGATATAATGTAGAAATTCTTCACCTTGAAAGTGATGTGGTCGTTTATTTACAGGTCAACGGAGGGAGTGATTCTCTACCACTTCATGTCCTTGTACAAATTCACGAAAATCCAAACGGAAAGAAAGATACGCTCTTTTCATCTCTCTTTTCTCTCTCTCTCTTCCTCTCTATTTCTCTTTCTCTCCCTTCCTCCCTCTCTTCCTCTCTCTCTTTGTCTTTCGTTTTTTATATTTCTATTTTTTTCTCTACTCCATTTTCTTTTTCTCTATTTCTCTTTCCATTTTTTCTATTTCTCTTTTTGTCTCTTGCTCTTTTCCTCTCTCACTCTTTATCTCTCTCTCTCATTCTCTCTCTCTTTCTTCCTATCACCCTTTCTCTATCTTTCTCGTTCTCACTCTTTTTCTTTCTCTCTTTTTCTCTTTCTATTTTTCTCTATTACTCTTTCTTTTTCTCTTTTTATCGTATTCTTTATTTACCTTTTACTCTATTTTTTCTCTTTTCACCTTTTACTCTATTTTTCTTTTCTCTCTTTCTCTTTCTTTTCCTCTATTTCTCACTTTCTATTTTTCTCTGCCTTTTTCACTTTTTCTGTTTTTTTTCCGCTTTCTCTTTTTCTCTTTTTCTCCTTTTCTCTGTTTCTAGTTTTCTTTCTACCACCTTTTCTCTCTATCTCATGCTCTCTTTTTTTCTATCTCTTTTTCTTTCGCTAACTCCTCCTCTCTCTCTTTCTCTCTTCCAGTTTCGCTCTTTCTCTTTCACACTCTTTTCTCTATTTATCTTTCTTTTTCTCTATTTATCTTTTTCTCTCGTTCTCTTACTCTCTTTCTCTTGTTATCTCTCTAGCTTTTCCTGCTTTTCTCCCTTTCTCATTTTCTTTCTTTCTCTTTTTCTCTTTGTTCTCTTTGCCTTTTCTTCTCTTCCGTTTTTCTCTCTTTCTCGTTTTCCTCCTTTCCACGCTTTCTCTTTTTATTTTTTCTCTTTTTCTCTTTTTCTCGCATTCTCTTTTTCTCTATTTCTATTATTCTCTTTTTATCGTCTAATCTCTTTCTCTTTTCATCCTTTTCTCTCTTTCTCTTATTCTCTCTTTCCTTTTTATCTGTATCTTTTTATCTCTTTTTTTCTGTCTCTCTTCCTCGCTCTTTTTCTATCTCTCTCTTTCTATTTTCCTCTCTCCTTTCATCTTTATCCCTCTTTCTCTCTCTCTTTCGCTTACTTCCTCATCTTCTCTCGTTTTCTATCTCTCTTTATCTTTCTCTTTCTCTCTATCACTCTCTCTTTTTCTCTTCTCACTCTCCTTCTCGCTCTTTTTCTCTCTCACTTCCTCTCCTCCTCTCTTTCATTCTCTCTCATTCTCTCTGATTCGCTCTGACTCTTGCTTTCTCAGTCGCTCTTACTTTTTCTCTCTCTTTCTTTTACTCTCTCTTCCTCTCTCTCATTTTTTATCTCTCATTCTCTTTCTCTCTCTCATTCGCTCTCTCTCTTATTCGCTCTGTCTTCTCTCTTTCTCTTTCTCACTTCCTCTCTCGCTTTTCTCTTCCTCCCTCTTTCTCTCACTTACTCTCACTTCCTTTCTCTCTTTCTATCTCTTTCTCTGTCTCTCGTCTCTCTTTCTCTCTTTCAATTTCTCTCTCCTTTTCTCTCTCATTCTTTCTCTAGCTTTCTCTTTCTTTCTCTCTATTTTTCTCTCATCTTTCTCTTTCATTAAAAGTCAAGTAGAAAACAAAGTCAGTATGCTTGCACAGTGTAACCCTTCCCTTCCTCCAGTTTCTAAATAACTCTGGTATCAAACATCTCTATACTTGATCTCACATCAAACACTATATTACTCTGAGGAGCTAGTGGTGTTACGGGGGTGCTCACAGTGGTGGCTAAATAGGAAGGATCATTTATGAAAATATTTATCTCTACTATAACAAACTTCAAGTAATAGAATACAGTATATTTACGTTACAGAACAACAATAGGATACAGTTACGTTACAGAATAAGGTGATTACAATTACGTTATTAATATACTGAAACAGCAGTTAAACAGGATTCACAATATACGCAGCTATGCCTCAACTTTGCCGTACTTAATACAAGTAAGGATGACTGGGTACCAGAATAGCTCCTTAACGCAAATGCGTTTATGCTCACCCAATCTCGTAGTACTGGCAGGCCTCAGAGATCCTCTGTGGCCTAGAGTCGTCTGCTTCCTTCGTCTTCGTCTACTGGGGGGGGGGGGGGGGGGGGGAGCAGCGACATGCGGGGTCCCTTTATATCTGGGTCAAGTAGGGCACGTTTGAGAAACCCGGCCACCAGCTATACCCCGCACGACCTTGGTGTTGGAGCGATGCCAGGTTTTCGCTGCAACAGGCAGTAAACTCAATCACCAGTTTGCTTAATCAGCAAATCCAAATAAATGAACGCATAGATAACGTAGTAATTCTAGAACAGCTCACTAGTACTATCTTGTTACAATCATTTATAACATTGCAAATGAGCAACAAATCATGAAATAACATCCTAATCGGTTCCCATGCACCAAGGTTAACAACTACTTAACGGTAATTCCCATGTATTGGCTGACTAATAGCAATTGAATTAAAGCAACTTCGCCTTGATGAAGGCATTCATTTTTATAACGTGGCTAAATCACTGAACACTGACTGTAAAATTGCTCATGCCACATTGGCAGAGGTACCAACGTACACTAAACCCACCAATGTACCAATGTCAACAGACGATAAAGCATTTGCTTATCTTCACCAAGAGCACTACAACTCTGCGAGTGCAATAGTAATCCTGTTTACACTTACACTAGTAACTTTGTACATCAAGAAGGTAATTAAGGTGTGACTTGTTTAAAATAAACTAGTGGAGAATGCTTGAAAATTAATAACATCGCCCAAATATCTTCTCAGGATAATAGTACACAAAGGATAGCCCAAGCAAAGAATTTCACACGGCGAAACACGCGCGAGCAGGTGAACAAAGCACCGTGCCATTTGTGACGGACGTAACAAAACACAAACACTCCCAGCACTTACAGGATCGCACGTCCCCGTCATCCGACATCGAAGAAAATATTCACTAACACTAATTTCTTAAAAACAACACAGTTGAACTGCAAGTACGGTAATACAGTCACTGCTGTGTTTTTATAAATGAAAATTAGGTAGTATGACTTGATAAAATTAGGTAGTATGACTTGATAAAATTAGGTAGTATGACTTGATAAAATTAGGTAGTATGACTTGATAAAATTGGGTAGTATGACTTGATAAAATTCAAAACTAAACATACCATATGGCAGTAGCGAAAATGCGGCAACGCAGTTCTCCAACGGAAGATAAGTTAAGCGGCAAAGCAACGTGATAAATTGAAAAATTGGTATGTGAAGACGGTATAAACACGCACCACTTGTACCGCCAGGTTATAATAACGATATTGCAGCAATAAGTTGCGCGACGGAACTCTCAAGAGCGCACGTATGACGAAAGCAGATATACTCCCACCGCATCAGCCTTTTTTCATTCAGTACACAGTCTACGGAGATACAGTGCAGTAGTCACCAAACACATTTCACAGCGCCAATGTGCCGCTGTGCTATAATAAGGCAAAATAAAGTAGTAGGTCCACTTCAGAAGAAAGTAACAGCCATTTGTAAGAGAATCACCACATAATATAGAATAAAAAAAGTGGCTGCAGTAACATAATAGAAAGACTGAGAAATAAAACATATATATGTGTGTGTATATATATATATATAATATATATAAATTAGACATGGCATAAGAAATTTAAAAAAAATGGCAAGACTAAATATTTGCTTGTATAAAACAATGTGTATGCCCAGAGGTGAAAGCAAGTGAAATTAAATAAAAACTCGTTAATTGTGGTGTCTAGACTTAAATTCTTTTTTTGTAGTTTATTGACTTCCTTTGAATGTTATATAAAAATAATATGAAACAATTTTTTACTTTGAGCATCTGAGTTTAAAAACAAATATAATAAATAGAAATATCCACATAATATTGGAATAGTAAAACAAATAACATAAAAAAAAAGAATTGCTAAAGTTTGTACACTATATGGGGCAACAATATTTCACATTAACATGATTGAGATGTCAGATTAGCCCTTTATAAAAATCAGGTTTACCATGAGAACAAAATAAATACATTTGTAATATAAAAGAGAACGTTTGAGAAACTAGCCCATGTATGACGTGTTTGGTTGTTTCTTAAGTATGCCATGCATTTCAAGCATTTTATACTTGGTTAGATTTAAGTATCTTAATTATGGTTACAGTCACCTTTACGTATATATTTTATGTACAAATAATGATATTCTATTAATAATTAATGTGAATAAAATAGGGGAAAAAATAGGCGTGTGTGTTGGTAATGTCTGGTAAGAAATAGTTTCATTCAAAATATCATTGAACTGGGTGCGCACGAATGCGCAGCGTCGTCCCTCTAGTGCAATTTTCTAGAATGGGTTAAATTTTGTTTGACTGAGGCGGAGAAATATCCTAGAAGTAGATAGAACATAAGCAAGGGTCTAAACAAATTTGAAGTAACCATGCATGAACTATATATTGATCCCAGGTTCGTAGCTATTACTGTTACAAAACTTTACACCGATGATATTATAGGGCAAACGCCTAAATGCCCATAGTTGACATGCAGCTCGACGCCAATTTAGTTCTTTGCGCGTAGAGGCTATGGGGTACTTGATGCACGCACTATTTTCATCATTGCCGTTTCCTTGCTTCTGTGATTCGTACGCGAAAAAGAGTTCCAGGCGGGCGCATTAATGCTCGCAAATCACGAGGAGTAGGAATTTTCATACTCGCCCTTTTGGTCACAAAGAAATATTTCGTTTTAGGGAGTGGCAAAATAGTTGTTTTTTTGTTTGCAACTGCATTAGCGTCAACGCAATATTCCGTCATATATCGAGACCCAGTGGCACTGGAAAAATTTTAATTTGGGGATGTTTCTTCATTCATTTGTTAACATAATACAAAAATGTCCTGCAGGAAGCGGTGAAATTTTGACGTAATTAAGATTGATATATCTGAAAAATTTATCATGATAATGAAGAGCATGGCACGAATATAATTTGGTAATAAGAGTGGGGCGGGTAAAAATATATGCTACACCTCAAACACAAAATTTGGGAGGGTACAGTGTACCCCCTCTGTAATACCGTGTTCCGGCGCCGCTTGGGACTAATACGTTCGTGCTTTATATTACTGACAGACTGCTCATAAGGATAAACTCTAAATCAGAATGAGTGATTTCCATTGGCAGAGTTATTGTACTGAACCTACAGTGAACGAGTCAGTTACAGTGGTCCTCTCTGTCATGTATTTTGTGTTTTTACGCAGCGCTCTTAGCCTTGCGGCCTTACCGCACTTCAGCCTCCCAATAGGCGGGGAAGAAGAATCACGTCCTCTCAACACAAGAAGGCCAAGATTAATGCGACCAGATCCTGAGCCCAAGCCTGGCACATCCGCACATCCTCGCTCCCTCTACCATAGAGGTTCTGAGATCCTCGTCCTCAGAAACCAAGCGTGTGGTCTGGCCGGAGTTCGGTACAACCGGAGCAGGTTGCCACTCACCGCATGACCTGTCAGCGAGGGTGGGAATCTCTCCAGACCTCCTCCAGCATATGAAGTCAACCACTGCCAGCACAAGTCCAATCCTATGATCGGACATCAAAGAGAACCTCATGATCGTCCCGTGCTACCACTTAATTTCCATGGCACTTGTTGGTTATTCATGGCCGACATTATCCCCCGAATGGAGCGGCAAGAGGAATTCCCTTCCACACAAGGTAGTTGAGAAGACCTCACCGGGCATAGCCTTACACCCAATGAAGGGCCGGTCACAATCCACTACCTTGGAGCAACATCCTTGGTGGCGAGGAATTGCTATGCCCCAGAGTGGTCACCACCCCCGCAGCTGGGCACAAGAGAGCAGTCAGGAACCCTCCCCGGTGTCGCGGCTCACCGGGGATAGCTGTCCTTGCTTTGAAAAGGAGAGTTTATGTCACATATAGTAATATATTCTCCACAGTTTCATCACTGCAACCAAGTCATTGCTCCCTTGACCATCGAGGTGTTACATGACCAATTCCCAGTAGGGGGTGGGGGAGACGTTAACCACACTCCATTCCATGTATTTGTACTTCTTCTTTGAAGTACATACTTTGGGCCCCAATGGCCTGAGTGCTAAGTGGTCCAACACCCCGCCAAGTTGTCGAGCCTTGGTACCAGCTATCGGTCCAACCATAATGGCAGATACCCCTCCTGTCACGAGGACTCTGGCAACCGATAGGGAACGAGCCAGTGGAATGCGTCGAGGTTCTACTGCCAGCCAGTGCAATTCGCTAGGAATCAGTAGCGATCACTGTTTGACCGATGAACAGCAGCTGTTAAAACGATCAAAATAATTTTACTGATCTAGTGGAGTAGTTTCAACATATCTGCAGTCAACGCCCCTGATTTAGAGCAGATGTAAGTGTTTCGATGTTAGAGTACGAAACCCCGAGGTTACTTGGAAATGATCTGAAGCCATGCTGAAGTTATGCTTCCAGGTTATTGCTCCGCCTCATACAAACAGAGCTCAACTGGGTTAGGAAATTACACCAAAGGTAGACCGCAGTGCATTCGTGCGAATTCAGTTTAATAATATTTTACAAAAGAATGATTTATTACTAGAAATGATTTATTACTAGATATTACTTTCTAACTGTTTTTATTCAAATTAATTATGAATGTAATATTAAGATTTTTATAGACAAAATATAAGTAAAAGTTCAATTAAACCAAGAATAAGGTTCTTGGATATCAACACCCGTATAAAATGCGATTAATAGGTGCTATATTTAGGAAACATCCAAAATGTTATACATGCAACGTATTTTCAAAGGCTCGATTCAAAAAAGTGTAAAGAAACCACGAATAGACTATAGTCTCAACAACGTGCGATGTCGCCTACATGTGAAGAACTTTCCTTTTGCATGCTGTCTTCTGCTGTGTACAGTACAGGTCATTAAAGCATCTTCTGTGCAACGTCACATACGAAAAAATGAAACACTTGAGAAAAACCGAACTCATGACTCCCTTGAGTCTTGCCGTCGCCCACAATATACAGAATGATTGAAAAATAGTCGGCAGTATTGCAGGAATGAATTCTTCATATGTAGACAATACAATAAGTTTTGTAAAATATGGGCCGGGAAATTCTTAGTTTCCGATATATAATATATATATAAATATTTATACTTCACGTATACAATATGCAGGATTCTTTCATTTCGAGATTTAAGATTTCGTGAAGAAAAAAAAAAAGTTACTTTAAAGAAATTGAGCTATAGACTTCAAATCCAACTCTGCGATAGACTTCAAATCCAAACTTTCAACTTAAAATTTGATCACAAATGGCATTATGTACAGAATGTTCGGATATTAAACGCCCAAACTGCAGGAAACATAAAGTAGAAAATAACAGGATACCATACACCGAAAAATAATATTAAAGGAGATATGACCCTGTGAAAATTGGGTTTCGAAAACGTATTTTCGCTGAATGCCTTATACTTTCTGTCAGCGGTAGGGATGGTGAGATTTTCCCACTCGGTTGAATGGGACACGCCCATTTAGTGTACCATGGAACGTGTACTAGTGGAGGGCATGTCGTTAATGTGCTGACGTATCGCAACATTACGCAAGTCCAGGACTGTGCTGTAACACCGGGAAAAAATAATGCCCAATATAATGAACCCTCACTACATTGATGTGTCAAAATACAACTAAGTTTCGATGAAAATAAACATAAGTTATTCTAACTTCCAGGAAATAATCTTGTGATATGGCTAGGGTACCAGTTATGCAATTGTATTGTAAAACGTTCATGAATCAAAGACTTCAAATAGTACAAGGCTAGCGAAACAAACAGAACTCTTAACCTGTTACGATGTATAAACAAAATAGAATTGCAAAATAATAATAATAAGGTTGTTGGTATTAGATGAACTTGTATTTATTCGCAATTAAATTGACTTCGAAAAAGGGACGTATAACATAAAGGATATGTTACTACGACTTTAGAGAAACGATTGGATTCGTATTTATTCAGTTATGTCACAAGCCTTCCCAGCTTCGTAAACGCTGTTCGATTTGCGGCCAATAAATTATGAAACCGAAAAACAGTTTTTTATTAAACAAAATTTAAGAAACCTGTCTTGTTTGCCTGCATGAAAAGCGCATTAAAATTCTCACGTAATTTCAGATTTGCTATGAACGGAAATTTAAAAAATATAACTGAATTAATATGTCCTTAAAAATAAACAACGAAATAGACCCTTCTTAAATAATAAAACGTATGCAGGTAATAATAGGTTATTATCATTGGCATACAACTTAAGCATGCGAGGCAATAACATGGCAGTGTGTCCCAAAAATCAATACAAGAAGTTGTAATAAATTAAGCGACACGTGTGTTTAAAACGAAATATTAGTGATGGTGCCTGACCTTGCTGCGTCGTAAACCAAGGGCGTGGCAAGGCAGGATTTGCATAAGACCTAGCAAAACCAACAGAACAGTAACGTGACAAAAGCCATGCAAGAAACAATTTTTCTTTACTGTGTAAGGATAAGTTGATAGTGATAAGCGACTTGTAACAGAAACAAGCAAGTGTGGTAATGTTCTTTTATTTTGGTTATAATTCTTTCAGTTATTTTCATTTACCGTTAATCTTACATATGGACTAACTTCCATTTGTTATAAATTTTACATACATGTGGAAAAGCTAACATTATCTCCTCTCCCTTAAGTAACAAATATATAAAAATGTTACATAAAAAGCCAGGTTGCTAAAATATAGAGTAAAATGCAACCAGAAATTCCAGGTACATTAAATTCACTGTTATTCAACTAATACTTGTAAAATTCCACACAGGTTATGTCTCCACCTAGCCATATAGCAGGTAAATACAGAAGGCGATCACAAAATATATTGGGAAATTTACCCCAAATTAGCATCGTTACAAAATGGCAGATTTATGTCTGTCACACCGACATTTACTCCTGACGTTACAGAATAATTTTTGTTCTTACACCAGGAAAGCCAATTTGGTAACACCTTACTGGTCGGAAATAAATTATCATCGAAACCTCAGTATTTAATACCTAATCTACTAGCGATCCCAAGTAGATGGGAGCAACTGCTCACCAATGTCAGCCTTAACTCCCTCGAGTGAATATGATTTTTCAAGATGCACTGAACTTCGTAAAGTTTTTTTAATTGTTGGCCAATAATAGAAACAACAGAGTCTCCCATAGAGCCTACCAATACCTAACTCGTTTTCAAAAACTGAAACCATTATATTTGTTTTTGGTTACCAGTGGTTACAATCACCAAAATGCCTTATCAAGACTTGGTAACATACTTCCTTGTGGGTTTACAAAACTGATTACAGAAAGTAACAGTATCAAATTTCGGTTAAGAGGTCAACACTTCGCAAGATTTAAAATATTTTAAAATTTCCTGCCATAACGGTCCTCGCCTAGCATCAAAGTGGCGTAAAGGACCTATTCGCTTGAGGAGCCTACATTTGTGAATCAAATAAGAATGCTACTTATCTGGCAGAAGCTTGCCCCCTCGAGGCCGCTGACTGACTCAGAACGAAGAGTGAACAGGCATTAAATACACAAGTCCGCCACGCAGTGCTACCAATTAAATCAGGATTCCATTATTTTCCCCTGAAAAAAAAACTTAATTCCAAGAAATAGTTAGGGATATCAATTGTTCATTGGAGGGGTCGTTATATTCACGGCCAATGGCGATTGATGTTACCTAATAAGGTGAACCGACACAGCGGACACCTATTTCCCTTAGGGAGTCTTCTTAATTGAAAAGTCAAACACCAATAATATTACAGTTCGCCATCAAACATCCGGCCTCTTGATCAAGTTGCCGGAAACTGCGTAACCAGCCGTCACTGGTTAGGGTGCGCGCGCACCAGGGCAAGCAGTTCTCCTCACTCGCCGTCGACGGTGCTGCTCTCAGGCGACGAACCGCTGAAACATGAGTGCGCCACACAAATGTCTGCCAGAGCTGGTTGCCGCCGTACGTGAAAATCCATGCGTGCGTCATCTTTTGTTTTCCTGGCACCCCAGGTTTTTGAAAGTCTTTTGAGGTAACGTAAACCTGGCGAGAACATTAAAGTTACGTTAATTATAAGTTCTGCGTCACTTTGGAAGTTTTCTTAACAGCAAAATGAACGTGATAAAGTGTTCGTTCGTGTCGGACAGTTCGCCGCTCAGGTAACCAAACACAATAAGTATTCGAATAGGTGACTGACGACGTGGTCCGGCCTGCTTATCATTTATTTGTTTTGATGTATCGAGGGCGTGTGCGACGTGTTCCAGCCCAATAGTTTTAGGAGTTTTTAGTTGTAAGTTTGATGATTATTCAAATGCGTGCAGTGACGTGGTGCCGCCCGTCACGAGTGTAGTTATCGATTTTCTTGAACTTCAGTTTACATGTAAAAGTAGTTCGTTTTGTCCAGCTGTGTGTTGTGGTTGATTCTGACGCCAATGTTGGTTTATTTTTCACCTGTACCCATATTAACTATGGTATTTGCGCTATGTATCAAATTATGTGGATTTTTTTTGTCGGTTGTATAATTTTCATTCTTATTTTCTGTTTTACACGTTCGTCTGCTTTCGATTACTGTGTTGTTTATATCCATTCATTCAATTATGATACACGTGTAAATATAATATTTTGACACTTCAAATATTTTCACAATCTGACTCTATTTGTTGGGTTTTAAGGCAGTTCTCTTATTTCGTTTTAATATTTTTTTTTTTTCCCAATGTTATTATTAATTTTGTCTCAGACTAGTCAGTGGGAAAATTTAATTAATTCCTAGAGTAACTTCAATAGTTATAATTGAATTATATAGGACTATATATTTAACGGGACTATGAATATATATTTAACATTTAAGAAAACTTCTTTCTTTCTTAAAGTATCTTTTGACTTTTCATGTATTCACTTAAGTAAATCTCCATTTGTATAAATAGGAATATCTGAAAACGATTTTAGGAAACAAGATTATCAAGCAGCCACACACCACTGTGTGGCTGCTTGCAATTGCAAAGCTATTGCAAAGTTGCTGTGCTGAACCCCAACGGAATAAAATTTCTGCTCATCATAAATTGAGTGAGTCCTAAAGATGAAGACCAGTTTGATTTGCTTCGGAACGTTGAGCAAATCAGCCGGCTTTGTTATCAAAATCCTACCGCATTGAAAAGTTCCAGTTATGCCATTGTGTACTAGATACTTTTTTTTTTAAACTTCATGTCTTCATTAATGTTCTGCGTGCTATATTTGTCTCGCTAAGTGCCGGTCATACCTAACTCTGGTACTCTTATTTCCATTGTGTAATTATATCACGATAATGATAACGAAATCTAAGACGGATTTCCAATATTTGCCATTATTATCTAAAGCTCGCTTGAATAAACGCAAGGCGCTTATAAGAACCCAATACAGTAATGTAGTTATTCTATACTCTTGCACTACATCGACATTAATTTGGTGAAGTATTTCACTGAAACGGGAGTGCGAGGAAATCTGTAATGATCTTGACAGTCCAAATAAAATATAACTAAGACGGAAAATTGTATGCGATTAGCTTTTACGTAATAAAATACCATGGCGTTGACAGAGTAGGCCAGTGTTCTGGTACAGGATGGTTACATTCCAAGGTCTCAGCAGCTAACGCCTTAATTTACCACGCAAAGTGGCCAAGGCCAGCAGAGATGTATCTGCGACACCGATGTCGGAGCACTTCTCCCTCTCTTACTTACGATGAAACACTGTAAATAAAACAGACATTCCTGAGGGACTCAATATATTTGTCTTGATCTTGGGGGGGATATAAGTCGCAGGGCAGAGCAGTGTATTTCTGCTTGACTACGGCGAAGCAAAGGAATGAGTGAGTGAAGAGATTTGGACGGATCTTAACAGCAAGGTCTTGAGAGCCGAGAAACAAAGGAAAGTTTATGATTTTAACACGATGAGCGTATATTTAATTTCCGATGTTCCACTGTAGCATCGCACTTATGGCACCGATGTTGATAAATGAGGTGTCTATCGATTCCTTTTGATAACCAGAGTGCCATAGGCTTTGGCACAATTAAGAAAATTCAAGATTGCGACCGTGACAAACTAGATGACGCCACATGTAAAGTTAGCTCGCACAAGCATTTCATTCGTGGCATATTTTTGGGAGTATGTGTCAGTGTCTTATGATAAATATAATTTAAGATTTTAATAATATGTAGGTTAAGCGTGATAATTATCAACCTATAGTTATGTAGGTAGAAAAAATGCAAATAAAACAAAGTTATAAAACATTAAATTCACTATAGGTAGAAAAAAGTAAACAAAAAATGTTATCAAAATTCAAAACCTGACTACTCAAAAGTCAAAAACAAGTCTTCAGTTAAGTGTACTATAATAATCATAAACCCGTAGTGACACATAGTGTTGTTTAAAACATTTTACGTATAGGGGAGGTACATACAGTTAGATATAGGAGGGTTACAGCGATGTAGTTTCTACAGCACTGAACTGAAATGCATGAAATTAAGTACATATATACCTATTGCAGTTAGATTTTTTCCCCTGTACCTCCGTATGTGAAGTGTCTTAAACGGCACGACGTGACTACGACTTAATGATTATGCTCGTACACTTAAATTAAGACCTTTTTTAACTTTTGAGCAGTTGAGTTTTAGTTTTCAATAACTTAGTTTTGTTAATTTAACTAGTGTACATAGCCTACTCGCAGTTTCTTCGCACTTTTGAAAAAAAAAACCTTTGAAAAATCACCTCATATATAACGTGTTTGTTCCCTAAACATGTAGTGTATTACAAGCGTTCTGTACTTCTGTTAAAATAATAATATATTATTTTTGATTCAATTAAACCTTTAACTTTATTTGATCCAAAAATGACAATAATATAATACATTATTTATGTTTTATATGGATAAAATAGGGAGATAATGTGTATGTTGGTAATGGCTAGCAAGAAATACCTCTCATGCAAAATATTATGAAACTGAGTGCCCGCAAATGCGATGCTTTGTCCTTTGTGAAACTTTATATGGTTTAAGCTGAGGAATATCCTGGAAGTAGAACTTTAGTATGGCTTCATAAAAGTAGAATGTAACCATGAACAGGCTATAAAACCCAAAGTAACCTATGTAAGAAAACATTTATTTAGTTGGGGGATGGGGAGGGGGCTAGGAATTGTTGAGTAGAGATCACGGATGAGTGATTGAAGAGATTTGGGCGGATCTTAACATCGAGGTCTTGAGAGGCGGAGAAGTAGAACCAACCTAGTTTAAGTACAGACAGACGCTTATCGGCTGCTCACGGCAAACTGAGCACTCTTTAAAGCTACTGCTTACTTGCATGCACACTTGTGTAATCACATGTAACATTAGCATTGATCTTAGCCTGATCGCTTTAGTTATGCATCAGTCAAGTGAAAATGTGAAATTATCACTAAAGTATATGTATATTTTAGAAATGTACTGATTCTTATTCTTGTATGCACTAAAAACGGAAAACAAAAGAGACTATTTCAGTATTCACAATGTTTTCCTAACCATGTTAACTCAATGCTAAGACATGGAACTACTTTTACTCTGTCGTTACCAACTTTACTGGACGCTCGCTTGTCAGTAAGTGAGCACACTAAAATGTATACAGATAAGCGCAGTGACATTTCTCAAAGGCTGATATTAAAAGTGTCCACATAAGCGTGAATAGCCTTTAGTAATTTTCACTGCATGGCTTGGTATAGGTTTTTGGCGATTCGTTAAGCACTTCTGAAACTGAGCTTTGGGGGAAAAAATATCACTGCCCATAACTGCATACATTTTATCGTGAATACTGAAATATTCTTTGCAAACATGGCTTACGAATCAAAAACGTATCTTCATTCCTTAACGCTTTGCTAAAATAGGAATAATACAATTAACGTTTCTTCCATTTGTTTCTGTTCTACACACGTAAGAGTAAAATGGTCCTAAAAGTAACATATTCATATTTCTAACAATTTTAAAAATTCGAGTACTGGCGTTTAGTTCAACTTGGTGGGTCGATTGACTTTAATCAACAATTCAGCATTTGAAAAATTAAGTTTCAATTCCGTAGCGAATAAAAAATTTGTATTTGTTCTTAGATAAAGTAAAAATAATTTTTAATGGCTTTTTGGTTTTTCCGATGTAGCTGTTGCTTCAATGCCGAATTGGCAAGTGTGTCCACATGCAATTTAAGTCAATTAAGTATACTGATCAAAAATAAAAAATAAGCCTGAAGAAATATTTTCAGTATAATTTATTACAGTTGTTATATTACTTTGTAATTTTTTAGAGTTTATGCGTGTGTTGTTTACTTGATAGTCCAGTAAACAGTTTACGTGGTAGTAACTCGATACGTATAACGCTTCAGAATAGAACGAAAGCTACACATGGAATAATTCTCCACGTATGAATAAACTCAGCAGGTCGAGGACAGTGGAAATTATTCGTATGGCGGAAGGTTACAGTTTGTGCAGACAAGTAGCTCCCAAGCAGGTCTTCCGAAAGTGATCATTCAATTGCGAATATCCTAAATTATTTAGCATTCAGTATGTCTTAGGAGGCCATAAAATATATCTTGACACGTACTTTGATAATAAGCAGTCCCAAGGAACATTGGTATATAGGCCTACATTCCAGTTGCAAATTTTTCCGGAAAAAAATTTTCATCTCAATAGAAACTAAAGTTTTGCGGGGTCAGCTACGGCCGTCTACACGCAATGATGTAATATACATCCTGTAGACATCTTCCGTGCCATACCAGTAGTAGGGTTATGTCGGTTCAGGCACATACATAATGTATCGGGATGCAGGACCCGTCCACTATATTGGATGACGTCACGAATTTTCCCTTATCCCTTCAAAATTTTCTGTTTTTTCTTTGAAAACTTTCAAAATCCCTAGAATTTCCTTCGCAATTCCATTTTCCCCTCAAAATTTCCATTTCTTTTACTTTAAAAATTCCACGCTCCAGAATATGCATAAGCGAGCCCCCTAAAGGCCATTTTCGAGTCATTTGAAGAATTGGGGGGGGGGGGTGATTGTGTGTAAATCATAAGTTCATGAAGTAGATACTGTCTCTCACATAATTCTCATAGTTTTATTCTGTTGACCAAGAGAGGCCATGAGAATTGTGTCAAAAGATTCACCAGGGGCCATGTTCTCACACTACAGTGTAAAATCCCATTTGGTGTCAGTTAGGAATGCCTGACACACACTGTTCTGAAATGGAGTGTGTCAGCCGTATGTCTGACGTGGCCTTGCAAGAATAGCGGGGTCAGTCAGACATGTATGACGTGGCATTCGATGTGTTAAATTTACGTGGCATATTCGAAAAACAACCGATTTTTACCAAATTTGGCCATGGCCAATTATTGCAGGTCATGCAAACTAATAAATTTTGAGTGTCTCAGACATACATATTTTTAAAATGGCGGACATATAAACATTTTAGCTCAGAATTTTTTTATCTTTGAACTGCAAAAAAAATTTAAACGTAACTTTCTATGCTGGAAGTATAAGTTATATCCATCAAAATTATGTGTGCAAGGCCTCATTTCTCTGCCATTTTGAAATATAGCCTCATATAAAGTAGTACAGTTTTTATGAAGTATCTCGGGAAACAATAACACTATTTCTTTCAAATTTGGCGAATATGCTGTACCGTGGTAGTCCATTTAATGTTGTATGTTTTAAGCGCACAAACCTCTTATTTTATGAATGGCACCCATACAAACATTTTAGGCTAGTGTGCTATATCTACGAAACCATGTAACAGATTTAAATTTAACTTTGTATATTATATCTATGGTAATTATAAAATGTGCTAATATAAACTTTTAGTCCTCCAATAGTATGTTTTTCACATGAGCAATGGAGGTTTTATTCCATATATTCGGGGGCCAATATCGATTCATACCAAGATTTCACGCAAGTAGGTATTGGTACAGTAGAGTATGTAAATTAACATATGCTATGTGAGGCAGGCGTGTTTTAATGGTGTTTATATAACTAATTTAGATTGATATGTTATATGTATGAACCTTTCAACAAAATTCAACCCAATTTTGTATGTAAAAAGTATTAATTAGAAGCATAATTTATGCATACAGAGATCCTCTTTTGCAGGATGTTTTGCAAAGTAAAGCCAGGCGAGTAAATAGAACATTTAGCGATATGTCCGGAATAATTAACCTACCAAATTTTTACAAAATGTTGCACTCCTACAGAAGGCCGTGTAAATTTGCATTTTTTAAACAAGGCCATAAAATGATTTTTAAAATACTGGCCATTTAAAAATTTCGACATGTTTGGCACATCTATTTAACAATTTAAAAAATTTCAATAATTTTTTTAATGCTGACACTACCTACCAGAAAAATCTTGTAGAAGCTCTTTATAAGCAATTTTTAACATAGCCCCATTAAAGAAAATACGGTGTTTGTCAAATTCCGGAGATAAATCAAATGATTTCCACCAAATTTTTTACGCAAGGAGAATAATGTTAGGCCATGTAAACTTATGTATTTTTAGAGGCTCAGACACTTATTTTCAAAATGATGGCTGTGTAAATATTTTAGGTTAGTGAACCCTATCATTCAAAACATTAGGCTGATTACATCTGTAGTTGATGCTCCAAATTTTACCTCTGTGATGCAGTTGATTGCAAGCCAGCTTAACTTTACAAGTTTTTTTAAATTCAATTTCCGCGTAAGTCACTTGTACATTTTAATTGTCTTGGTACTGTTTCACATGTTTTCTGGTTTCATCTCTAATGATAATGCTGTCAATGAGACTTCAACACCTACCTAACATCTTCTTTTCAAGAACTTCACTAAAATCTGTTTTACCCATGTAGAGGAAAGTAGGCTCATTAGTTATCTGTAACTTCTTGTTTGTTTTTATAATAGTTTGTTTGTTTACGCTCTCCAAAATTTTAATGCAGTTTCAGTTAGCGGTACAAGTATTATCCCAGATATTTGGTGTATACATATATATTATAACAATAAAATGTTATCTGCATTAAACAAAACGCGTATAACATACATTGTATTAATATACAAATAATCGCAATTACCAAGTTATTTGCTTAGTTAACAGCATAAGGATGTATAAAAATAACAATACGAAGGACTAAACTGAAGAAAAATTGGTGCTCAGCCTTTTGCAAATTATATGCCTGGAAAACTCAGGTAACACCTTCACAACTTTCTAAGATTTAGAATTTCACAGAAGTAAGCAGTTGCACAATGTATCATCTCAAGACGATCACTCAATTACATATTAAAAGTACTGTATATGAATTAATTAGGACATTCTAAAGATTTCTTTGTTTATAAAGAAATCGCTTTTCTTGAACACATTAGACTGATTGGAAATTTTGACAAGTTTGTCGTCAGATGCATGCTAAAGTTACATCTGTCGAAAAGGGTGAAAAGTGAAGTCCTCAAAGAACAACTTTCCTCTGGTAACACGGGCTTTCTCGTTTTAACACGGGTACATATAATTGTGTTCTGTGAACTTGTTCGGTCTTCTGTCAAAAGAGGCATAATTCAGATTATTTAAAAAATATGAGAAAAAATCTTAGTGGTATATTAGCTACCAACCGAAGGGTTGGTATGATGATGAGACGTGTTTGTTTCATGACCCAGGAACAAATCAATTATTTACAAAACATGGCATTGGATATCCTGAAAGTCTATGTAATTTCTAACACCTCAGTCATCTTTACTAAAAATGGCACTGTGGGAACGTCGACTTTGCATCCATACACAAAGCCTGAAACATATGGGCCTGTGGTCTATTTTTGGAAGTTTAAGCACCAAGTGTAGCAGAACCAAAAGGGCTAATTTATAAATTCAAGACTGGTTTGGTAGCTTAATACTGCCAGCTCGGAAAAACAAGTCGGTAAACAAATGTGTTAATTTGAGAAATTTTCAACAGTCATTTGAATGTACATATATTGTAACTGTGCCAATAGAATATCATATGTTTCGTATGTTCGTTTCCTAAAACTCATCCCATCTAACTCAGGCCCTCGACTTGAGTGTTTTCCGAACTATGGTGACATAATCTTGACTACTGGAAGAGAATTCTCTCTGGCAAATGCTACACCACAGGGCTGAAAGTTGAATCATCACGCCTTCTTCATGTCATAATGAATGATGTGACCGAAATTGCATGATCTAATTTCGAGTTTGGTTTCTGAAATGCAGGAACTGTTTCCATCTGGACCAGAAAACGTTTTCCTCGAATTACCGAGGTCCTGCCAAAGATTTTCGTATTTTGTTTCGCTAATTTTCTCGACGAGAATAACTATGCTGTATCATTTTATATGAGTACAGGCACTTGCAACTCTATATGTGATAGTACTCACATCCTATATGAATAAATAACATATTTGTTGGTGAAGGAGAGTGAAAGTGGTCGTATGAACATATCAGTTGGCATGTTCAAATGTTGCGAATCACTAGTGTAGCAACGGAAAAGAAAATGCAAATGGAAGAATATGTATTCTATAGTGACAGCGACTCTGAAGTGAGAACTGTTCCCTTATATAATGGAAATGACAACGTATTCAGTGAATATTCTTTTGAACGAGAAGAACTGTGTTTTTCAATAAAGTGTGAAACTTTGACAATGCATGATGGTGATATTTTAGGCTTTTTTGGAAAGAACTATCTTTCATGGAGTGGTGATGTGTTTTCGCATTAATGGCGTTGACGTCAATGTTATGTGCACTTCTAGAACTACTAGAAATGTTTTACAAGAAACAATTATCTGTGGTATGTTTTGTTAAGATATTTTACTAATCACAACATGACATAAACAAATATTTCAGCACCGCATTTTGCAAGTTCCAGAACTTTAATTTAATGAGAATTGTAATGTTTTCCTACATTCACTGTTTCTTTTCATCAATTCCAATGTTTTTTTTTTTTTTTTTTTTCAGAAAGGTACTGGTATTAACACGCAAATACGTCCCTGTGGACTTCTCCGACATACCTGGCAGTATAATTCTTACTTCTCAAGATTTATAGAAGAATTATATTTGTAATTATACTGTGAAAGGTTAAAAATTTGGTGCAAGGATATCCCATCGTAAAGCCATTTTCTTGAGAACATTTTAACTCTTAGATCATAAAACACAATAGGCTCGGCAATAAAACCACCTCCGTACGTTGAACTGTGTTCAGTTTATTACCATTTAAGATCCTGGGTATTTCTGCGGACACGATCTTGAAAATAGCATTTTTTTTTGCTGTCAGATTAGCCTCTATCAGTGCATTATTCACCAGTGTTATTTCAGCAGGAATCCTCTCAGACACCAACTTCTTCTTTAAAATGTTTTGGTTTAAAAGAAAGACTACTAAGCATATAAATGGTACCAAATAATAAGTGTCCTTCTAAGTGAAAACTAAAGTATAAATGGGTAAGGAAGAGAGAGTAAGTGTGGGGAGAGAAGACTTACAGCCATCTGGAACATGTGCAGGCAGAGCATGAAGGTAAGCATGAGGAAGTGGACTATCATGGGTGTGCCGATGACTCTCTCCAGCTTGCGGGCGAACTGCTTGAGAGAGCAGTGCATGGCGACACAGGCAGCCAGCTTCTCATCCCCAGCTCGCACTGCCTCGCTGACCAGGTCCATGAGCAGCCTCAGCTGATGTGCCGCGTATAGCATCAGCGTGAACAGCAGCATGTCAATCGTCAGGTTGATGAGGTAGATCAGCACCTGTAATGAGGGCAAACCATACAGTAACTGAATGGCCTAACTACTTATCAGCACAATTTTTAACATCACGCTCTCATATTATAATACAGACAAGCTTTATTAGTACGTCTAGTGGAAATTGATATTTTTCTAATGTAGTGTGTTGAAGTAAAGGAGTCAGTGTTTGGCCAGAGAGTGGACATTAACACAAAGATGAAGTGGCGTGACAGTTCCTTTGATTGGCTGCGCTAGGCCCTGTGTTGTGTCTGATTAGCTACTGCACGCTGCCAAAGGTTCCTTGTATGCTGTACGTCTATATGTGTTACTGCTCATATCTCATAGAACTGAACAATGTATTTGTTGGAACAAGAATTGTATTCGTATGAAAATTTCACTTGGTCTGTTAAATCTTCCGAATCATTAGTGCAGCAACGGGGAAAAAATACAGAAGTAAAAAACTTCATCTATAGTGGCAGTGACACTGACTTGAGTAGTGGAAGTGATGAAAATTACGAAATAGGCAACCAGGGATTAACTGGCAAACGTCGTGCCACCACTTTGGCGATCAATGATGTTGGAGTGTGCGGTATAAATTGTTTATTCGCCGCTGCACTCTCTAAAACTAGGTGGCTTGGCGAGCACTGAGCAGAGCTCTGGACTGTCCGACGGACCAATAGACCGCCACGGTCGATTAACTATGTTACATTGTCATGCTAGTAGCTTGTAATATACAAGGAAAGAATTCTCCTGTGATGTGGATTCGAGTACTGTGATACGCTTTTATTGGGTGTGTCCAGCATACACTTACAGTTGGAACAAAGTCATGCCAATAACATAGGTACACTATCTGACAGTACCACTTCTGTTGCCACACGTCAATCATTTGTTGTGTGTTTAATAGTAACGAAGTGAAAGTGTAGGTAGTAATAATGCTCGGTATTATAGACCGGAAACGATTATGGACCACCAAGAGAGATCTGCTTGATCCGAGGTACTTGCAGTACAGGAGGGAGTAGGTGGATGTAGATTTTCACCTCTTTCATTATGCAGTTTCTTAGATGCCATCACTAGGCTGGGTCAACCCCGTTTCAGACTCACGACCACTAGTAAACGTCCCAAAAAGAGCAGAGCTGAAACTCAAATTCAAGTATTCCGTACAGGAGGCCCACTACACAAAAAGAGGAGAGGCGAGTTAGGTAGTAATGGCAATGAAAGAATAAGTATCCAGAAAACTAGCATTCATTTCTGGGAAATTAAAGAAACCATTATGAAATTTAATGCCAATAAAATATCTAGTTTGTGTATATTTTATTCACATTCTGTTGATACCTTATATGCCATAATAATAATGCTCAAAACGCCATAGTCAGTTTATAGAGTCTGCAAAGCCTCAAACAAATACAATTTCGCTACTCTGTGCACCCTTTCTAAGGGCAAAAAAAAAAAACGGTTTTCCACAATGTAGTAAATTAAAAATTGAAAGCCGGGCTAAGAACTACGATGGCATTTATCAAAAGACGTCGCTTAATGTTCAAAACGAGGAGACACTGGCATAACAAATGAGCCTACTGTATCTTACATTCAAATTGTCAAGTAATTTTATTTGAACTTTCAGATCTTCAGTTAGTAGAGTAGTTTGTTTTAAAATCAATTCGTCACAAGGGATTTAACTCAAGATAATTTAGATACTACTAAAAATCGAAACATATTTCTTGCAAGTGTTAGATACATAGAATGTATGAACGTTTGCGCAGTATAGTAGTTTTTAACATTTATTGTCCATCGGTTACCTACAGCATAAATAAAGCGTACTTTTTTGCCAACCGATTCATACCAAAAATCCAAGAGCACTTCACTACACTCTTACATCCAAACATTGAATCTTACAGAATTTTGTATATTAATATGCCATCAGTAACTACAAAAAATAACATCACAGACATTTATTATTTTTATAAGTAAAAAGTAAACAATCTGAATTATGTGCAACGACTACAGATACTCTCAGTACAAAAATGGTTCAACTCAGTTATATTATTTTATACGTAATGTGAATCGAAGAAAGCTATACAAAAGGCCGTCCTCTGGGCCCCAGTTTTTTTCAAAGCCGTAAGATTTTTTAAACCGACCAAATTTCTTTGTCCTGTTCCGTTAAACAACAGAAATATAATTTTTACAATCAAGCGTACAGTAGCTCTAAAAGGAAATTCTTAAAAATAAAGTTTAATTTATCCTACATCCAAAGATGATATCTTTGGATATCTGAAAACTATATTACATTTATAATTTCATTTCAATTTGGTGTTACAGGGTTGAAAGTTGTATTTAAATATATCTTATAATTTTAAACATATGGCATACAGTAATAAATTCGGTATATAATAAAACAGAAGTTAATATTTAAATTATTTGAACTTACATGCTGATTTGCAAAAATAAAAGTTGATCGCGATGAACGAATTGCACGAGTACAACATACATTATCGTCGTAGCCTGGCATGTGTCCCATTTCTGGTTAATTCGGTTTGCTAGTGCGGATGTGCCACAAGCGGGCATACATATCACTCAATCTCGCATAGCTGCAAGACAACTAATAAGGCCTTAGTAGAAGTGTGAGTACTGTGAGCCATACTGAACCAAGTTCAGTGAACATGTAGCATGCCCCAACAGCGCATTCGACAAGCCTTTTCACAGTTGGATAAATTTGAGAGAGGCCGGATCATCGGCCTCCGAATGGCAGCTTGAATGCTTCAGAGTATTATCCATCGCTCGAAGCATTCTGCCTGCACTGTGAGTTGGTGTTACATTTACATGCCCGTCGAGAAGACTCAGATCGACCCCGGTTGACCACCAGTGGGGATTATCGCTTCGTCGTGCGACCATGGAGGTGGTCGCGGCGCACCTTCCAGGGACATGTCACGACAGCTAGGGACACGCTTGTGCCCACCAGTACCATACACAGGCGGCTAATAGAGTGCTATGTTGCGTCGCGGAGTCACTTACGAAATCAGCCCTTACGTTCTGACCATCGTCGAGCAAGTTTGACCTCCTGCCGCGAACGGGCAGCATGGGGATTGAGGATTTGTGACGAGTGGTGTTCAGAGACGAATTCGAGTCTGGATATGTCCTGGCCAGTGCCGTGATCCACGCTTCATGGTGGAGTGACAGACCACCCTAATGAGAGCTGTCATAATGTGGGGTGTCATTTCCTAGGATTGCCATGCACGACAAAGGGTGGTTGAAGGAACCCTGGTGGTGCGCTGATGAGTCTAGGAAATTCTGCAACCATGTACACTCTCCTTCCTGGTGCATCTTGACAAGAGAACGATACCTGGCCTTATACTGCACGGGTATCTCTGGCCTGCCTTCATGATATCAACATACTCCCTTGGCCAGCGAGTTATCCAAACACTCGTCCATTGAGAATGTTTGGGATCAAATTTAATGGCAACTTCGGCTAGTGGCAGCTATGGTGGATTCGGAGGGTCAGTTGCTCCTGTTGTGGCAGGATGTTCCTGACAAGAACATTCGACATCTGTATGCATCCATGCTCGACCTTATCGCTGCCTGTCTACATGCTATAAGTGGTCCAACATCATACTAAGTACATCCTGTTTGTGTTGGTTTCCTGGAATACATGCTTGGTGTGTGCAATGTTTCGATGTTTTCTCTATACTACCATGTCCTGTGTATGTACCCACTTATGCGCCCCTGTGATGGCATCTTCAGGGGCATCAATCTGTTTTACAAATTAGTGTATATGAAATAGAAAGATAGCTACATTTGTCTATTGATCTCAAACACAATTTGATTGTGAAAAATAAAAACTCAAAATGATGCGGGATCCGCTGCATCTATTCTTGCAGACTTATTGTGTGGCTTCTCTAAGCTCGTTAATTAAGGTATACACTCAGCTGACTCGAGTGTGATCTGGGCATGTCTGTTGTTCACTAATCACATCTGACAATTGTCGCGCATTTCTTACCACATGCATTATTCTGATGACTATTAGTAGTAGGGAAATTATGGTTGACTTGCAACAGGATCTGCGATAGGAGCGCAGGGGCCACCCAGCAGCTACTCCCAGAAATACTCGCCGGAACATTTATTCCTTTCTTCGGATAAATATTTCCACTTCATCGTCGGGCACCTGGGTTTGGCTATAGAATTGAGTCGTCAGTCTGGCTAGTACTTCTTCGCCAGTAAACAGAGTCGCCAACCGACTTCAAAACTGCTTCCAATTGGTGATAAATGCGCCGTAGTGATCCCATATTTCTTGCCTTTAAGGTGTGTCTGAGCATTGCTCACCCACTGCTTTGTTGGGAGGTCGGTCTCGCTAAACTCCCTCTCGCATTTTGTGGTAAATGGAACAGAGTCCTCGTGTGGCCGCCTCGCAATGTCTGGGACCTAGATGTCCAGATCACGTCTCTTAGCAGGATATATCAGGGTTGTTCCTGGCTGTTTCGAGGAACGGTACATGTGAGGATGGATTTCATAAGCATGCCTACACATCTGGTTTCGGTATGCTAGTTCAGGCCTGGTGACTCTTTCGCGAGTCCAGCCTATACAGGAATGGTGGTACAGCTCATTACAAATAGTGCAGTGTATCCTATTAACTCCGTACCCAGGACACATGACTTGATTGCAAAACGTCGTTATTGTGTCCGACAGGCTTCGTAACTATATTCGAGTCCCTCAGTGGCCCTGGCTTCGTCCACCCTTCCTAGGTAAATATGATGGAATGAGTTATGGCGGTGGGCGTATGTAATGCTAAATGTGCTAGCACCTTCGCAGTTCGTATGGCTACATCTATTAGTAGCAATGTCCGCCATATTATCGGCTGCTGCTGTATTTATGTCGGCATCGAACATTGTGGTGGTTCGGGCGCCATAGGTTGTTTCACGACTCCCCAAAATCTGGTTTTGGTTTCCGGTTGAGTCTTAGCTCTCCGGGTCGATCATACCTGGTTCTGTAGTTACTTGTCTAACAGTAATCAATGCTCTGGCCCCACATTGGGTGCCAGAAAATAATTTGACATATACTGGACTATAAATCAATATATAGGTATTGTCAATGTGGTTTTAGCTGGGTTAGGTCAGTCACACTTGTGTTAGCACTGGCTAGATGTTTGAACTAAGTTTATTTCTAGCGACTCATGCTGGATGTGTCGGTTGGCGATTGGGTACGAAGTTTTCCAGTGTTTGAGTGGCAACGGGTTAGGTCGGGATGCTTGTCGGTTTCGGAGTACCTATCTTCTCAGGGATTACTTCGGTCAATGAATGTGGAGCTTGCGCAGGCTGGCTGGAACCGGCATCTCTTGCAGGAGAGTGGCGAATATTGGTACTGTGCTGACCAACAGTGTACCGTCGATCTACTCCACATATTCTTGGCTCCAGAATCAGGGGTTAACTGCCCCGTACCTTACCTCGGTATCCTGTATCAGACCACCTACCATAGGGCGGTACTCTCGGACTATGTGAATGTGCACAGGGAAATATATATATAAGTAAATACTGGAGAGGAAGGTCTCTCCAGATGCCAGGCGGACTGAAAACTGTCCTGTTCTGCTTACCTACTAGGAGGTATAGGCCACTTTCTGCTCCTTCCTCAGCGAGCTGTGCCTTTTCCCAAAAAGGCATAGAGGTTAGGTTGACACTTAAAGATTCTTCCCTATCGTCGTTAACACGAGACAGGTCCCTATCTAAGTGTACTTCCAATAGTAGTTGTCGGCATGAGCTCGGTGCTCTTATCAGTCTCCCACCACTTGCACGCCGACCTAGAGCATTGAGCCGTATGGTCCACCCTCCTACCACTATTGGGTGAAGATCGCACCAGGGTTAGGACTTCAGTCCTAAGCGAATATGCCCTCCAGCACAATAAGTAATCTGGTGGGATCTAACCTAAGATTACTGTCTTGCTTCTGGTGGATGAGTTGCTAGTGGTCAGAACAGTACCGTTATATCCCCTGGGGTCTAGAATTGGTGGCCGTAGAATGGTGTGTGTGTCAGATGTACGGATTCCTGAAGGAGCTTCGCAGTCCTACTCTAATTCATACTGGTATACCAATACACGGTATCGGTTGACAATGTACGGTTGATATTATTTCCAGTGGTATAAGGGAAATATCTATAGAATGTATGCCCTCAGTGAAAGGATCAATCAGTATTTATTAGCGATAATGAATACAGTGACACATGCTACCTCCCCTAACCAAGCAGTGTGTGATATGGAAGTAACCTATTTTAGACAGGTGTAGGCGGCCTGTTCCTAAACTACCCAAGGTAGCTAGTGGCGTTGACGGATATGAAAATAACTCTGGTCGCTGGCAAAGGGGGGGGGGGCGACGTTGCCTAATGACGTCCCTCTAGTGCGAGGCCGGGGTTGGAGTAGCTACCTTCTGCCAATTGCTTGGCTTCGTGCATATTCGGGTGCGCTCGGTATTTGATGGCTTGTGCGCTCCCTGCCTGTAAAGAGGGGAGCGAGGGCGGCTTACTTCGGGCTTCCGCAACGTTATTACCACATGTTTAAAATCTCCCTCCAGGAATCTGGCGATCTAATAAACTCGTGTAATCTGTTGCTGGGTTTGACTCTCCCTCGGGTTACGTAGAAATACGTGAGGCAGTTGAGTCGTAGTCGTTTAGTAGTATAAACAGGAAAGCGGCTATGCGTCAGTATGATAGTATGGTATTACTCCCCTCTTATGTCTATTTTTTTGCGCTGTAAATTTTTTGTTTATATTTACTATTTGCATGACAGTTTTATTGGCAGAATTCTTTGTTATTAAGTTACTCTATGTGCTTGTAATTGCTGTTTTTAGAGTCGAATGTGACCACAGACTAAAATATTTTCAGAATTGTAAATTATATAAATGCTTTAATGCAACATTTTAAGATAGTAGTGTTAAACATATTGATAAACAAAATCTATTAAATATATATTAACTGACGATTTGCAGTATAGTACAAAATTTCCTATTTTGCAAGGGAAATTTGGAAGTGATTCGTCTACTGTGCAATGGCAAATTCAAACTGGACTGTGTTGAGAAATTATCTCTATTGTCGGAACTTTTAAACCGGCACATTGGAGCCCGAAGCTCATCGAAAATATAATGTAAAACGGTTATTTATTGTGAATTCTTTAGCCAAGATTAAATCAAGACATTATTTTAGGCTGCCGATGCGTTCGTGGCTCAAGAGAAGAATACCCGGTTAATCAACTAGCAGGAAAGTGCTCTCTGAATTGCTTTATTTCCTGTCTGATAGCAATTAAATTGCTATCATGAGCTACTAGAACATCTTGCTTCAGAATAATTACAGTTACATATAAGTAAAGGCTAAAATAAGTTGCAGATGGCAGCAGTTTGGTGTAGTATGATTTTACAAATTTAGTTCTTATGAATTCGGCATATCTCTTTCTCTACAGCTTTCCTTGTAAAATTTGCCCACACTTCCTTCAGAAGATAATTATTCTAATGAATTTTCCTAAACATTTTATACATATGAGAATCCGAGCAAGAAGAAATATTTACAGATAAATGGAACAGAACCCAGTGAGATATTTTTTAATTGGACATTGAATAATATTTTCCCTTATATGAAAATACTTGTTTAAGTTGCTAAAATATCATCTGTAATTATAATTATATTCTGAGTTGAACGTTTGAATTTTAGCTGAATATATTACTATATAGAAATATTGATTGCTTATGTTTCTACACAAAAATTTCAATTATATTATTTAGAGGCTCCTTAATGATTGAACTGTATTATTGGTTTGTAGTTAGCTCAGTATTAGTATATCTTTATTATTATAATGGTGTTGATTTTTACTTATCTCTTTTTAATCTGGTCATTCTACTGCAATTTATTTTACTATTATTTTCAGACCAATTATCAAGTTCCGCATATGACAACTCGGTTCATTAAAAACTGCTCCCAAGAAATACATATCTTACAATACCACACCTAGTAATATCCATTTCAGTGGATCCCATTCGCGGGGCCCTTTCTGAATACTACACACTAATAATCATTTCACATCAGGTATGAAAACGTTATTAAGTACCTACATTTTTTTTTTTTTTTTTTTTTTTTTTTTTTTTTTTCGAATTGCTACCTAATCACGCTTGTCGAGAAATACTGATTTATCAAGATGGAAGAAGAGAGAGAAAAAAAAAAGTAAACAAACAAATTGATCATTTAACGTGTGCGATGGTTCTGCCGAGTCATATTTTGGAATTTTTAATACCATATATATGTATATATGTATATATTTCGACTACACTACATTTTTATCGTATGCATAAAAATAAAGTAAACGGAATTGAAGACGACTTTAGTTTTTAACATTTATATCAGCTGTTAAGAAATGGAGCTAATTCTCGTAATTTGCTACCAACTTAGGTATTGTAGACATTCATTACGAAATATATATTTATTTGAGTTGTATAAATACGTAGTTGTGGCAATGGTTTTTTTCGAAAGTTTATTTCAAAAATACTTTCTCGAGAATCGAGTGTCATATCTTTAACAAGCCAACTTTGAGAGAGAGAGATGTCGCAGTATCTATTCCTGTGGAACCGAGGAGGAGGAGTTAATTTACCAGTAATTATTCTCCATAAATATGAATTTTTCACATGATGGGGTTGAAACACACTGAACTGAAATGAGATAACTCCGTTTATTGTAACTGACGTTTGGTGATACACGAAAGATAGCCAGTTAGCCTAAATATATAAAATGAAATAAATTGAAAAGCTGGTTTTACCTTTATATCATGTACTTGAACCGGCTCGGTTGCTATGTGCGATTCGATTCTTCGATATAGCCGGAGAATTTAAGTTTGCTTTTTGAGAGCTAATTAGGTTAAGCTTACAAAATGTGCCATAAAGTGTTGGTCGTCTCTCACTTAAACATGGAGCACAAGCATACCAGCAACCAAAATAATTATCTTAAAATAAATAATTCCAAACTATATAACTTGTATTTAAACTATTGTAACTAACATCGGGACGTGATTTCTGGGATCAACATAAGCAAAAATGATACTATGATAAAATGTCTTACAAAGTGTTGATATTGAGTTACGGGCGTTTCACATGGTGGTAACATGCATCACTGCCGCCACTTACTGTGTTGTTACGAATACGTAACGACACAAGAGTTTACGTAGATTTGGAATTGAACTTCAGGGAAAATAGTTTCCCGTGCACAGATGACACATGCATACATACACGTTATCAGCACGACGTGTAGAGTGAAAGAGTAAGGACACTGTCCTGCGAGTCTAACGAGAAGCAAACAGAGAAACACAGACGTCTACACGCGTGCATATGCAGCGGCCCATGGCGGACACTTGGCAGACGTCTACACGCGTGCATGGGCAGCGGCCCATGACGGACACTTGGCAGACGTCTACACGCGTGCATATGCAGCGCCCCATGATGGACACATGACAGACGTCTACACGCGTGCATGGGCAGCGGCCCATGACGGACACTTGGCAGACGTCTACACGCGTGCATGGGCAGCGGCCCATGACGGACACTTGGCAGACGTCCACACGCGTGCATGGGCAGCGGTCCATGACGGACACTTGGCAGACGTCTACACGCGTGCATATTCAGCGGCCCATGACGGACACTTGGCAGACGTCTACACACGTGCTTGGGCAGCGGCCCATGACGGACACTTGGCAGATGTCTACACGCGTGCATATGCAGCGGCCCATGACGGACACTTGACAGACGTCTACACGCGTGCATGGGCAGCGGTCCATGACGGACACTTGGCAGACGTCTACACGCGTGCTTGGGCAGCGGCCCATGGCGGACACTTGGCAGACGTCTACACGCGTGCATTGGGCAGCGGCCCATGACGGACACTTGGCAGACGTCTACACGCGTGCATGCAGCGGCCCATGACGGACACTTGGCAGACGTCTACACGCGTGCATGAATGCAGCGGCCCATGCGACGGACACTGGCAACGTCTACACGCGTGCTATGGGCAGCGGCCATGACGGACACTTGGCAGACGTCTACACGCGTCTGCCATGACGACTTGGCAACGTCACCGCGCCATGGCAGCGGCATACGACATTGGCAGACGTCTACACGCGTGCATGGGCAGCGGTCCATGACGGACACTTGGCA
The DNA here is from genome assembly GCA_029891345.1 of Dryococelus australis. Classification (NCBI taxonomy): domain Eukaryota; kingdom Metazoa; phylum Arthropoda; class Insecta; order Phasmatodea; family Phasmatidae; genus Dryococelus; species Dryococelus australis. The sequence continues at coordinate 117,176,233 of CM057003.1, read as the reverse complement.
GACGTCTACACGCGTGCATGGCAGCGGTCCATGACGGACACTTGGCAGACGTCTACACGCGTGCTTGGCAGCGGCCCATGACGGACACTTGGCAGACGTCTACACGCGTGCTTGGGCAGCGGCCATGACGGACACTTGGCAGACGTCTACACGCGTGCTGGGCAGCGGTCCATGACGGACACTTGGCAGACGTCTACACGCGTGCATGGCAGCGGTCCCATGACGGACACTTGGCAGACGTCTACACGCGTGCATGGCAGCGGTCCATGACGGACACTTGGCAGACGTCTACACGCGTGCATGGCAGCGGCCCATGACGGACACTTGGCAGACGTCTACACGCGTGCATGGGCAGCGGCCATGACGGACACTTGGCAGACGTCTACACGCGTGCATGGCAGCGGCCCATGACGGACACTTGGCAGACGTCTACACGCGTGCATGCAGCGCCCATGAGGACACTTGGCAGACGTCTACACGCGTGCATGGGCAGCGGCCCATCGACTTGGCAGACGTCTACACGCGTGCATGGGCAGCGGTCCATGACGGACACTTGGCAGACGTCTACACGCGTGCATGCAGCGGCCCATGACGGACACTTGGCAGACGTCTACACGCGTGCATGGCAGCGCCCATGACGGACACTTGGCAGACGTCTACACGCGTGCATGGGCAGCGGCCATGACGGACACTTGGCAGACGTCTACACGCGTGCATGGGCAGCGGCCATGACGGACACTTGGCAGACGTCTACACGCGTGCTGGCACGTCCATGACGACACTTGCAACTCTACACGCGTGCTGCAGCGCCCATGACGGACACTGGCAGACGTCTACACGCTGCATGGCAGCGGCCATGACGGACACTTGGCAGACGTCTACACGCGTGCATGGGCAGCGGTCCATGACGGACACTTGGCAGACGTCCTACACGCGTGCATGGCAGCGGTCCATGACGGACACTTGGCAGACGTCTACACGCGTGCATGGGCAGCGGTCCATGACGGACACTTGCAGACGTCTACACGCGTGCATGGGCAGGGGTCCATGACGGACACTTGGCAGACGTCTACACGCGTGCATGGGCAGCGGTCCATGACGGACACTTGGCAGACGTCTACACGCGTGCATGGCAGCGGTCCATGACGGACACTTGCAGCAGACGTCTACACGCGTGCATGGGCAGCGGCCATGGCGGACACTTGGCAGACGTCTACACGCGTGCATGGGCAGCGGCCATGACGGACACTTGGCAGACGTCTACACGCGTGCATGGGCGGCGGTCCATGACGGACACTTGGCAGACGTCTACACGCGTGCATTGCAGCGCCCCATGACGGACACTTGGCAGACGTCTACACGCGTGCATGGGCAGCGGTCCATGACGGACACTTGGCAGACGTCTACACGCGTGCATGGGCAGCGCGTCCATGACGGACACTTGGCAGACGTCTACACGCGTGCATGGGCAGCGGTCCATGACGGACACTTGGCAGACGTCTACACGCGTGCATGGGCAGCGGTCCATGACGACACTTGGCAGACGTCTACACGCGTGCATGGGCAGCGGTCCATGACGGACACTTGGCAGACGTCTACACGCGTGCATATGGCAGCGGCCCATGAGGACACTGGCAGACGTCTACACGCGTGCATGGCAGCGGCCCATGACGGACACTTGACAGACGTCTACACGCGTGCATGGGCAGCGCCCATGAGGACACTTGCAGACGTCTACACGCGTGCATGGCAGACGGCCCATGACGGACACTTGCAGACGTCTACACGCGTGCATGGGCAGCGCCCATGATCGGACACTTGGCAGACGTCTACACGCGTGCATGGCAGCGCCCATGACGGACACTTGGCAGACGTCTACACGCGTGCAATGGGCAGCGGCCCATGACGGACACTTGGCAGACGTCTACACGCGTGCATGGGCAGCGGCCCATGACGGACACTTGGCAGACGTCTACACGCGTGCATGGGCAGCGGCCCATGACGGACACTTGGCAGACGTCTACACGCGTGCATGCAGCGGCCCATGAGGACACTTGGCAGACGTCTACACGCGTGCATGGGCAGCGGCCCATGACGGACACTTGGCAGACGTCTACACGCGTGCATAGGCAGCGGCCCATGACGGACACTTGGCAGACGTCTACACGCGTGCATATGCAGCGGCCCATGACGGACACTTGGCAGACGTCTACACGCGTGCATGGGCAGCGCCCCATGATGGACACATGACAGACGTCTACACTCGTGCATGGGCAGCGGCCCATGACGGACACTTGGCAGACGTCTACACGCGTGCATGGGCAGCGGTCCATGACGGACACTTGGCAGACGTCTACACGCGTGCATATGCAGCGGCCCATGGCGGACACTCGGCAGACGTCTACAAGCGTGCATATGCAGCGGCCCATGGACGGACACTTGGCAGACGTCTACACGCGTGCTTGGGCAGAGGCCCATGACGGACACTTGGCAGATGTCTACACGCGTGCATATGCAGCGGCCCATGACGGACACTTGGCAGACGTCTATACGCGTGCTTGGGCAGCGGTCCATGACGGACACTTGGCAGACGTCTACACGCGTGGATGGGCAGCGCCCCATGATGGACACATGACAGACGTCTACACGCGTGCATGGGCAGCGGCCCATGACGGACACTTGGCAGACGTCCACACGCGTGCATGGGCAGTGGTCGATCACGGACACTTGGCAGACGTCTACACGCTTGCATGGGCAGCGGTCCATGACGGACACTTGGCAGACGTCTACACGCGTGCATATGCAGCGCCCCATGATGGACACTTGGCAGACGTCTACACGCGTGCATATGCAGCGCCCCATGATGGACACATGACAGGACGTCTACACGCGTGCATGGCCAGCGGCCCGTGACGGACACTTGACAGACGTCTACACGCGTGCATGGGCAGCGCCCCATGATGGACACATGACAGACGTCTACACGCGTGCATGGGCAGCGGCCCATTACGGACACTTGGCAGACGTCTACTCGCGTGCATGGGCAGCGGTCCATGACGGACACTTGGCAGACGTCTACACGCGTGCATGGGCAGCGGTCCATGACGGACACTTGGCAGACGTCTACACGCGTGCACGGGCAGCGGTCCATGACTGACACTTGGCAGACGTCTACACGCGTGCATGGGCAGCGGTCCATGACGGACACTTGGCAGACGTCTACACGCGTGCATATGCAGCGCCCCATGATGGACACATGACAGACGTCTACACGCGTGCATGGGCAGCGGCCCATGACGGACACTTGACAGACGTCTACACGCGCGCATGGGCAGCGCCCCATGATGGACACATGACAGACGTCTACACGCGTGCATGGGCAGCGGCCCATGACGGACACTTGGCAGACGTCTACACGCGTGCATATGCAGGCCCATGATGGACACTTGACAGACGTCTACACGCGTGCATGGCAGCGGCCCATGACGGACACTTGGCAGACGTCTACACGCGTGCATATGCAGCGGCCCATGACGGACACTTGGCGTCACAGGGCATGGGCAGGCATGAGTCACTTGGCAATGTCTACACGCGTGCATGGGCAGCGGCCCATGGACGACACTTGCAGACGTCTACACGCGTGCATGCAGGGCCCCATGATGGACATGCGAGTTCACCTGATGGGCAGGCAGTCGTGACAGCGCTGACACCGTGATGGCAGCGGCCCATGACGGACACTTGGCAGACGTCTACACGCGTGCATATGCAGCGGCCCATGACGGACACTTGGCAGACGTCTACACGCGTGCTTGGGCAGCGGCCCATGACGGACACTTGGCAGACGTCTACACGCGTGCATATGGCAGCGGCCCATGAGCGGACACTTGGCAGACGTCTACACGCGTGCATGGGCAGCGGCCCATGACGGACACTTGGCAGACGTCTACACGCGTGCTATGGGCAGCGGTCCATGACGGACACTTGGCAGACGTCTACCCGGAGCACGCCTGTGCCATGAACGTCAGCGTGCAGCAGCGGCCCATGACGGACACTTGGCAGACGTCTACACGCGTGCATGGGCAGCGGTCCATGACGGACACTTGGCAGACGTCTACACGCGTGCATATGCAGCGCCCCATGAGGACACTGGACAGACGTCTACACGCGTGCATGGCAGCGGCCCATGACGGACACTTGCAGACGTCTACACGCGTGCATGGGCAGCGGTCCATGACGGACACTTGGCAGACGTCTACACGCGTGCATGGGCAGCGGTCCATGACGGACACTTGGCAGACGTCTACACGCGTGCATGGGCAGCGGCCCATGACGGACACTTGGAGACGTCTACACGCGTGCATGGGCAGCGGCCCATGACGGACACTTGGCAGAGTTACGGTGCCTACGACACTGCAGCGTATGCATGGGCAGCGGCCCATGACGGACACTTGGCAGACGTCCACACGCGTGCATGGGCAGCGGCCATGACGGACACTTGGCAGACGTCTACACGCGTGCATATGCAGCGGCCCATGACGGACACTTGCAGACGTCTACACGCGTGCATGGGCAGCGGCCCATGAGGACACTTGCAGACGTCTACACCGTGCATGGGCAGCGGCCCATGACGGACACTTGGCAGACGTCTACACGCGTGCATGGGCAGCGGTCCATGACGGACACTTGGCAGACGTCTACACGCGTGCATATGCAGCGGCCCATGACGGACACTTGGCAGACGTCTACACGCGTGCATATGCAGCGGCCCATGACGGACACTTGGCAGACGTCTACACACGTGCTTGGGCAGCGGCCCATGACGGACACTTGGCAGACGTCTACACGCGTGCATGGGCAGCGGCCCATGGCGGACACTTGGTAGACGTCTACACGCGTGCACGGGCAGCGGCCCATGACGGACACTTGGCAGAGCTCTACACGCGTGCACGGGCAGCGGTCCATGACGGACACTTGGCAGACGTCTACACGCGTGCATGGGCAGCGGTCCATGATGGACACTTGGGCAGACGTCTACACGCGTGCACGGGCAGCGGTCCATGACGGACACTTGGCAGACGTCTACACGCGTGCATGGGCAGTGGTCGATCACGGACACTTGGCAGACGTCTACACGCGTGCATGGGCAGCGGTCCATGACAGACACTTGGCAGACGTCTACACGCGTGCATATGCAGCGCCCCATGATGGACACTTGGCAGACGTCTACACGCGTGCATATGCAGCGCCCCATGTTGGACACATGACAGACGTCTACACGCGTGCATGTGCAGCGGCCCATGACGGACACTTGGCAGACGTCCACACGCGTGCATGGGCAGCGGTCCTTGACGGACACTTGACAGACGTCTACACGCGTGCATGGGCAGCGGTCCATGCCGGACACTTGGCAGACGTCTACACGCGTGCATGGGCAGCGGTCCATGACGCACACTTGGCAGACGTCTACACGCGTGCATGGGCAGCGGCCCATGGCGGACACTTGGTAGACGTCTACACGCGTGCACGGGCAGCGGCCCATGACGGACACTTGGCAGACGTCTACACGCGTGCACGGGCAGCGGTCAATTGACGGACACTTGGCAGACGTCTACACGCGTGCATGGGCAGCGGTCCATGACGGACACTTGGCAGACGTCTACACGCGTGCACGGGCAGCGGTCCATGACGGACACTTGGCAGACGTCTACACGCGTGCATGGGCAGTGGTCGATCACGGACACTAGGCAGACGTCTACACGCGTGCATGGGCAGCGGTCCATGACGGACACTTGGCAGACGTCTACACGCGTGCATATGCAGCGCCCCATGATGGACACTTGGCAGACGTCTACACGCGTGCATATGCAGCGCCCCATGATGGACACATGACAGACGTCTACACGCGAGCATGGCCAGCGGCCCATGACGGACACTTGACAGACGTCTACACGCGTGCATGTTCAGCGCCCCATGATGGAAACATGACAGACGTCTACACGCGTGCATGGGCAGCGGCCCATTACGGACACTTGGCAGACGTCTACACGCGTGCATGGGCAGCGGTCCATGACGGACACTTGGCAGACGTCTACACGCGTGCATGGGCAGCGGTCCATGACGGACACTTGGCAGACGTCTACACGCGTGCATATGCAGATGCCCATGATGGACACATGACAGACGTCTACACGCGTGCATATGCAGCGGCCCATGACGGACACTTGGCAGACGTCTACACGCGTGCATATGCAGCGGCCCATGGCGGACACTTGGCAGACGTCTACACGCGTGCATGGGCAGCGGTCCATGACGCACACTTGGCAGACGTCTACACGCGTGCATGGGCAGCGGCCCATGGCGGACACTTGGTAGACGTCTACACGCGTGCACGGGCAGCGGCCCATGACGGACACTTGGCAGACGTCTACACGCGTGCACGGGCAGCGGTCAATTGACGGACACTTGGCAGACGTCTACACGCGTGCATGGGCAGCGGTCCATGACGGACACTTGGCAGACGTCTACACGCGTGCACGGGCAGCGGTCCATGACGGACACTTGGCAGACGTCTACACGCGTGCATGGGCAGTGGTCGATCACGGACACTAGGCAGACGTCTACACGCGTGCATGGGCAGCGGTCCATGACGGACACTTGGCAGACGTCTACACGCGTGCATTGGCAGCGGCCCATGACGGACACTTGGCAGACGTCTACACGCGTGCATGGGCAGCGGCCCATGATGGAACATGACAGACGTCTACACGCGTGCATGGGCAGCGGCCCATGACGGACACTTGGCAGACGTCTACACGCGTGCATGGGCAGCGGCCATGACGGACACTTGGCAGACGTCTACACGCGTGCATGGCAGCGGCCCATGACGGACACTTGGCAGACGTCTACACGCGTGCATATGCAGCGGCCCATGACGGACACTTGGCAGACGTCTACACGCGTGCATTGGGCAGCGGCCATGACGGACACTTGGCAGACGTCTACACGCGTGCATATGCAGCGGCCCATGACGGACACTTGGCAGACGTCTACACGCGTGCATGGGCAGCGGCCATGACGGACACTTGGCAGACGTCTACACGCTGTGCATGGGCAGCGGCCCATGACGGACACTTGGCAGACGTCTACACGCGTGCATGGGCAGCGGCCCATGACGGACACTTGGCAGACGTCTACACGCGTGCATGGGCAGCGGTCCATGACGGACACTTGGCAGACGTCTACACGCGTGCATGGGCAGCGGCCCATGACGGACACTGGCAGACGTCTACACGCGTGCATGGGCAGCGGCCCATGACGGACACTTGGCAGACGTCTACACGCGTGCTGGGCAGCGGCCCATGACGGACACTTGGCAGATCGTCTACACGCGTGCATGGCAGCGGTCCATGACGGACACTTGGCAGACGTCTACACGCGTGCATGGGCAGCGGCCCATGACGGACACTTGGCAGACGTCTACACGCGTGCATTGGCAGCGGCCCATGAGGACACTTGGCAGACGTCTACACGCGTGCATGGGCAGCGGCCCATGACGGACACTTGGCAGACGTCTACACGCGTGCATGGGCAGCGGTCCATGACGGACACTTGGCAGACGTCTACACGGTGCATATGGCAGCGGCCCATGACGGACACTTGGCAGACGTCTACACGCGTGCATTGGCAGCGGCCATGAGCGGACATCTTGGCAGACGTCTACACGCGTGCATGGGCAGCGGCCCATGACGGACACTTGGCAGACGTCTACACGCGTGCATTGGCAGCGGCCCATGACGGACACTTGGCAGACGTCTACACGCGTGCATGGGCAGCGGCCATGACGGACACTTGACAGACGTCTACACGCGTGCATGGGCAGCGGTCCATGACGGACACTTGGCAGACGTCTACACGCGTGCATGGGCAGCGGTCCATGACGGACATTGGCAGACGTCTACACGCGTGCAATGCAGCGGCCCATGACGGACACTTGGCAGACGTCTACACGCGTGCATGGGCAGCGGCCCATGACGGACACTTGGCAGACGTCTACACGCGTGCATATGCAGGGCCATGACGGACATTTGGCAGACGTCTACACGCGTGCATATGCAGCGGCCCATGACGGACACTAGGCAGACGTCTACACGCGTGCATGGGCAGCGGCCCATGATGGACACATGGCAGACGTCTACACTCGTGCATGGGCAGCGGCCCATGACGGACACTTGGCAGAGCATCTACACGCGTGCATGGGCAGCGGTCCATGACGGACACTTGGCAGACGTCTACACGCGTGCATGCAAGCGGCCCATGCGGACACTTGGCAGACGTCTACAAGCGTGCATATGCGGGCCATGACGGACACTTGGGACGTACACGCGTGTTGGCGAGGCCATGACGACATTGGCAGATGTCTACACGCGTGCATATGCAGCGGCCCATGACGGACACTTGGCAGACGTCTATACGCGTGCTGGGCAGCGGTCCATGACGGACACTTGGCAGACGTCTACACGCGTGGATGGGCAGCGCCCCATGATGGACACATGACAGACGTCTACACGCGTGCATGGGCAGCGGCCCATGACGGACACTTGGCAGACCTCTACACGCGTGCATGGGCAGCGGTCCATGACGGACACTTGGCAGAACGTCTACACGCGTGCGTATGCAGCGGCCCATGACGGACACTTGGCAGACGTCTACACGCGTGCATGGGCAGCGGCCCATGACGGACACTTGGCAGACGTCTACACGCGTGCTTGGACAGCGGCCCATGACGGACACTTGGCAGATGTCTACACGCGTGCATATGCAGCGGCCCATGACGGACACTTGTCAGACGTCTACACGCGTGCACGGGCAGCGGTCCATGACGGACACTTGGCAGACGTCTACACGCGTGCATGGGCAGCGGTCCATGACGGACACTTGGCAGACGTCTACACGCGTGCATATGCCAGCGCCCATGCGATACTGGGAGGGACACACTGGCAGACGTCTACACGCGTGCAATGGGCAGCGGCCCATGACGGACACTTGGCAGACGTCTACACGCGTGCATATGGGCAGCGGCCCATGACGGACACTTGGCAGACGTCTACACGCGTGCATGGGCAGCGGCCCATGACGGACACTTGGCAGACGTCTACACGCGTGCATGGGCAGCGGCCCATGACGGACACTTGGCAGACGTCTACACGCGTGCATGGGCAGCGGCCATGACGGACACTTGGCAGACGTCTACACGCGTGCAGGGCAGCGGTCCATGACGGACACTTGGCAGACGTCTACACGCGTGCATGGGCAGCGGTCCATGACGGACACTTGGCAGACGTCTACACGCGTGCATGGGCAGCGGTCCATGACGGACACTTGGCAGACGTCTACACGCGTGCATGGGCAGCGGTCCATGACGGACACTTGGCAGACGTCTACACGCGTGCATGGGCAGCGGCCATGACGGACACTTGGCAGACGTCTACACGCGTGCTTGGGCAGCGGTCCATGACGGACACTTGGCAGACGTCTACACGCGTGCATGATGCAGCGGCCCATGAGGACACATTGGCAGACGTCTACACGCGTGCATGGGCAGCGGCCCATGACGGACACTTGGCAGACGTCTACACGCGTGCATGGGCAGCGGCCCATGACGGACACTTGGCAGACGTCTACACGCGTGCTTGGGCAGCGGCCCATAGACTGGACCTATGTCAGACGTCTACACGCGTGCACTGTGGCAGCGGCCATGAGGACACTTGGCAGACGTCTACACGCGTGCATGGGCAGCGGTCCATGACGGACACTTGGCAGACGTCTACACGCTGTCATGGGCAGCGGCCCATGACGGACACTTGGCAGACGTTACACGCGTGCATGGGCAGCGGTCCATGATGGACACATGACAGACGTCTACACGCGTGCATGGGCAGCGGTCCATGACGGACACTTGGACGTCTACCGCGTGCATGGGCAGCGGTCCATGACGGACACTTGGCAGACGTCTACACGCGTGCATATGCAGCGCCCATGAGGACACATGACAGACGTCTACACGCGTGCATGGCAGCGCCCATGAGGGACACTTGACAGACGTCTACACGCGTGCATGGGCAGCGGCCCATGAGGACACTGACAGACGTCTACACGCGTGCATATGCAGCGGCCCATGACGGACACTTGGCAGACGTCTACACGCGTGCATGGGCAGCGGCCATGACGACACTTGGCAGACGTCTACACGCGTGCATGGGCAGCGTCCATGACGGACACTTGGCAGACGTCTACACGCGTGCATGCAGCGGCCCATGACGGACACTTGGCAGACGTCTACACGCGTGCATGGGCAGCGGCCCATGACGGACACTTGCAGACGTCTACACGCGTGCATGGCAGCGGCCATGACGGACACTTGGCAGACGTCTACACGCGTGCATGGGCAGCGGCCCATGACGGACACTTGGCAGACGTCTACACGCGTGCATTTGGCAGCGCCCATGACGGACACTTGGCAGACGTCTACACGCGTGCATATGCAGGCCCATGACGGACACTTGGCAGACGTCTACACGCGTGCATGGGCAGCGGCCCATGACGGACACTTGCAGACGTCTACACGCGTGCATGGGCAGCGGTCCATGACGGACACTTGGCAGACGTCTACACGCGTGCATGGCAGCGGCCATGACGGACACTTGGCAGACGTCTACACGCGTGCATGGGCAGCGGCCCATGACGGACACTTGGCAGACGTCTACACGCGTGCATGGCAGCGGCCCATGACGGACACTTGGCAGACGTCTACACGCGTGCATGGCAGCGGCCATGACGGACACTTGGCAGACGTCTACACGCGTGCATGGGCAGCGGCCCATGACGGACACTTGGCAGACGTCTACACGCGTGCAGGGCAGCGGTCCCATGACGGACACTTGGCAGACGTCTACACGCGTGCATTGCGCCCCATGATGGAACATTGACAGACGTCTACACGCGTGCATGGGCAGCGGCCATGACGGACACTTGGCAGACGTCTACACGCGTGCATGGCAGCGGCCATGACGGACACTTGCAGACGTCTACACGCGTGCATGGGCAGCGGCCATGACGGACACTTGGCAGACGTCTACACGCGTGCATGGGCAGCGGTCCATGACGGACACTTGGCAGACGTCTACACGCGTGCATGGCAGCGGCCCATGACGGACACTTGGCAGACGTCTACACGCGTGCATGGGCAGCGGCCCATGACGGACACTTGGCAGACGTCTACACGCGTGCATGGGCAGCGGCCCATGGCGGACACTTGGCAGACGTCTACACGCGTGCATGGGCAGCGGCCCATGACGGACACTTGACAGACGTCTACACGCGTGCATGGGCAGCGGCATATGACGGACACTTGGCAGACGTCCACACGCGTGCATGGGCAGCGGTCCATGACGGACATTTGGCAGACGTCTACACGCGTGCATATGCAGCGGCCCATGGCGGACACTTGGCAGACGTCTACACGCGTGCATGGGCAGCGGCCCATGACGGACACTTGACAGACGTCTACACGCGTGCATGGGCAGCGGCCCATGACGGACACTTGGCAGACGTCTACACGCGTGCATGGCAGCGGCCCATGACGGCACTTGGCATAGTCCACACGCGTGCATAGGCAGCGCACATGATGGACACTTGGCAGATGTCTACACGCGTGCTTATGCAGCGGCCCATGACGGACACTTGGCAGACGTCTACACGCGTGCATGGGAGCGATGACGGACATGCAGCGTCTCGTGTATGAGCCTGCGGACACTTGGCAGACGTCTACACGCGTGCATGGGCAGCGGCCCATGCGGACACTGGCAGACGTTCTACACGCGTGCATGGGCCGGCCGACGGACACTTGCGACGCCACCGTGCATGGAGCGGCCATGACGGACATTGGCAGACGTCTACACGCGTGCTTGGGCAGCGGTCCATGACGGACACTTGGCAGACGTCTAACGGTGCATGGCAGCGGCCCATGACGGACACTTGGCAGACGTCTACACGCGTGCATGGGCAGCGGTCCATGACGGACACTTGGCAGACGTCTACACGCGTGCATTGGGCAGCGGCCATGACGGACACTTGGCAGACGTCTACACGCGTGCTGGGCAGCGGTCCATGACGGACACTGGCAGACGTCTACACGCGTGCATGGGCAGCGGCCATGACGGACACTTGGCAGACGTCTACACGCGTGCATATGCAGCGGCCCATGACGGACACTTGGCAGACGTCTACACGCGTGCATGGGCAGCGGCCCATGACGGACACTTGGCAGACGTCTACACGCCGGTGCATGGGGCAGTCGGTCCATGACGGACACTTGGCAGACGTCTACACGCGCTGCATGGGCAGCGGTCCATGACGGACATTGGCAGACGTCTACACGCGTGCATATGCAGCGGCCCATGACGGACACTTGGCAGACGTCTACACGCGTGCACGGGCAGCGGCCCATGACGGACACTTGGCAGACGTCTACACGCGTGCACGGCGCGGTCCATGACGGACACTTGGCAGACGTCTACACGCGTGCATGGGCAGGCGGTCCATGCTGGACACTTGGCAGACGTCTACACGCGTGCACGGGCAGCGGTCCATGACGGACACTGGCAGACGTCTACACGCGTGCATGGGCAGCGGCCATACGGACACTTGGCAGACGTCTACACGCGTGCATGGGCAGCGGTCCATGACAGGACACTTGGCAGGACGTCTACACGCGTGCATATGCAGCGCCCCATGATCGGACACTTGGCAGACGTCTACACGCGTGCATATGCAGCGGCCCATGACAGACGTCTACACGCGTGCATGGGCAGCGCCCCATGATGGACACATGACAGACGTCTACACGCGTGCATGGGCAGCGGCCCATGACGGACACTTGGCAGACGTCTACACGCGTGCATATGCAGCGCCCCATGATATACACATGACAGACGTCTACACGCGTGCATGGCCAGCGGCCCATGACGGACACTTCGCAGACGTCTACACGCGTGCATATGCAGCGGCCCATGACGGACACTTGGCAGACGTCTACACGCGTGCATGGGCAGCGGCCCATGACGTACACTTGGCAGATGTCTACACGCGTGCATGGGCAGCGGCCCATGATGGACACATGACAGACGTCTACACGCGTGCATATGCAGCGCCCCATGATGGACACTTGGCAGACGTCTACACGCGTGCATGGGCAGCGGCCCATGACGGACACTTGGCAGACGTCTACACGCGTGCATATGCAGCGGCCCATGGCGGACATTTGGCAGACGTCTACACGCGTGCATGGGCAGCGGCCCATGACGGACACTTGACAGACGTCTACACTGCATGGCAGCGGCATATGACGGACACTTGGCAGACGTCTACACGCGTGCATTGCAGCGGCCATGATGAACATTGACAGACGTCTACACGCGTGCATATGCAGCGGCCCATGAGGACACTTGGCAGACGTCTACACGCGTGCATGGGCAGCGGCCCATGACGGACACTTGGCAGCGTCCTACACGCGTGCATGGGCAGCGCCCCATGAGGACACTTGGCAGAGTCTACACGCGTGCATGGGCAGCGGCCCATGAGGACACTTGACAACGTCTACACGCGTGCATGGGCAGCGGCCATGACGGACACTTGGCAGATGTCTACACGCGTGCATATGCAGCGGCCCATGGCGGACACTTGGCAGACGTCTACATCGCGTGCATGGGCAGCGGCCATGACGGAACTTGGCAGACGTCTACACGCGTGCATGGGCAGCGGTCCATGACGGACACTTGGCAGACGTCTACACGCGTGCATGGGCAGCGGCCCATGGCGGACACTTGGCAGACGTCTACACGCGTGCTGGGCAGCGGTCCATGACGGACACTTGGCAGACGTCTACACGCGTGCAGGGCAGCGGCCCATGAGGACCATGCAGACGTCTACACGCGTGCATGGGCAGCGGCCCATGAGGACACTTGGCAGACGTCTACACGCGTGCAGGGCAGCGGTCCATGACGGACACTTGGCAGACGTCTACACGCGTGCATGGCAGGGTCCGATCACGGACACTTGGCAGACGTCTACACGCGTGCATGGGCAGCGTCCATGAGGACACTTGGCAGACGTCTACACGCGTGCATATGCAGCGCCCCATGATGGACACTTGGCAGACGTTACACGCGTGCATATGCAGCGCCCATGTGGACACATGCAGACGTCTACACGCGTGCATGGGCAGCGGCCATGACGGACACTTGACAGACGTCTACACGCGTGCATGGGCAGCGGCCCATGAGGACACTGCAGACGTCTACACGCGTGCATGGCAGCGGTCCATGACGGACACTTGGCAGACGTCTACACCGTGCATGGGCAGCGGTCCATGACGGAACTTGGCAGACGTCTACACGCGTGCATGGCAGCGGTCCATGACGGACACTTGACAGACGTCTACACGCGTGCATGGGCAGCGGTCCATGACGGACACTTGGCAGACGTCTACACGCGTGCTATGGGCAGCGGTCCATGACGGACACTTGGCAGACGTCTACACGCGTGCATGGGCAGCGGCCCATGCGGACACTTGGTAGACGTCTACACGCGTGCAGGGCAGCGGCCATGACGGACACTTGGCAGACGTCTACACGCGTGCACGGGCAGCGGTCCATGACGGACACTTGGCAGACGTCTACACGCGTGCATGGGCAGCGGTCCATGACGGACACTTGGCAGACGTCTACACGCGTGCACGGGCAGCGGTCCATGACGGACACTTGGCAGACGTCTACACGCGTGCATGGGCAGTGGTCGATCACGGACACTTGGAGACGTCTACACGCGTGCATGGGCAGCGCCCCATGATGGACACTTGGCAGACGTCTACACGCGTGCATATGCAGCGCCCCATGATGGACACATGACAGACGTCTACACGCGTGCATGGCCAGCGGCCCATGACGGACACTTGACAGACGTCTACACGCGTGCATGGGCAGCGCCCCATGATGGACACATGACAGACGTCTACACGCGTGCATGGGCAGCGGCCCATTACGGACACTTGGCAGACGTCTACACGCGTGCATGGGCAGCGGGTCCATGACGGACACTTGGCAGACGTCTACACGCGTGCATGGGCAGCGGTCCATGACGGACACTTGGCAGACGTCTACACGCGTGCATATGCAAAGCCCCATGATGGACACATGACAGACGTCTACACGCGTGCATATGCAGCGGCCCATGACGGACACTTGGCAGACGTCTACACGCATGCACGGGCAGCGGTCCATGACTGACACTTGGCAGACGTCTACACACGTGCACGGGCAGCGGTCCATGACGGACACTTGGCAGACGTCTACACGCGTGCATATGCAGCGCCCCATGATGGACACATGACAGACGTCTACACGCGTGCATGGGCAGCGGCCCATGACGGACACTTGACAGACGTCTACACGCGTGCATGGGCAGCGCCCCATGATGGACACATGACAGACGTCTACACGCGTGCATGGGCAGCGGCCCATGACGGACACTTGGCAGACGTCTACACGCGTGCATATGCAGCGCCCCATGATATACACATGACAGACGTCTACACGCGTGCATGGCCAGCGGCCCATGACGGACACTTCGCAGACGTCTACACGCGTGCATATGCAGCGGCCCATGACGGACACTTGGCAGACGTCTACACGCGTGCATGGGCAGCGGCCCATGACGTACACTTGGCAGATGTCTACACGCGTGCATGGGCAGCGGCCCATGATGGACACATGACAGACGTCTACACGCGTGCATATGCAGCGCCCCATGATGGACACTTGGCAGACGTCTACACGCGTGCATGGGCAGCGGCCCATGACGGACACTTGGCAGACGTCTACACGCGTGCATATGCAGCGGCCCATGGCGGACATTTGGCAGACGTCTACACGCGTGCATGGGCAGCGGCCCATGACGGACACTTGACAGACGTCTACACGCGTGCATGGGCAGCGGCATATGACGGACACTTGGCAGACGTCCACACGCGTGCATGTTCAGCGGTCCATGACGAACATTTGGCAGACGTCTACACGCGTGCATATGCAGCGGCCCATGACGGACACTGGCAGACGTCTACACGACGGTGCATGGGCAGCGGCCCATGACGGACACATGCAGACGTCTACACCGTGCATGGGCAGCGGCCCATGACGGACACTTGGCAGACGTCTACACGCGTGCAGGGCAGCGGTCCATGACGGAACTGTGGCAGACGTCCTACATGGCGTGCACGGGCAGCGGTCCATGACGGACACTTGGCAGACGTCTACACGCGTGCATAGCAGCGGCCCATGACGGACACTTGACAGACGTCTACACGCGTGCATGGGCAGCGGCCCATGATGGACACATGACGAGACGTCTACACTCGTGCCATGGCAGCGGCCCAGACGGACACTTGGCAGACGCTACACCGTGCATGGGCAGCGGTCCATGACGGACACTTGGCAGACGTCTACACGCGTGCATGGGCAGCGGTCCATGACGGACACTTGGCAGACGTCTACACGCGTGCATTGCAGCGGCCCATGACGGACACTTGGCAGACGTCTACACGCGTGCATAGCAGCGCCCCATGATGGACACTTGACAGACGTCTACACGCGTGCATGGGCAGCGGTCCATGACGGACACTTGGCAGCGTCTACAGCGGTGCATGGGCAGCGGCCATGACGGACACTTGGCAGACGTCTACACGCGTGCTTGGGCAGCGGCCCATGACGGACACTTGGCAGACGTCTACACGCGTGCATGGGCAGCGGTCCATGACGGACACTTTTCAGACGTCTACACGCGATGGACATGGGCAGCGGCCCATGACGGACACTTGGCAGACGTCTACATGCGTGCTTGGGCAGCGGTCCATGACGGACACTTCGCGAGCGTCCTACACGCGTGCATGGGCAGCGCCCCATAATGGACACATGACAGACGTCTACACACGTGCATGGACAGCGGCCATGACGGACACTTGGCAGACTCTACACGCGTGCATGGGCAGCGCCCCATGATGGAGGACACATGACAGACGTCTACACGCCTGCATGGGCAGCGGCCCATGACGGACACTTGGCAGACGTCTACACGCGTGCATGGGCAGCGGTCCATGACGGACACTTGGCAGACGTCTACACGGTGCATTGCAGCGGCCCATGACGGACACTTGGCAGACGTCTACACGCGTGCATATGCAGCGCCCATGATGGACACTTGCAGACGTTAACGGTCTCAGCGCGCTGCAGGCAGCGGTCCTGACCGGACCTTGGCAGACGTCTACACGCGTGCATGGCAGGGCCCATGACGGACACTTGACAGACGTCTACACGCGTGCATGGGCAGCGGCCATGACGGACACTTGGCAGACGTCTACACGCGTGCATATGCAGCGGCCCATGGCGGACACTTGGCAGACGTCTACACGCGTGCATGGGCAGCGGCCATGAGGCACTGGCAGAAGTCTAACGCGTGCATGGCAGCGTCCATGACGGACACTTGGCAGACGTCTACACGCGTGCATGGGCAGCGGCCCATGACGGACACTTGGCAGACGTCTACACGCATGCTTGGGCAGGTCCATGACGGACACTTGGCAGACGTCTACACGCGTGCATGGGCAGCGCCCCATGATGGAACATGACAGACGTCTACACGCCTGCATGGGCAGCGGCCCATGACGGACACTTGGCAGCGTCTACACGCGTGCATGGGCAGCGGTCCATGACGGACACTTGGCAGACGTCTACACGCGTGCATATGCAGCGGCCCATGACGGACACTTGGCAGACGTCTACACGCGTGCATATGCAGCGCCCCATGATGGACACTTGACAGACGTCTACACGCGTGCATGGGCAGCGGTCCATGACGGACACTTGGCAGACGTCTACACGCGTGCATGGGCAGCGGCCCAGACGGACACTTGGCAGAGTCACACGCGTGCTTGGGCAGGGCCCATGACGGACACTTGGCAGACGTCTACACGCGTGCATGGGCAGCGTCCATGACGGACACTTTTCAGACGTCTACACGCGTGCATGGCAGCGGCCCATGACGGACACTTGGCAGACGTCTACAGCGTGCTTGGGCAGCGGTCCATGACGGACACTTCGCAGACGTCTACACGCGTGCATGGGCAGCGCCCATAATGGACACATGACAGACGTTACACACGTGCATGGGCAGCGGCCCATGACGGACACTTGGCAGACGTCTACACGCGTGCATGGGCACGCCCATGATGGACACATGACGACGTCTCACGCCTGCATGGGCAGCGGCCCATGACGGACACTTGGCAGACGCTACACGCGTGCATGGGCACGGTCCATGACGGACACTTGGCAGACGTCTACACGCGTGCATATGCAGCGGCCCATGACGGACACTTGGCAGACGTCTACACGCGTGCATATGCAGCGCCCATGATGGACACTTGACAGACGTCTACACGCGTGCATGGGCAGCGGCCATGACGGACACTTGGCAGACTCTACACGCTCATGGCAGGGCCATGCGGACACTTGCAACGTCTACCGCGTGCTTGGCAGCGCCCTACGGACACTGGCAGACGTTACACGCGTGCAGGCAGCGGCCATGACGACACTTTCAGACTCTCACGCGGCATGGGCACAGAGTCTACACGCGTGCATTGGCAGCGGCCCATGACGGACACTTGGCAGACGTCTACACGCGTGCACGGGCAGCGGTCCATGACGGACACTTGGCAGACGTCTACACCGTGCATATGCAGCGCCCCATGATGGACACATGACAGACGTCTACACGCGTGCATGGGCAGCGGCCCATGACGGACACTGGCAGACGTCTACACGCGTGCATGGGCAGCGTCCATGATGGACACATGACAGACGTCTACATGCGTGCATGGGCAGCGGCCCATGACGGACACTTGGCAGACGTCTACACGCGTGCATATGGCAGCGGCCCATGACGGACACTTGCAGACGTCTACACGCGTGCATGGCAGCGCCCCATGATGGACACATGACAGACGTCTACACGCGTGCATGGCAGCGGCCCATGACGGACACTTGGCAGACGTCTACACGCGTGCATGGGCAGCGGTCCATGACGGACACTTGGCAGACGTCTACACGCGTGCATGTGCAGCGGCCCATGATGGACACATGACAGACGTCTCACCGCGTGCATGGGCAGCGCCCATGATGGACACATGGCAGACGTCTACACGTCGTGCATGGGCAGCGGTCCATGACGGACACTTGGCAGACGTCTACACGCGTGCTTGGCAGCGGTCCATGACGGACACTTGGCAGACGTCTACACGCGTGCATGGGCAGCGGCCCATGACGGACACTTGGCAGACGTCTACACGCGTGCATGGGCAGCGGTCCATGACGGACACTTGGCAGACGTCTACACGCGTGCATGGCAGCGGCCCATGACGGACACTTGGCAGACGTCTACACGCGTGCATGGGCAGCGGCCCATGATGGACACTGGCAGACGTCTACACCGTGCATGGGCAGCGCCCATGATCGGACACTGGCAGACGTCTACACGCGTGCATGGGCAGCGGCCCATGACGGACACTTGGCAGACGTCTACACGCGTGCAGGGCAGCGGTCCATGACGGACACTTGGCAGACGTCTACACGCGTGCATATGCAGCGGCCCATGACGGACACATTGACAGACGTCTACACGCGTGCATGGGCAGCGGCCCATGATGGACACATGACAGACGTCTACACTCGTGCATGGGCAGCGGCCCATGACGGACACTTGGCAGACGTCTACACGCGTGCTATGGGCAGCGGTCCATGACGGACACTTGGCAGACGTCTACACGCGTGCTTGGGCAGCGGTCCATGGACGGGACACTTGCGGGCACTGCGACGTCTACACGCGTGCATGGGCAGCGGTCCATGACGGACACTTGGCAGACGTCTACACGCGTGCATAGGCAGCGGCCCATGACGGACACTTGGCAGACGTCTACACGCGTGCATGGGCAGCGGCCCATGACGGACACTTGACAGACGTCTACACCGTGCATGAGGCAGCTGGCCCATGACGGACACTTGGCAGACGTCTACACGCGTGCATGGGCAGCGGTCCATGACGGACACTTGGCAGACGTCTACACTGCTGATGCACCAGGGCAGCGGTTCCCATGACGGGACACACTTGGCAGACGTCTACACGCGTGCATATGCAGCGGCCCATGACGGACACTTGACAGACGTCTACACGCGTGCATGGGCAGCGGCCCATGATGGACACATGACAGACGTCTACACCGTGCATGGGCAGCGGCCCATGACGGACACTTGGCAGACGTCTACACGCGTGCATGGGGCAGCGGTCCATGACGGACACTTGGCAGACGTCTACACGCGTGCATGGGCAGCGGTCCATGACGGACACTTGGCAGACGTCTACACGCGTGCATATGCAGCGGCCCATGACGGACACTTGGCAGACGTCTACACGCGTGCATATGCAGCGCCCCATGATGGACACTTGACAGACGTCTACACGCGTGCATGGGCAGCGGTCCATGACGGACACTTGGCAGACGTCTACACGCGTGCATGGGCAGCGGCCCATGACGGACACTTGGCAGACGTCTACACGCGTGCATATGCAGCGCCCCATGATGGACACATGACAGACGTCATACACGCGTGCATATGCAGCGCCCCATGATGGACACTTGGCAGACGTCTACACGCGTGCATGGGCAGCGGTCCATGATAGACACTTGAAGCATCGCCTGTCTGTGACGTGGCCAATGTACGTCCTGGAACTCATTATCAACAGGGTGTAGGGCGTACGTTCATAGGGATATTTTTTTGTTATTTTGATCCCAGGAATCAACTCCCAAAGTTGGTTACAATATTTCAGATACAAATGTATATATCCTAATAGTAAGATTGCTGTTTCTACAAAACCATGGGTGCATTGGCACTGTCTGGTTCTGTTCATTAAATGTTAAAACTAAATAATACGTGCTTACTAGTTTTATCTACACGTTTCTGGAATAAGGACGTGATTCTGTGGCACGCAATTGCAGCACTTTAAAAAACAATTTTTTTGGCTGATTACCGACACGAATATTCTCATATACTGGAGCGATACCACACAAATGCACATGTTCATTACTATTAAAATACTGGTTGACAGCAGTACTCAGCAGTCGCCAGGCCAAAGGGATATGGCGGTGACAGGGTGAAAGGGAAGGGTACATGCAGGTAACATATTCCGCCTGAAGCACACCCGCGTCATTGTTATTGAAGAATCTGTCAGTCCCATAGACCTCCCTGCATGTCACAGCAATATGCAGTGAGGAGGAGAGAAGAATATTTGCGGATACATGAAAATAAGTCAGGAAGTGTGTGAAAGTGGCATGACTATAGGTATATAATTAATTTATTACTATGAAAGAATTGCCCCCCCCCCCCATTTTTCTTCTTTTTTCTCTGCAGGCATTCACTAGAGGTTGGCAACACCGTCTAGCCCTTCCCTCCAGAGTCAATGTCCGTGATATTTATATGGTATATTTTTCATATTATGTAGATGATAAAAACTTGGGAGTGTGGCTGTGTGGTGTCACGACTGTGCGTAAATACGTCTGATTTCTTTGGGATATGGGAATGAAATGAAACTAAGGGAATGACATAATCGACAGATCTAGACGAGTTCTATCGTTTGGCACCAAACACAGCTCGCTAACACATCGGAGTCGTGAGAAAACTTGCCAGAAGTGTTCGCCCATGCCTAAAATTTGCCGCCAGTCGCCCCAAGTATCTCCCACGTGCGGCACAAACTCTAGCTCATGCTTACTTGCATCACAGTCGTGAACTTAATCGAACGAGACCTCACTATTTTCAATCGTGTTATTTGTCAAGAAGTTATGGCGTCGATATGGATCAACTTGCAAACACTATATTGCTGTCCATCCTGCCTGGTAGCCCATCTGTTGGTCTGATTTTAAGTATGTATCTAAGAGTATGGCACCACTGTGCCGATGTTAATATGGTACAGTAGATTGTGGTGATGTTCACCTGGTCGATGGCGATGTAGATCTGCATGGCGGCCCGCAGGGAGTAGCTTAGGAAGACTGCGGCATTGGCGGCGCCACACACAAAGCCGAAGGCGAAGAAGCCTAGCGGGATCTTCCTCACCTGCCTCCTGACGGCATTGGGCTCGCAGCTCGGCAGATATCTCTCCAAGTTGTCGAAGTTCTCCTCCAGGTCGTGACACAGGCTGTGGATCAGCTGCCTGTAGACCAACATCATCAACACTCGTCACTCACGACAACAACATTACCACATTCCTCTCCGTTCTCGAGACTCTTCAGTACCTCTCACTGCACACACACACACACAACATTCTTAATCGAGAGCAAATAGTCCTTGTTTCGTTGCACATTTGTTACTGACGTTCCAGATAAACTCTGAACATATTGTAAATAAACTGAAAAAAAAAAAAAAACATTGTTTCAAGTCTAGTTTGCCCTCCAACGAGTTCGCGAAGATTTCTGCACGTTGTTAATTACTTATTTCCATCAATGAAATGCAAACATATGCACAAAAACGATTTCAGTCAGAAAGGGGCAAAATCCAATATTTATGAAATATTTAGTTGTTCAAAAATATTCATTGGGTTTATTAATTCAAATGATCTTCGCATAAATCATAATGACTGATATTTTTGTGGACTTCCATTAAATATACACATTATATATTTTTGCTTCCAGTTTTCCACAAATAATTAATCAAAGACTGTGGCAGGGTTGTACAATTTCATCTCCTTGTCATACTTTGGCAATGTCCGTGCGAAAAAATGTACAAGTAATGTGCTATTCATAATCAGTAACCTAAACATATAGCAAACAGTTCGGGTAATAAATCAGTAGCTCAGCTACACTTGTATCGCCGATCAAGAATTTAAAAATAATGGCAGCACATCAACAACAAAATACGAAAATAAAATAGTTTTCTGTAAAATAACTTTTGAGAAAATTAGAAGGGTGTGGGGCGTAGGAGCGCAGGAGCTGGGGTCGCCAGGTTGTGATGTCATCAGTCCATCTTTTTTCCCCTTTTTTACCCAAAATTTCCCTTTGTTACCTAAAAATTTCCCTTTCTTTCAATTTGTAAAAAAGGACCCCAAGAAATTTTCCATTCTTCTCGGCGCAGCGCAGGATCAGTTCTCCGAGCTAGGAATGCAGGACACATGACATTAGACTCCAAAAATAAAACATAGAAAAAGATTCCAAAAAAATTCCGAAAAATCCCAAAAACAAGATAATAAATTTATATTTAAATAATTAAAAAATTTTAATGAAAAAAAATATTTTAAAGTATTTAAAATTAGTTAAAAAAAATTAAATTTCCGGAGGTCATTCCTCACCCATACTCATTCCACCATCTTGGTAGGTGTAGGCCAACACCATATCTTAGACGACTGCCATCTTGTTAGACGAGCACCATCTTGGTAGGCGACCACCATCTTGGTCGAGATCATCAATCTGCCATATTAGATGCAGACGACCTAAACTCTGACCCCATGACCTTGAATTACCTCGAAAAACACGAGAGTAAATACATAGAAGTCAGCAAGAATAGTACATTACAGACTACTACTACCATTTACGATGCAGACTACCTTGATGTTGACCCCATGACCGTGAATAACCTTGAAAAACACGAGAGTAAATACATAGAAGTCAGCAAGAATAGTACATTACAGACTACTACTACCATTTACGATGCAGACTACCTTGATGTTGACCCCATGACCGTGAATAACCTTGAAAAAACACGAGAGTAAATACATAGAAGTCAGCAAGAATAGTACATTACAGACTACTACTACCATTTACGATGCAGACTACCTTGATGTTGACCCCATGACCGTGAATAACCTTGAAAAACACGAGAGTAAATACATAGAAGTCAGCAAGAATAGTACATTACAGACTACTACTACCATTTACGATGCAGACTACCTTGATGTTGACCCCATGACCGTGAATAACCTTGAAAAACACGAGAGTAAATACATAGAAGTCAGCAAGAATAGTACATTACAGACTACTACTACCATTTACGATGCAGACTACCTTGATGTTGACCCCATGACCGTGAATAACCTTGAAAAACACGAGAGTAAATACATAGAAGTCAGCAAGAATAGTACATTACAGACTACTACTACCATTTACGATGCAGACTACCTTGATGTTGACCCCATGACCGTGAATAACCTTGAAAAACACGAGAGCAAATACATAGAAGTCAGCAAGAATAGTACATTACAGACTACTACTACCATTTACGATGCAGACTACCTTGATGTTGACCCCATGACCGTGAATAACCTTGAAAAACACGAGAGTAAATACATAGAAGTCAGCAAGAATAGTACATTACAGACTACTACTACCATTTACGATGCAGACTACCTTGATGTTGACCCCATGACCGTGAATAACCTTGAAAAACACGAGAGTAAATATATAGAAGTCAGCAAGAATAGTACATTACAGACTACTACTACCATTTACGATGCAGACTACCTTGATGTTGACCCCATGACCGTGAATAACCTTGAAAAACACGAGAGTAAATACATAGAAGTCAGCAAGAATAGTACATTACAGACTACTACTACCATTTACGATGCAGACTACCTTGATGTTGACCCCATGACCTTGAATTACCTCGAAAAACACGAGAGTAAATATATAGAAGTCAGCAAGAATAGTACATTACAGACTACTACTACCATTTACGATGCAGACTACCTTGATGTTGACCCCATGACCGTGAATTAACCTTGAAAAACACGAGAGTAAATACATAGAAGTCAGCAAGAATAGTACATTACAGACTACTACTACCATTTACGATGCAGACTACCTTGATGTTGACCCCATGACCGTGAATAACCTTGAAAAACACTTGAAAAACACGAGAGTAAATACATAGAAGTCAGCAAGAATAGTACATTACAGACTACTACTACCATTTACGATGCAGACTACCTTGATGTTGACCCCATGACGTGAATAACCTTGAAAAACACGAGAGTAAATACTATAGAAGTCAGCAAGAATAGTACATTACAGACTACTACTACCATTTACGATGCAGACTACCTTGATGTTGACCCATGACCGTGAATACCTTGAAAACACGAGAGTAAAATAATAGAAGTCAGCAAGAAAGTACATTAGATACTACTACCATTTACGATGCAGACTACCTTGATGTTGACCCCATAGACCTGAATACCCCTGAAAAACACGAGAGTAAAAATAGAAGTCAGAAGAAAGTACATTACAGACTACTACTACCATTTACGATGCAGACTACCTTGTGTTGACCCAGACCTTGAATACCTGAAAAACACGAGAAGAAATAGCAAGAATACATAAGAATATACATTACAGCTACTATACCATTTTTACGATGCAGACTGACCTTGAGTTGAACCCATGACCTGAATAACCTGAAAAACACAAGTAATATCATTAAGGCACTACATTGAGCATATACTCTAATTACATGCTGATAACCTTGAGTAACACAGAGAATTACTGAAAACAGCAGAAGAAATATAGATACAAGAAGTATCATTACAGATAATACCTTGATGACCCAGACACTGTGTTGACCTTGCAATAATACCGAGAAAACACGAGATGAAGTACTAAGAAGTCTACAAGAGTACATAAGCTACACTTTACTGCAGACTACCTTGATGTTGACCCCATGACCTTGAATACCTCGAAAAACACGAAGTAATAAGTCAGCAAGAATCAGACATACAACTATCATACCATTTACGTGCAATTACCTGATTGACCCAACGATACTCGAAACACAGTAAATAATAGAGTCAGCAAGATATATTAAGACACGTACATACATGCAGATACCTATGGAACATGACCTGAACACGAGAGTAAATACATAGAAGTCAGCAAGAATAGTACATTACAGACTACTACTACCATTTACGATGCAGACTACCTTGATGTTGACCCCATGACCGTGAATAACCTTGAAAACACGAGAGTAAATACATAGAAGTCAGCAGAATAGTACATTACAGACCACTACTACCATTTACGATGCAGATACCTTGATGTTGACCCCATGACCTGAATACCTCGAAAAACACGAGAGTAAATATATAGAGTCAGCAAGAATAGTACATTACAGACTACTATACCATTTACGATGCAGACTACCTTGATGTTGACCCCATGACCGTGAATAACCTTGAAAAACACGAGAGTAAATATATAGAAGTCAGCAAGAATAGTACATTACAGACTACTACTACCATTTTCGATGCAGACTACCTTGATGTTGACCCCATGACCTTGTATGACCTTGGTAAAAAAACTCGGACGAAAGTCACAAGAGACCTGCTAGCAGTAAACCTGGTACCGAGGTACTGAAAAGAAATGCACGCCACCTTTACAGGTCTACGCATGATTAAGTAAACTGCCACTATGGCTCAACTACTTACCACACTCGAATATGACATACAACAGGGATTTATGGTACAATTAAATCACTCATGTTGCCGTACTTTATAGTCTAAAGTAAATGTCTTATCAGAAAAGTGACACTGATGACGATGTAGTAAGTCAGGCAAAGACCCGGAAGGAGCTGTTGAAGATGTAGGTGCTGGAGCTAAGGAAGCAGGTAACGCCGGCAGTGATGTTCACGGTACCACTCCCAAAGAGGTCGATGACACTGCCAGTACCACTCCTGAAGAGGTCGATGACACTGCCAGTACCACTCCCGAAGAGGTCGATGACACTGCCAGTACCACTCCCGAAGAGGTCGATGACACTGCCAGTACCACTCCCGAAGAGGTCGATGACACTGCCAGTACCGATCCCGAAGAGGTCAATGACACTGCCAGTACCACTCCCGAAGAGGTCGATGACACTGCCAGTACCACTGCCGAAGAGGTCGATGACACTGCCAGTACCACTGCCGAAGAGGTCGATGACACTGCCAGTACCACTCCCGAAGAGGTCTATGACACTGCCAGTACCACTCCCGAAGAGGTCGATGACACTGCCAGTACCACTCCCGAAGACGTCGATGACACTGCCAGTACCACCCCCGAAGAGGTCGATGACACTGCCAGTACCACCCCGAAGAGGTCGATGACACTGCCAGTACCACTCCCGAAGAGGTCGATGACACTGCCAGTACCACTCCCGAAGAGGTCGATGACACTGCCAGTACCACTCCCGAAGAGGTCGATGACACTGCCAGTACCACTCCCGAAGAGGTCGATGACACTGCCAGTACCGATCCCGAAGAGGTCAATGACACTGCCAGTACCACTCCCGAAGAGGTCGATGACACTGCCAGTACCACTGCCGAAGAGGTCGATGACACTGCCAGTACCACTGCCGAAGAGGTCGATGACACTGCCAGTACCACTCCCGAAGAGGTCGATGACACTGCCAGTACCACTCCCGAAGAAGTCGATGACACTGCCAGTACCACTCCCGAAGAGGTCGATGACACTGCCAGTACCACTCCCGAAGAGGTCGATGACACTGCCAGTACCACTCCCGAAGAGGTCGATGACACTGCCAGTACCACTCCCGAAGAGGTCGATGACACTGCCAGTACCACTCCCGAAGAAGTCGATGACACTGCCAGTACCACTCCCGAAGAGGTCGATGACACTGCCAGTACCACTCCTGAATAAGTCGATGGTGAGAACACATTGACAGGCAATATCCACTCCACTTTAACAAAACTATCCATGCATTACCTGACGTAGTAGTTAGCTAAGACGATCCATCATCCACGGCAGCTGCTGTCAAACCAAGATTCACGAGTTACCTCCTTACTGCTTATAATATACGTACATGGAAGCCCTATGATGTCATATCGACTTTGAACAAATGTGATTGCAGCTGGCGAATCACATGAGGCGGCAGTGATAGTGTCGGTGGTGGTGTCGGTGGTGGTGCCAGTGGTGGTGTCGGTGGTGGTGTCGGTGGTAGTGTCGGTGGTGGTGCCAGTGGTAATGTCGGTGGTGGTGTCGGTGGTGGTGTCGGTGGTGGTGCCAGTGGTAATGTCGGTGGTGGTGCCAGTGGTGGTGTCGGTGGTGGTGTCGGTGGTGGTGTCGGTGGTGGTGTCGGTGGTGTTTCCAGTGGTAATGTCGGTGGTGGTGCCAGTGGTGGTGTCGGTGGTGGTGTCGGTGGTGGTGTCGGTGGTGGTGTCGGTGGTGGTGTCGGTGGTTGTACCTGTTTGGTGTCGGTGGTGGTGCCAGTAATGGTGCCAGTGGTAGTGTCGGTGGTGGTGTTGGTGGTGGTGCCAGTGGTGGTGCCAGTGGTGGTGTTGTTGGTGGTGCCAGTGATAGTGTCGGTTACGGTGTCGGTGGTGGTGCCAGTGGTGGTGTCGGTAATGGTGCCAGTGGTGGTGCCAGTGGTGGTGTCGGTGGTGTTTCCAGTGGTGTTGCTAGTGGTGGTGTCGGTGGTGGTGCCAGTGGTGTTGCCAGTGGTGGTGTCGGTAATGGTGCCAGTGGCGGAGCCAGTGGTGTTGCCAGTTGTGGTGTCGGTGGTGTTTCCAGTGGTGTTGCCAGTGGTGGTTACGGTAATGGTGCCAGTGGTGTTTCCAGTGGCAGTGGTGGTGCCAGTGGTGGTACCAGTGGTGGTGCCAGTGTTGGTTTGTTGTCGGTGGTGGTGCCAGTGGTGTTGTCAGTGGTGTTGCCAGTGGTTTTGTTGGTGCTGGTGTCAGTGGTGTTGCCAGTGGTGGTGGTGCCAGATGGTGGTGCCAATGGTGTTAATCACAACACCAGACATGAGAGAGCTGGATAATAAAGTGTTCTTTATCTATTTTATTTATTAATCATGACTTATTTGTGAATCATTCATTAAAAGGCAATGGATCCATCTGACAGTGAAATGTCGTGATAGGGAATTAATTAGTTGAAAAAAACCTCTTTAATTTACCTTTATTAAATCACCGCCAAATCACGATTTGTTTCTTAACCGAGTTAAAGAGGTACATGCTGGAAGGCTCTTATAGAAAATGAAAG
Organism: Dryococelus australis; assembly: GCA_029891345.1. Taxonomy (NCBI): domain Eukaryota; kingdom Metazoa; phylum Arthropoda; class Insecta; order Phasmatodea; family Phasmatidae; genus Dryococelus; species Dryococelus australis. Next base: position 117,147,058 of record CM057003.1, on the reverse strand, counting down.
GAAGTCCGCTAGTATATGTAAGACGTCTGATGAACCAAATGTCTACAATCTCTTGGCGACTTGTACTCTAAATCTGAATCAGTGAGAATTTCACTGTTTCAATTAGCCAAACGTATCTGACTGATAAATCAGTTACTGTAGTGAATTTAACTGATGAACCAGTGAAAAAATGCCATTTTTCCTTACGTGATTGATTTAGTGACATTTCCCACCGATTCGTCAGTCATTTTTTCACTGTTTACTCAGTGGTTTATTTTTGACTGATGGATAAGTGAAACATCTCAGTTACTTCTTCTACATCTCTAATTAGTTTTCTCGCCGTCTAGCAAGGTGAACCGGGTTCAATCCCCGGCCTGATCACCGGATTATCGCAAGTGGGAATCGTGACGGACGATGCCGTTGATCGAAGGGTTTTATCGAGTATCTCCTGTTTCCCCTGTCCTTTTATTCCGGCACTGCTCCATATTCACTTCAATCACCCTCATCGGCTCTCAAGACCTCGCCGTTAAGAGCCACTCAAATATCTTCACTCCACTCCACTCTAATTATTTTTGACTGATGTGTCAGTGAAAATGCGAGTAAAAATGGCCGTCGAACATCGTTAGTAAATGGTCGTTAAATAACGTGCAGAAAGAACGAACAAACGAATAAAACGAATACAAAATACTTTCTGAAATGTGTTTCGTCTTTCAAAACGCCATTTCACGAGGGAATATGAACACACAGCCTTTGGTTCAATTTGTACGACTTTCATTTCAATTCCATGTAATCAACACAGCGCTCTGTTTGAAGGTTTAAACTGCATTAATGTGGTGAAAAGAGTGCACTCATGTATACTATTCGTTTTAACAATCCTAACGTTGCCAATTTAACCAAACACGAAAAGTAAGACCATACAAATTCAAACTACACAATTTCGCAGCGGAACAGTAAGATATATATTTTCCTTTTATACTTCCAATTTAGCATGGTAGCTCAGATGGCAAGGTAACGGCCTAGAGTCAAAGGGTGCACGAGCTTAATCCCGGTCATCTGTGGCGCATATTTTACCTTTTTTAAATTACAGTAAATTGCAAAATGTAAATAGTAAACTATCGTAAATATCTTTATTTCACGTAATTATTTGGCTACATTCAATAAAAGCAATATTTAATTCGCCACTGCAGTCGGCCGTCACTTATTCAATCAGTGAAATTTTTTCACATCACTAATTCAATCAGTGAAATTTTCCCACTGAAACAATCAGTGGTTTTCCACTGATTCTAAGAGGAGCCATTTTAACTGATTAAAATAGTTGAATTTCACTTCGAATCAGTTGTTCTCCACTGATTCGAATTTAGAGTGTAAGCGAGCACGAGGTAAGAGGATACAAACAGTTCTAAACGAGCCCTAGCTTTGTTAAACTTCAACGCGAACGTGATCGCAGTGGTCTCAGAACCACTGGGCTTACACTCAGTGCCCGCAGACAAAGCTGGACTGTGTGGCCCCCTCTCAGTGAGTATGGCAAGAGTGAACTCACTTGTTGGACATGAGGAGCAGGTTGCCGACGAGGGCATTGACGTGGAGCACGACGCCACATAAGACGGTGACGACATGGTTCATGGTGCTCACGTCACAGAGTATCTGCTTGGTGGCCAGGGCGAGGTGGGCGATGGACAGGCCTAGCACCACGGTCGGCACGATGTAATAGACTCTGCAGCCAGAGTCGTTCCACAGGCCTATCATGCGCATAGTGCATACGTTCGGCCCCAGCCACTTGTCGTACACGTCTCCCTTCGCCATCTGCAACAGAACCAGTACACGTCTCCCTTCGCCATCTGCAACAGAACCAGTACACGGCTCCCTTCGCCATCTGCAACAGAAACATCTCAACCTTAGAGCAGACACATTGTACAGCCTGCATGCAGGCGAGGGACAACTTGGTGGCTTCGGTGACTATCAGTGGTTGTTGAAATGTAAGCTGGTGTTTTCCCACAGCTGTGCAGCGAGTAACTGGAGAATGCTGAATACTAAAGAGACTGCGACCACTTACCAGCAAGCTGCAAGGTACATATTACTTGCGAGGTGTGTGATGTCAGCCGGACAGTTGCTGATTTTAAACTAGGAAACATCAGATACATTGCGGGACATCACCAGCCCACCCTGCAACGATTCTCAATTCACTGCTGACGAACCGGGCCACAGAAATTTCGAGACTTATTTTGGTGGCAAGGCTATATTTCATAATTCTATGTACACACCAGACACTCTCATTTACACTATTAAAAGACTACTATTTCTGTCAGCTGTACTTATAGGGCTTGTTAGTAAAAGTACATCAGCCTCAAACTTAAAGTGAACACATAACAATATGAATTATGTAATTGACATTGTGCCATTTTAAACTTTGGCACACATTGATTTTTGGTAGCAGTTATGTTTTTTGTGTTATCAATAGTTTAGTTTTATTCCTCGTTCCCATTTTCCACAGCCATCTCTTCTGCAAATGTTGGATAATTAATGTAAAATATTTTGTCATACTAAATGGCAGTCACTAATAATTTTTTTTAAACATAAAAATTCAAAGAACAATTTATTTCCTCGAGTAAATATGTGACAAAATATTCTGTAATTTAATAAAACATCATCCGTGGTCAGCTTTAATACGGTAAACATAAAATAGGACATATTTTTTGGCACTTCAATTCCCTACATTGAAAATGATGGCTGCATTGTCATAATTAGACATAGGCATATTTCTAGTAGTGTTATTTGGATCCAAGATTTTTTATTAACAGAAATACTTCTTATGAACAGTATTGGTACATCATATGTTGGTTTCACTGCACTATGATCGTTCTGGCTTTCTCTGTGTGTCTTCAAGTGGTAAACATATGCATGTGTAGTATCAACTTTGGGATATTGAATGTTACTGATCCAATATTGGAACATGCCGATTTTGTCCTTTTCCTTTTGGTAACGAAATTTCAGACATGTGACTACTCAGAATTTCGGTCTCCTAATATTTAAGAAATTTTTACAATGTAATGTTGTGATATTTTTGCTGAACGCCGCTGTTGGTGAGTACTAAGGGCGTATTTAATTTTTTTTATCTCGTTATTTTTGTTTTACAATTTCTATAAGAGTTAAATGGTTTTCTAAAAGAGTTGTTCACAGAAGTCCATGGTTTTCGGGTTGCTCTTCCAAAGCCTTCTGGCAATGGCAGCCTGAAGTAATGAAGTCCTATTGGGTGTAACATCATTAACCGAGACACCATGCCACTCTCACAACTACATTCTGCTTGGGGATTCTTCCAGATTCACCAGTGAATCTATAATTAATGACAAATACAATCTGAGTTCAGTTTGCAGTCAGAAGTGATAGTGAAGGGATGTGCAATTAGGGTCCCAGTACACATACCTACCATGTGCTCAATCTCTCAGTGCTTGTGAAATTGGTTGTTACTATCTTGGTTCTCTAATTGTTCAATTGGTAATTAAATTTACTGTTTTATTGCTAATTATTCAGTACTTAGTAATTACTTATTGCATAATTATTCATTAGGCGATAAAAACTAATTACTTACGATAGGCTTCGAACCAAGGACTGAAAACGACTCTTTATCCCTCCTCCAACACTACACTTTACTTAACATATCCCCTTAATTTTTTTTATATCTTGAACAGTTATCGAACCAAGGATCAGTGTCTCATCTTCAAATTTTCCCCTTAACCCTCACCCTCGCCCACACATACACACCACCTTAAACCTTCTCAGTCATGCGCTAGACACCGAAGGGTGAAGACCTATGCAGCTTCCGACAATCTCCCCCTTTCCCCTCTTCACAATTCCATCAACAAAGTTCTCAGTTATTCGCCAGACACCGAAGAGGCAACATATAATCTCCCCAAATGTATCTTGTGCCGATCTTGCTCCAACAACCAACTGGCCCATCACAGCACACCTCCAGGAGAAGGAGGGGAAATGAGAGTAAAGAAGGGATAGCCCCACCACCAACCAACAGTCAATTACAGCACAGCTCGTAGAGTAAGGAGTGGAAAAGAGGATCAGGGGAGGGTGGTTGATGAAGGGGAGGGGTGGGAGGTGCCTGCACTTTGTATCCTCCCCTCCGGAAAAGGTACCTGCAATTGGTATCCCCGCCTCCGAGACCCCCTCCCAAGCTATTCTTATGGAACTTGGGCCATTCTTTCACAGGTATCCTCTACCATCCAGACCTTACTACCATTAATGTTCTTGGTAATCCAAAGAGTACTACAAAATATTTTGCGAAAACACATAAATAAACATCTTTTTTCATTACGTTGATGCTAAATTACACACTTTTAAGTATGTGGGGAAAAAAAAACCACTCTCCTTGTATTATACTGTTGAAAATGGCGTGTCCTTAAGTAAATATGTCTTATAAACATTAAATATCAGTGTAGTTGTACATTTGGCATTTGGAATTTTACAATGTTAGCATAAAGTTATACACATACATTTTTGGTAATTATCCATTTTATACCAATTTTCAGCCATTCTGCAAGTTTAGTGAGAAATTTTCGAAAAGAAAAAACAAGTGATAGTATACAAGATCCCATGGCTGTGAGTAGAACTACTTTGATATTCATTAGTGTGACACCCCAGAAACTAAACTCTCCTTGTTGGAATTACCTTTGTGCTTGCTTAAGTGTTATAGTTGTGAAGTGCTTGACAAGCAGGGTTGATGGTCAGCAGCTGCTCTGGTTGTAGTGATATCACCCACACCCCACGCATGAGTTGAACTAGGCACTTGCTGACAACAAATGTTCTACAGATATCACGACTCTTCATTTATACCAATCGCTATGACTGATGGGGATCTTAACTCCCCTGCCGATACGCATACCCGTTAAGTAATTAAGACAAGAAGAATTTTTAACAGCTTCAAACACAGGCGCAGGGCCCAGCACACAAAAACCCAGCGGCCTGCAGCCGGCTCACTGATTTGACCCACGTGTATAGGGCTGCAAATAATTTTGCTAATCAACAAAAGCTAGTTATGGGAACCTCGGCTCACAGTCTCGCTACATCACTGCTTCCAGGGCATACGAGAGATCGTGTTCAGGGCGATGTTGCAGATTGCACCTGCACCAGAAACATTACTAAGAATGTCCGCGCGAGAAAGGTTTGCCTTACATATTGTGGATCTTTCTTAAGGTTACAAAATTGCAGGACAATGTTCCCACTGTGTGCTGAGATGGAAAGCCCAGCGATGTGAATCTGAAGTGGCGTCAATTGTTATGCAGATTTTAGTAAAATATATTTTTTCTTATTTCATTCTAATTAGCGAGTTACAGAACGCAGTAGAACAAAGGAGAAATAGTAACACTACATATACGAAATATTGTGTATGTATTAACATCACACTCACTGACGGGAATGGTATATGTGTACAACGAGTGTGAATTTATTTGATGAAGCAGTGAATAAAAAACAAACTTTGTGTATTCACAACTACAGCGGAGCCAATAATATTGTCCAATAGCAAACGAAATAAAAAAAAATGTTTACTAATATAAATAATGAGCTTACTTCACTTGGGTACAAATAATTTTTAATTCAGTTTTTAAAAGATTAGGTAGCAGGTAGAAGTTGACGTTTCGAAAACAGCAATATTTTTATGAGATGAAACCAGAAACATATGGAACAATAGCGAGACAATTACAAATACATGCCTGCCTTACCCGGGACTCGAACCCAGAAAATATCGTACCATAAGCTAGCGTGCAAACAACTGCATTACGGAGGTAGGATTGGGGGCAAAAATCTAGGATGTAATAAATATAATGTTTTAAATGATAAACTTTTCTGACTTGAAATATTTACATGGCCGTCATTTTGGAAATATGATTATGAGCCTCTTAAAACAAGTACGTTTAAATGGTTTAACGTAGCGCTACATGTACGAATAATTTGGGGGAAACATGGCATAATAACTTTCTTTTATTTTTGGTACTTCTTACACAATTGCCTATAAAAGAGTTTCCTCATACTCCTTATACGATCTTGGTAACAGATACTGTAAAAAATCATGTTGAATTTGGTTAAATGGTTAATGAGATATGACCAACTTTTCAAAACAGTTAAAGGGCAGCGATTTTTAAAATCTCTGTCCGACACCACTTATATAATGTAAGCTTACACAGCCTTCCATAACGCTTATGGTGTGCAAAGTTTTGTGGGAAATAGTTCAATTGTTTCGTAAAGGGTTTCATTTTTCCGCAAGACAATATTTTGAAAACAATACTGTAGCTTGATCGATGTTTCTCGTGAATCCTGTTCCTTTACAAAATTGTGTTGAATTTTAAGTTGTGTGGGAAACATCCAGACATTACATAAAATGCTATATGGTCGGGCAGCATTGTTAAGTTAACCTCATCAACTACCTTAGAGAGAGCCACGTTAGTCTATTGTAATGTCCCACCTTGTGAAGTATCCAAAGGCTGATAGCGTATGACGGGGAACTGTGCCTATTATCGCACCCATAATGAAAATACTGGTTTATGGATAGGCTGTTTTCCTAAAAAAATAAGCAACCATTTTTCTGCGATTTGTGGTACTTCATGCGAAACATGCTAGGTTGTAAATGGTTTTATTATAATTCGTTTGTAATTTATAACAAAACAATTAAAAGTATGCATTTTTGATAACTTGAAAAAAGTTTTCCCAATATCGCACACCTGTGCAACATTAGGAACATGTTTTTTTTTTGCAGTTAAAACCTATAGCACATTAACCATTCAAAAAGAGTAACCAACATATTCAAAACTTTACAAACTTTTCTACTGATGTATTTTAGAGGAAGAAATTGCCGTTAAACTAAAACTACAAACAAGCATGTTCAAGCTAGAAACATGGAATTAAAATGAGTCTCGTAAATCAGCTTAACTTTTAGTGTAGGACTACTATCCTTCCAAGCAGTAGCCTCAAATTAATGCAGTGTAGTAATCTGTTCCTGAACACTCTTCATGATTCCAAATGCGACACTTTCTACAGAGCACCAAATTTTCACCCGGCCTATCCTGTGAATACATCTGGTTGCAATATGGGCACACGCAATCATCATCGTCGTTATCATCTTCATCTCTGGAGACAGTCATAGACTCAGCCAACTCTTCTTCACTTGATTCCGAAGATAATTCTGTCTTCATCTTCCGTTTATTTTTTTTTTACTTTTGTTGTCTGCAACGGATTCCTTCTTGCTAACAGTTTTATCTGTCTCACAAAATCCCTTTTTTCTTGGTACAGCATTCTTCTTGTGTCCCATTTGTAGCGGATTTCCTTACTCAGATTTTTTTTTCACATCTTCATACAACTTGTTTTTGTAAGGTGAACTCGTCAATACAACAGCCGGGCAGCTTGGTCGACCTCTTCGTCTTGATGTTTTGGCTTGGTTTTGTTTCAGAGAAGGCACGGGAGATATGTCAGCAGGCATTACTAGAATACCCGAGGCATTACTTGAACTTGCCTGAGGTGAAGCACAAATGTCACTAGGACTGCTATGAAGCTCATTAGGCTGGTTACTTGCTGTTGACAGCATGGACTGATTTAATTTATTTTGTGGTGGCGGTGTCGCATGAGGTGTGTTTCCTTGCTCGTCCTATGTAGAGCTACTGTAGAGTTCACCAACAAACTCATTCTCGCTGAAAATGTTGCGGTTGCAAGGGAACAACCCAGTTTTCATGAAACCATTTATAGCAGTAGCAACAGTGGCTGCTTTGTTATAAGCTTCTCCCAGAAGTCTTCCGACTTGATAGTGAGTTACAATTCTGACCAAATTTTGCTTGAGCCAGGTTTTATATTGCTTGTGCATAGTAACTTTTGAAGGGCAACATAAAGTATGCATCGAGGGGTTGCATTTTATGCGTGCAGTTGGAGGAGGGGGGGGGCACACAATGTGTACGCCATTGTCACGAGCAAGATCTAGTAAGTGAAGATTTCTAGTATGGGAATAATGCCCATCGAGAACCAAAACCACAGGGTCTTCTTTGCTAGGCTTCACATTGCCCAAGAACTGCTGCTGGAACCACTGGAGAAAGCTTCCCACTTGTATCCAGCCAGATTTATGGCACGCAGCAACATAACCATTTGGAGTACCTTAAATCAGCTCTGACTTCATGTTTACCCTGGGAAAGACTAAAAGTGGTGGAATGTAATGCCCTGAAGCACTCATACATTTCGATACAGTTACCAAGGAACCTCTTTCTGCAGAAGATACAGATCCGACATGCCGTTTCCCCTTTACAGAAACAAACCTACTTTGTGCTGTACAACTGTGAGGCCCGTCTCATTACAGTTGTACAGCCTATTTGGAGAACTGTTAATAAGTTCCATCAAAGGATCAAATATGTCAAAAAATAGGTTAACGTTTTCTCGGGTAAATCCTTTGATTCTCCCCATTGAAGTTGCTTGTGGTTTCCTAAGACTATGTTGCGAATTTCTCCTCGTGAATTAATGTAGCCATTTCCATCCAGCTGCATCTTCTCCCTTATTGTTTTCTGTCAATTGGAAGGCCATCCTTTTGATGCCTTTAGCTGTTAAGCCAAAAAACCTAACCTCCATTACCAAACAGTACTTCATTAATGCGTCCTCTATTTCATCACGTAGTGTTGGATTCCTTCCAAGTTTTGTACCGAATAGTTTATCTACATCTTCCTCACGACTGTTGACCTTGTCCTTCAATGTAAATATAGGGACATCAAACAGTTTCGATGCTCGTGATAATCCCATTTCCTTTCCTCTAAAAGCCAATATAACCTCGCTCATGTTTTCTTCAGGCCACTGATGTGCTTGTTTGGCGCCATCTGTAAAGAGATGTGCAGAACATGCAAAATTCTTTTGAAATAAGCTTTCAAATCTACAGGTCTACACATAACGACCAAAACAACATATAGGCTAATCTTTCTGGTGCCAATATCACTGTTTTCATTCAAAGAGATAAGATTTTTATTAAATTACCTAACAATATCAAAGAAATCTAGTTTTACAAACATTAAATAAAGCGTTTTTAGTTTCCTACTACCAATTAGAAATGTTAAAAACAACACAAAAAACTATAAAAATTATAAAAAACTGCGGCATGTTAAGATGTGTCTAAATTCTTGGTTTGTTCCATAACACAGTGTTTTAAAAAGAAAGTAGTGAATTCTGATAAAGTTTAACAATTTTTACACTGTGTGTTTCTTTTCTCACAAGTATATAAAAAAAGAATACCTGCAACACCTAAGGCATGTTGGTTTTCATACTCAATCGTAGCACCAATTTGGTGGGAATTGGTTGATATGTCCACGAGATATGGCAAAAAATCTTAATTTTTTTGTAAAGATGTTTATAATTTGGGGCCAAAAAAAGTTCTGTATAAGAATATTCGATGATTGGCAAACATACTGCAAGTATAAAACGATAAGTTAATATCTGTTGCATAGTTACTTAGATATAGTACAACAAGCTTAATGTTTTTATATCCGCCTTTATGAAAATAAATGACTGATACATTTGAAACATATGAAATAACATTCCCTACCACAGTGCAAATTATTTACGAATTTGGTAGGAAATTGTTGTTTGATTTCCGAGATGTGATGAATTTAAATGTGGAGCTATCTCAAAAAACGGCACACGAGAGTATTGTGTGGACACAATGTATGGTTGTAATATATACGTATTGTCAGCATACAAAGTTAATGCGGAATTCACTGCACAGTTTCGACGTTAAAGCATGATAAGCAAAAATAACTTGATGGGTGCCATTTTTAAAATAAGTATCTGGCCTAATTAAAACATACCAATTCACATAATTTGCCGCAGTGCTACTTGTTTACAAAATTTGGTAGGAATAGGTCAACTGATTTTTCTAGATACGACAAATTCTTTATTTATTCGTGTGGAGATATCTTGCAAAATAGGGAACAAATGAGGTTTCATGCAGACGCACTGGCTAGTTGTAATATGTACTATTTGCATACAAAATTAAGTTGGAAGTGAATATATGGTTTCGATGCTAAAGCATGCTAAGCTAAAACGGCGGCTATATGGCCAGTAATATAAAAATAATTAGCTGACCTAATTAAAACATACAAGTTTACACCGTTGGGCGCAGTACTACTTCCCTGCCAAATTTGGTATAAATCAGTTAATTGTTTCCCTAGATGTGACATAAAAATTTCGTTTATTCGTAAGGATTTTTCTTATGAAATTGTGTACAAAAATGCTCCATTTAGACACATTTATGAGTTTCCATCATACAAAGTTTGAATTGATTACATGGTTTAGACGATATTACATTCCAACCTTAGAAACTATACAACTGCCATTTTGAAAATAAGTGATTAACTTACCTAAAATCGACCATTTTGCATTATCTGATGCAGTTCTATTGGTTTGCCAAATTTGGTAGGAATCGCTCAGTTATTTCCCAATAGTGACAAAAACTTCATTAGTCAATGTGGTGCTATCATACAAAATGGCTAACAAAAGTGTTTATATGTTGGCACAAAATATGCTTGTAATAGATTCCTTCAGTATATGAAATTTGGTCCATATTGTTCCAATGGTATTGTAGGTATACCAAATAAACCTACTCCCACCATTTTAAAAATAAGTGTTTAATAAATTTAAATTAATTATACTCTATGACCTATCATAGTATCACATAAGTGACAAATTTGGTGAGAATTGGGCCAGTAGGTTTGGAGCCGTACTGTAAATGCATTATTTTTAATTTGGTGCTATATTCCAAAATGGCAGCCGAAGAACATCTGTTTAAAAATTATATGTTTACATAATTTACTGTCATCACACAAAATTTGGCTTAAATTTGTTGATGGTTCTCGAGGAATGACAGTTCACCCAACATATTACATTTGCTGCTATTTCGAAAGTAAATGCTCGACATGGCCTAGAACTTTAAAAAGCCAGATGTCCGTACTAATTAGTATGTGTGTACCGAGTTTTGTAAAATTCTGTTCACGCTTTGAAATTGTTTTAGGAGGGAAGTGGGATACATACACACACTCACGCATACATATGCATATACACACAGTCATACATATAAGCCTTTATTTCCTTCGGAAAGTGGACTTAAGACGCAAAAACAACAAGATTCACACATCGATGTCCTTCACTACAAAACAGATATTAGGAGTCATACAGAATTATTCTCAACTACATCGACAAACTTCGGGGGGTGATTCTTAATGAAAAAGTAAAAGGAAAACATTTGTGACACTTTATACCTAAACCGAATATTAAGGGAGGTATGCGCCCTTAAAAACGAGGTTTTAAACCACATTTGTGCAAAGTATCGGTAACAAGGTAAAATACAATAACTCTCGGAACATTATTGTACGTTATCGGGACCTCCAACGTAAGAACCGATATTTGGCACAATTACAGCTTAAAATCTCGTTTTGTTAAGGGCTCATACCTCCCTTAATATTCGGTTTAGATATAAAGTGTCACATATGTTTTCCTTTTACTTTTTCATTAAGAATCACCCCCCGAAGTTTGTCGATGTAGTTGAGAATCATCCTGTATAAATGAATAAGTGAGTGGCCATGCACTGCAGGCTTGAGCACGGTCCAAGGTGCCAGTAGACACCGCAACACTTAGATCTCGAGACTCTGACCGGAGTCGCCAACTATCGCCTGTCCAACATCTTCACCGCACGTAGCAGAAGTCGGCGTTGTTCAGGCCTCGTCCCGAGACTCGTACGAGCGCCACGCAGACTAGGGAGCCGCAGCGCCTGGCGACCAGGTGAAACACGGTAGCGGCCCTTGGCACGTGGGGCGGGTTGACACGAAGAGGGGGGACCCTGGGCAGCGATATAAAGCCAGGTGCGAGATGCGCTCCTCCCCCACTCTGCCGCCATTAACAAGTATACATTCAAGACTGCTTGTGGGCACCAGGACGTCGAGAGATGCTGGGACGAGGGCATCACGACTCCAGGTCCGGAGGGAGACTCCGAACGTGTGTCGTCTGCTAACACTACTCAGTGGTAAGACACTCGGGTTTGGATACAGGGTAGGATCGGAATAGGAAGTTAGGTCGCGGCCCCATAACTGAATCTCAATTAACATTGTGAAGTAGCACATAACGCGAAACCTTAAATATCTTCTTCAGTGTCCGCTATTCAGTATCAGTTCAGATGCATGTGATATGAAGTCAATGTATTCTTGTATATCAAGTAAATGTGTAATAAATGTCGTGTATTTAAAGATATCTGGTGAGAGTCCTCTACTATCTAGTTGCGCTTCCCAACTACAACATTGGTAGTCCATCAGGTAAAACATTAACGGCGTGATAGTGGTACACCAGTGTCACTTGCTCGACCATACGGACAGTGCTGAGATGTAGCACGGCGGCGGAGAGTTGGCATCACCGACAGCAAGGTTATTGAAGACAGCGCAAGTTACTCACAGAGAAGCAATATCCTGTCGTAAGGAACCTAACCAGCATTTGCCTCGAGTCATTTCAAGAAATCATGGGAAACCAAAATTAGGATGGCTGGCCTGGGATTCGAACCCATGTCCTCCCGAGTCTGAGTCTATTGCACTGCCTCGCTCACTGCTATTTACATCGGTTTCCTAACAAATTGCGTACTTTTTAAAAACATTTCTGCTTTTAACTCCATGAAATATAACGGACACTGCTCAGCCTGTTCAGTACAGTGTACAGCGGTGTAGTAAACTGTCCTAAAGTCGTTTTAAATGGGCAAAGTTCTTTTTCATGAACACGGAATGTATATATCTTTTTATGCTTGTTTTAGGCACGTATATACTAGCATAACAATATCGTACTTAGAGGACGAACAGTTTCACAGTTTTAACTGATAGAAGCATTAATAAATCATTGGGTCCAGAGCGAAGTTGATTTAACTTCAAATGGAAAGATACAAATTAAGCAGAATAATATACCTTTATACCTTAAGCAGGAGTGCTTTCAGTAACAGCGAACAGAGTACAGAGTCTGATCTTTCACTGAAGCCACACACCGCTTCAGAACAGTGTACCTTTCTCTGTTCTCTCAGACAAAGCCCTAGACTGATAAAAATATTTCGTCGTTCCCAGTTCTTGAATAATGAATGAAGAGACGAATAACTGTGACGAAGCGAGAACAGACGCCACGTCTCCTTCGGCATGTTTTGTTGTATTAGTAATTAGACAGCGCTGTCCAACACTTAAATTAACTTGTAATCATATTTTATATATAGCTAATGACCCTAGACCGCTTATTAAGGGCCACCATGTCGTGATATCATTAACGTTTGAAGAGTTTAGTAGTTGTTAATTCAAGTCCGTGGACGAAACTTCATGTCACACGCAGTACGTCTCAATAATCCTAATATGAAAATGAACGTAAAATCCTCACAAATAATTACTTAAGAAAAACTAATCATAATTTCTTAAGTTTCTCTTAACACAATTTTATTAATCAAGTAATATCCAAAGGGATATCACTTAAATGTTGTTGGTAACATTAATTTTTAATTTCACAGCATGCATGCATGATGATGATGATGATGATGATGATGATGATGATGATGATGATGATGATGATGATGATGATGAATGGGTAACTAAGAAAACTAACAGTGATGAACCGATTTTGACCAGAATTTGTATTTGAATGTGCAAGGGCACACATTTTTTATTCAAATATTGTTTCTTCTCCTACTTTGAGAAATACTAAACTTATAGCAATAAACAAGAAAAATGGTTCAATTATTTAATATAACAAACCATGCAGAAAAATGCTAAGTGAACTCAGCCCATCGCCCCAAGACATTTTCGTAATTGTAATTTCAGTGTCTCTAAAAACAGAACGTAAAATAAAATAAAAAAAATACAGATATGGTTTGCAAAGGCTTATCATTCAAATGGGATGTTAAAAATGTACAATTCTGACTTTCTATGAATACATTTGTTAAGTAATAATGGGTTGCCAGGATTTCTGGTTTTCTTGAAATAGGAATCATTTTGCATAATTTTCATCACTGATTTGTTATAAATGTTTAAACATACATTTCTTAAAGCATTTGTAAAAACGTTAACAGAAAAATGGTTTTCGAAACAATTATTCTCTCTTTTATTGCCCAAGAAAAAAATTAATGAAATTTTAATAAACTTCCATGCAGTTATTTATGTAATTAAATTATAAGATAAATAAGTTCACAATTAGCATCCTCCGCAAATGTGTCAAGTATGAGTGGAATGGGTTTCATATGTTCAATAAATATGTGGCATTGTGTCAGAAAGTCACATGAATTGAAAATTTTAGTTATTATTTAAAGACAAACTGAAGAAACTTCAAAATAAAATGAGTAGTGCAGGTGGCAATTGAGAGCTTATGAACATGCCACACTAGGAATCAACATGTGTGGGTGCGATAGATCACAAAGAACACTTTGGCCCTTGTAGGAAGCCCTACCCTGGTAGTCTAGAAGTTCTGGGTTCCAATATACGGGGGACCCCCCTTAACAAGTATACATGAAAAACACAAAACACTGAGGACCAATAGGAATGCTAAACTACCAGCAACGCTACAAAATAAGACTGTCCATAGGAGAAGAAAAATATCTAGTGAAAAGTGCTTTACTTGGTTCAGTGTATTCAGTTCAAAATTATAATTCAGTGAAGTAAAAACAGTATAACGTTTTCACCCTTGCCTGTATCAAAATAATAATCTCCCTATGTAATCAGGCAGCTGGCAGCTAAAAGTCCTAAACAGTGCCAAATGAAAGTGTTATTTAACTATATGCGACTCTCTTTTATACTTGTCACACAACACTAGGTTTCTACTTTTGTCTGGTTCAATAAAAAATAATTATGACTGTAGAAACACAAGAAACTTATTATCTGAGGCTGTCGGTAGGAAATAAAAAAAAGTTAAAACTAGATATTCACAGTATTATATGTCTTAGCTTCACCTCAGGAGCAAAAAGTACTGTTTTAAAATGGATGGAAAACATGTACCGCATATTTGTTGTTATCACGCATTACATTCTCAATAACCCTCGTCTTTTACGCTCTCGCACACTCCAGAAGCAATAATCAATTTGTTGAGTAACATTTTGAAATTGAATCCCGGCTTTACACTATTAATTAGACGGATTACAAACAATGGCGCAGCATCCCTGGCTGTCCTATATTAAATCTTAGGGAAACGAGATAGAGACCAGGTTCATTCGTAATGATTATATTCTCACAGAAAATTCTGGTTTCAAATTAGCATACCTAGTATAGGACTTAACATATAGGTGTATTCAAAAACCCCTTTGTATTAATGACATCATACATCGCTTCCAACTTAGTTCCAACATTACAAATACGTAACAATAAAATGCAAATAATAAAATTAAAGATGCTTCTTATGAACAAAAGAAATAAAACAGAATAATAAAAAACTGATGAAAATTCCTTTAATATTATAGTAAAATTATAGCATATTATTAAACAAGTATTTAATAATGTATGCAATATATTGGTCTATGCCAACATGAATGTCAATGAAATGCAAACATTCGAAACATCACAGAAAGCTCTACCAGACAGCCTGAGTGAAATGTTACAACAATGAATGAAGCCTAAGTCTACTATTAAAAGTGACATCAACAATTAAACATATCTCATGAAGCTTCTCAGAGCGTACGTGCTTGCCTGGAGTGCAATTATTGATTTACAGGAGTTATCAAAATGTTACATGGAGTTTAATAGCTCGAAAATAAAATCATAATATTTAATACAACAATGGGAAACAGAAAAAGCATATCAGTTGTGCTATTTTGGGAGGTAGGAATTACTTCAGTATTTTATTCTCTCTATTTCATAAAGTTAAGGAGAATAAATAATCTTTTATTTATTCTCCTTTACCACTCCATCGTAGTGTATCATGTGACCACGCACTCTCCTGATGTCTGCTTTGCCGAAAGTCAAGGAAATCGGAGCACATAGGCTGATCTCCAATCACCAATCCATGCGTAGCGATCCCACAACTGCCGTCGGCACACTCGACTTGGGCGGGAGAACTCTTTAGTTCCCATGCAACCAGCCATGCAGCAAGACATGTTGTCTCTTGCTGTTCGTGTCGGTGGTGATAGGCCTAGGGTAAATGTTGAAGACACATCAAGACGTTGATTATTAGACTGATAGCACCAAACTTGAGGTGCTGGTGCAATTCACAGCGTCCAAACTCATAAGGCTGGCAGGTAAAACCCTATTGTAGCACTGGTGCGTTCGTTCACATGCCAGATGCTTCAAAAATGTGTGTGCTAATATAGCAAAATCACTTTCACAAATCTTTTCCAAACCCGGGGTAAGTTCGTCGGGTAATCTGCACCAGTTATTTGAGGTGGCATCTCTAATCATACATAACGAAGTACAGTTAATACAAAATGTCTAACAATGGTGCATTACAACCACTGTCTCCAAAACTCACGATGTGCTGCCATGATTGAATGGAGTTCGATTGCATTTTGTACTAGGCAACTAGTAGAATGGAAAACAATCATATTATCTTAAAAACAACGTTTCCCATAAACTCATGTGGGGCAAACTAGATAGGAACTTGTTGCGACATCTCGCAAATAACGATGTAACATGCAAACCTTCGCTGGTTCTTCAAATATACAATGAAATAAAAAATATGTACACAAGGAATAATCACGATGCTAAAACTAGAAAAATAGAAAAGTAGATATATAAATCACTTCAACAGGAGAGAATAACTATTCAACCAATATAATCACCAAGACAAAACATTGGATTACTAAAGAAGAGCTATCAGGAATTCACTATAACCATGGTCGCTAAAAATGTTTCTGAAGCAATCATGTGATTTAACAAAGAGCATGTTTCTTTGTGTAAAAATTACAGGGAATCATCTTTCATTTTTTTCAGATTTCAACCAAGTCTCAACATCCAGTGTGAAGGGAAGGTAGCCTGAAAATTCCACAATAAGTACCTTAGCTGAGTGCGGGCAGAGTTAGGTCTTTCAGCATTAACATGCAGGACTTACTTTGTTGTCCACTGGATAGGTTCTCTTTTTTACTTCCAATATATAACTGCAAGTACCTCGCAAAGTCACGTGACCAAGAGAAACTAAATTCATCTTGCAATCTTCCATGCAGCAGTAAAGTAGCAGATAATATTCATATGCAGAGGGGCGTTCAATTGAATGGCATGGAATGCATATTTTTGTAAGCGGCATTTCCCTTTCCTTCAAAAACTGGCGGGGTCTCTAGGCTAATGCACAACTTCTCATTACTATAAATGCCATGCTGTTATTAAAATTCACTTTAAATTCTCGTCGCTCTCTCTACTCCCAAGTAAACAAAACATACTGCTCTCAATTGACTGGAAAACGTCCATCGCTCGTATCTGCTCTGGAAACAAACTCCATTGGCCGAGGTAAACTTATACTTCCATTAATAGTGGTGCATCATAATTCTTCAGTAGCCTCAGGTTATAATGCGAGATTAACTTTCCAGTATAAGGATACAACTAGTACCAATTGTTCCGTTTCTTTCTGGTAACGACAAACGGTCCACTGTATAGCAGTAGTAACTTTACAGGATTGAACTCCCACATCTTACTGACATTGGCGGCCCTCAATTATACTAACGTGCTAATTTGTAATGATTTCAAATGCGATTACTTTAAATATTTTTTTCCTTCTTTCAGCTGCAACATAAAACCTTCACTCCACCAAATGTTGTAACTCATATCTAAATGTTTTCTCATCCAAATGAGTAATTTTAACTATTTCTGGAGGAACTGGTAGGCTGACGGGGTCGTATTCACCAAATTATTGACCAGTAAAAATTTCCTTAGGGGTAAAATTCGTGAACTCGTGCATGGGGTTTTTCATGCCATACTCAATGGGTATTGTTGACGCTTGTTTCAAGAGATCCTTAGTATGTTGCCCAGTGCCTTCATCCGCCTTTCCACTGGGTTTCCCTGTGGGGTCCTTACCATGGCAGTAGTGGGAACAATCTTCAGCTTGTTCATGCCTTCCTGCCACAACTTGCTGGTAAACAGTGTACCTTAACCAGACAGCAACCACCTGGTTTGTTAAACCTCCTCCCGAACTACTTCAAATAGGATAAAACAGTATGGGCACTCATATTTACATTAGCATACATCTTGGTAAATTTGGATAAAACATCCAATATCACAAAAATATTAGTCATTTGTCCTTTTAACTGCGGAAACGAACCGAACAAATCAACTGAAATCAGTTCTAATGGTCATTGAGGAATTGTAGGCTCTAAAACTCCTGCGAGATTCTCTGTTGCATGCTTATATTTGTGGCATAAGTCACAAGCACTAATATAATGGGTAACAGCGCTGTTACATGCCCTTAAAGTAGAATTTTCTTTTCAGTGCATCATTTACCACTGTGGCCTAGAATAGTGTGCATGTCTCCAAACAGCTCTTACTGTAACATAGCAGGAATTATTAATATACACTCTTCTTCAAACATACCTTTACTGGGATTATGGCAATATGTTAAGCTGTCTTGGCTGATACAGTAGTATGATGCAGTTTGTGTTCTAGCTGTAGCTGTTTAAGCTTTTCCACTATGTTCTTGCAAAAATCGTTCACTTGCTGGTCTTGAATAATGTTACTGATATTTCTCTGCTGTTAATCAGCATGCTGAACTTGCGTATTAACTTCAGCTACAGCAATCTCCGTTTGTTGTCTGTCGACGTGCGTCGGATCGTCATCCGGAATATGGCTGAGACAATCAGCAACTAGAATAATGGAGTCTTTCATGGGTTGAAACTCAATCTCTAACTCTTGAGTATGCAATGGCCATCTAGTCAAGCGAATGCTGAATATATTTCCAATTTTCAAGCTGAGAAGAGCCTGGGGGTCTTTCTGAAAAATGATTTTCTCCCTAATTGCGGTACTTTTACAATGCCTAGACTACACCTAACATTTCTTTTCCAGTGACTGTATAATTTCTCTCAGTCTTTCATAACGTTCTGCTGGCCACAGCGGCGGTCTTTCTAGTCCCTAGCTGTCCAGTTGTGCGAGCTTCGTACCTACTGCGTACGATGAGGTATACGTGTATAAATAATTAAGGGTTAGCCAGTGACCGTGTTTTTAGTATTGTCACGTGCCTAGAACAGTTACGATGTTACAAATTTTTGTTATCATACAAAGATTGAAAAAGAATGATGTGACATTAACTCAACATCGGATATAGTTCTATCCATTAAACCATTGCAGCACCACTTGGCATCTCTCTATCAACTGAGCCACTAAGGCCCCACTTGGAATCGCTCTAGCCAATTTGCCACTGAGTCCCCATTAAATATATATATCCACTGGGCCACTTCGGCCCCACTTAACATAGTTCTATCCACTGAGGCACTAAGGTCCCACTTGGAATCGCTCTATCGCTGAGACACTGCGGCTCAACTTGGAATCGCTGTATCCACTGAGCCACTGTGGCCACACTTGGAATCTCTCTATCCACTGAGTTACTAAGGTCCCATTTGACATGTATCTATCCACTTGGCCACTGCGGCCCCCTTGATATAGTTCTATCAACTAAGCCACTGTGGCCTCAATTGGATTCGCTCTATCCACTGAGCCATTGTGGCCCAACTAAACTAATTCAACATTTAAGCGAGACATTTAAAGTAAACAGAAATGATATTCCGTTACCTTCATATCTCTATGCAATATTCTCTATGCACTAATACAAAATTTTTCATAAGGAAAAAGTAATCAAAAAGTTAATTTTTAGGGTAAAAGGCAATGATTGCATAATCTGATCTTGCTGAAATTCGAACTTGACCTGTATTTTACCCTGAGGATTCGCTCTGCAAAATTTGAAGAAATTCTATTGAGTTTCAAGGGACTTAGAGGTATTAAATACGTGCAGACAGACAGAGATCTTCCACTTATATAGAAGGATATGTTGGGTGGTGAATAACATGTTATTCTAGAAAGAGCTGTTTTAGCAGGTTTGAGAGACTGCTGTCATGCCTATGTCCATTCCCAGTTCACGTCCTTCTTTAATAACTCGAACAGCACTAAAGCAGTGCTGGCTACATTGTCTGAATAATTTATATAAAACCCAACCATGCCTAGGAAGGCTGGTATGTGTTTAACGTTGTGTGGTGTTGAAAAACTGGTGATGACGTCCAATTTATCCGGGGCCATCCATATGGCTTCAGGTGTCAACCTATGACCTAAAACGGCACTTCTTCTCAGAAGAAAAGCAATTCTTTGAGCTTGCACGCCATTCCAGATTCAGTCAATTTAGTTTGGATAATGCCTATGTGTTCTAAATGTTCTTCAAACCGGTTATACGCGATCAAAATGTCACCTATGTAGACCTGACTAAGGCAGAACAATCATCGCCCTGATTCACATCCATCTAGCACATAAACAGTGCGATTGCATTTCACAGGCCGAATGATAGTAGTACCTCAAAAATATATTGCTGACTCCGGAATAGAAAACCGGTATATTGGCAAGAATTGTCTGTGAAAGGAGTTTGATAATATCCGTGGTTTATATCAGTAGTAGACATGTATTTTACATTTTAATAAAGTCTTACTAGCTCGGCTATAGGGTCGGACTTTCCCTACTTTAAACTGTGATTTAATTTATGTACTATTCATCTAAACAAGGCTGTATGGTGCCATATTTCTTACTTACACATATCATCGGACTGGATTAAGGGCTTGTATCACATCTTATAATTTTTCACTCAAGTATGTGTTTTAGGTATTCTTCCATTTCAATCAAATATTCAGCAGGAATTGGGTACGATTTACTGTGGAAAGGTTCGATTGGAATAATTTGGATGTCCGCCTTAAACAACATGTTTCCGTCTGGCTTCTCGGAAAATATCGGTGCATGCGCTGCTAACAACTGCTCCAGCATTTGTTTCTGGCTTCTGGAAATAGCCTCCACACTGTCTATAGTTGGCTGAATATTCTCTGGCGAGGCTACAATTGCGGAACTAGAATATTTATTCACAGGGCTAATTTCATTCCTCAAAGATCATACAAATATATGAGAGAATTTTCAACCTTCCAGTGAAGTAACAGTACTTAAATTATCGTCTCTAGTGTTTACCAATCATCCTACGATAACCAAACAAATTTTATAGGCTGTCAAAACTCAGCTCCAAGGATTCAATATTTACTAAGGCCTTTAATAACTAGCGCAGTTACCATCTTCTATTTTCCTAGGTCTTCTACTGTGAACTTGTTGGTTGAAAACTGGACTTGACTTTGATGTAGCTCCAACGATCTTTAGACTAGGAACAGGAAAAGAGGGCAATGCAAAACCATAATTTGTAATTGCTTGCACTAAGTCTGCAGAAAAGGAAATTACTTCTGCTCCGCTGTCTAACAATGCTGATAAATGTAGGTTACAAACAGTGAGTAGACGTTTAGTACACAAAGACTTGGAAATTTAGAACTTCCTACGGTGGCTCATTTTGCAGAAACTCTCACTGTTTGACGCAACGTGACCGTATATACTATCACTTCTAATAAATCGTATCTGCGACTTGTACTGCGTTGTCGTAAACGCCACTTACGACTGGTTTAGACCTCTTTCGAGAAAAACTGTTCAATGCGGGTCAGCCATAAGGGCATCCACTGCGCTGACCCCCGCCAGTTTAACCTCCCATTCTGGTTGTTGTCATTAGGCTGCATTTGGTTATGGCATGTTCCCCAAGCATTCCTTGATGAAGTGGGTACAAATTCAGCAATTCGTGGCTCCAAAGGCTCCTGATTATAAAAGTAGCCTCGACCTTGTTAAACAGGGTGACCCTGCTTTGACACTGTCTGGACAGAGCTCATACTCACTTGAAGTGTTGCGGTATTCCTGCGGGCTCCTCTTTGCGGTGCTGCCATTGAACTCTGTGCAGGTCAATCCGTGCCTCTTCTAAGGTACCTGCCTGGTTGAACATCATTCTTGTCAGTTTCTCTTCTTTTCTGCTCCCATTGTTTCTCGGATGCTGCAGTGTCTGACTGTTCTTGGTCTGAATCGCTGTTATGCCTCATGGTTCCTCTCCATCTTCCTCCTCACTGATGTGCCGTTTTATGGCACGACACTGTAATTTTATATGCGACATTCCTATTTGTATTGCGTCACTATGATTTTTTTTCGGTGTGCCACTGATATGAGCTATTATTAATATATTTTGAAAACTTTGTTTTGAATATTTTTGTCAGTTAATGCTATTGCAAATTTTATAACTACTTATGTCCCTGATAACTAACTTCATTTTTATCTGTTTTGAGAATATTTTTACTCTTTCAGTCCCTACCATGATTGCGAGAAATTTTATTATTTATTTCCTCGCGAGTTTTATTATTTTTAATGTTGTGGTGATTATTAACCTTCTAAAGTATTCACGAGTCACGTAATTCGTAATGGAAGTCTAGTGGTCAGATAATTAATTATATTTGTATGTTTTCATGTTGGTAAACATTTTATATATTGTGATATTTGGGTTATTTGGTCATAAAAATAATTTTTAATTGAAATATTTTGCGAGAATTATTGTTTACTAATATCCTATAATTTTAATATTTTCTTTGTGAGTTTCATTTCTATTCAGTGCAGAACTTGTACTTTCAAAGCTACTTCTTAAATCTGGAGAAGCCTTCCCAGGCTGTGTTCCTAGACTGTCGTTTCTTAGTACGACCGGATGTAAGCCGCTATTTTGGCAGATTCTTTGTCTTGGCATCCGGCGTTACCCCTCTCCACATTTCACCGTCTGGCGTGACTGTGGCGACAAAGTCTTTTTGTAGACATGCGTCTAGCGTATGACTTCACATAAAAATATACATTTTCTTCACGTGACTGCTGCTGATTGCAGCTGACTTATTTTGTGTTCAAATCCCTGGTGAATCATATGCGATACCTAGCGGCGACTTCAGAACTATCTGGTCGGCCATTTTTCCTTTTCGTTGCGCCGTTGTTTGCCGCTACGGCGTGCCTTGCCATATTGTTTACACTCACTTTTTTCAGGTTTACTTGCTGTCATGACGCTTTGCCGAAATGCAGTAGCTGTGAGGCTATTTTCGGGCACTTTAGCCCATTTGGTGTGTTTCACCAACACACATTGCATCACATAGTGGAACCTGAGGATGTAGTTTATTTTGTGGTGTGCTTACTTCTCTTTATTTATTTATTCACTCGTGTGTTTCGCCTTTTCTTCAGTCAACATGTAAATATTTTGGACTACCCAGGCTTGGTATGTTCTTTTTCAATTTCCTTTTGGCCTGTCGCGTCTCCTAGTAATTTTCTCACTGGCTATTTTCGGTTTCTTTTTTATAGCGAGGGTCCCATTTCCTAGTCCTGGTTCTTGGTCTTCAGCTGCCATCTTGATTTGCACATGATGGCGTAATTACTGAAATTTTTTACCTTTCGTGCTATGGCGAAGGCTGTAACTCAACTCCCAGTATGATTATTGTCTATTGGCTGTGGGGCTTCCATCGTTTCGTCTCATTCCACAGCTATGTTCCGAAGGGATTTATGTTTCATCTGTGTTATTTTAAGTTAAAAATATATACACAAACTTTGTGAATATGAATTGAACTCACACACATTTAATTTCAATTTATCTGTACGATTTATTATTGAACAGCTTTAAGTTTATAACTGTAATGTTACTTCATTATTTGTCATGCATATAAATAACATAATTTAATTGTTATTTATATCCAAGATAATACATGTATTTAAATTTATATTATGTAATGAATTTATGTTTGGGCACCCTTTTGATGATATTTCCTAAACTGTTAGCAGTTAGTCGTTTTCACTCTATTATTCTGTTAATGGTTTTCACTGTTTTATTGAATTCAGTTCTTATACACGTTCAATTATAACTTTTGTTTTGATAAAAAACAATTTAAATTAATTTCATCAAGTAATTATGTTACGACTTGTTTATTTATGAACTTCAAACGCTTGTTTGTCTATGCGTTTATAACTTTATGATACAGGAAGGATTATAATAAATTTAACAAAACATATTATTCAATTCACCACCACAAATCTCTGTTTTGTTATTTAACATATATTTACATTTTATTAACTGGGCCTTTTCTTCAATTTATGTATATAGTTTTAATCATGCTATATCTAAGCTTCTTTTTTTTTTTATTTTGACCATGTACGATCACCCAGAATTGAATTAATTTGATGTTTCATCGCTTCCTTGACATTTCATTATCTTTCATTTCTTGAACAGTTCTTAGGGTAATTCTATATTAATGAATTTGTATCATTGCCCACCTTGTTTAATATACTTGTGGTTCTTTCTATGTTACTGTACCAAGGAGTTGTTGTTTATCTACGTTGAAGTGGATATATAGCATTAGCTTTTCCGTCTCATGATCATACCTCGTTACACTGGTTGCCCCACTTAGCTCGATAACGTTGCCCTCTGCATTGGCATGAGTTACTATGTCAACTGTCTCATGATCATACCTCGTTACACTGGTTGCCCCACCTAGCTCGATAACGTTGCCCTCTGTATTGGCATGAGTTACTATGTCAACTGTCTCATGATCATACCTCGTTACACTGGTTGCCCCACCTAGCTCGATAACGTTGCCCTCTGTATTGGCATGAGTTACTATGTCAACTGTCTCATGATCATACCTCGTTACACTGGTTGCCCCACCTAGCTCGATAACGTTGCCCTCTGTATTGGCATGAGTTACTATGTCAACTGTCTCATGATCATACCTCGTTACACTGGTTGCCCCACCTAGCTCGATAACGTTGCCCTCTGTATTGGCATGAGTTACTATGTCAACTGTCTCATGATCATACCTAGTTACACTGGTTGCCCCACCTAGCTCGATAACGTTGCCCTCTGTATTGGCATGAGTTACTATGTCAACTGTCTCATGATTCATACCTCGTTACACTGGTTGCTCCACCTAGCTCGATAACGTTGCCCTCTGTATTGGCATGAGTTACTATGTCAACTGTCTCATGGTCATACCTCGTTACACTGGTTGCTCCACCTAGCTCGATAACGTTGCCCTCTGTATTGGCATGAGTTACTATGTCAACTGTCTCATGATCATACCTCGTTACACTGGTTGCCCCACCTAGCTCGATAACGTTGCCCTCTGTATTGGCATGAGTTACTATGTCAACTGTCTCATGATCATACCTCGTTACACTGGTTGCCCCACCTAGCTCGATAACGTTGCCCTCTGTATTGGCATGAGTTACTATGTCAACTGTCTCATGATCATACCTAGTTACACTGGTTGCCCCACCTAGCTCGATAACGTTGCCCTCTGTATTGGCATGAGTTACTATGTCAACTGTCTCATGATTCATACCTCGTTACACTGGTTGCTCCACCTAGCTCGATAACGTTGCCCTCTGTATTGGCATGAGTTACTATGTCAACTGTCTCATGGTCATACCTCGTTACACTGGTTGCTCCACCTAGCTCGATAACGTTGCCCTCTGTATTGGCATGAGTTACTATGTCAACTGTCTCATGGTCATACCTCGTTACACTGGTTGCCCCACCTAGCTCGATAACGTTGCCCTCTGTATTGGCATGAGTTACTATGTCAACTGTCTCATGATCATACCTCGTTACACTGGTTGCCCCACCTAGCTCGATAACGTTGCCCTCTGTATTGGCATGAATTACTATGTCAACTGTCTTGGGGTACAGATGAGCAGGGCCCCGTTCGAAAATGTTGTACTCTAGGGCGATAGTCGTCCCTAGGCTGTCTTCTTTGGTCGGGGACAGCATTGTCAGAATATAGCGGCTGAATGTGGTCAGGGTTTCTATATCTGTCTGGATCGTTATTGCCTTGCTCTCTCTGCAGGCGATCAGTTTGATCGTAGGCTAATAAGTCTTTCCTGAATGATGCGATGTCGTGGGGATGCCTACCCGTCCAGTGAGTTTGATATCTAACAGGCAGCTGATGGCGTACCATTACCACAATTTCTATGTCTGAAATCGGCGGGTCCATATGTCGAGATTTTTCGTACATCTCTGAGTGGGTTTCGAGATTTTTCCCTTTGCCCGGAATAAATGTATCACAATGTAGCCGGGCTCACAGGTTAAACTGGATTTTTTAATTCCTAAAGTGACCTATGAATTTTTCTTAGAATTCCGGGTAAGTGGGTGTGGTAGACCTGTTTATCTCGCACCAATAATAAGCAGCATTTGGCAGACTAAGATTAAGTCAATTTAGCATGTCGGAATCTGGCAATTCTAGAATGCTGGAGTATTCTTCAAAGCTTTTAAGGAAGTTTATTGGGTTTTCGCCCAAATGACCTTCAAAGCGGACCACTTGCTCTACCGAAAGTTTGGTAGGGTGGTGTAGCAGTGTGCTCACATGTGCATTTGGTTGTGGGATAGGAGCCTCGATAGATGTGGTGGGTGGGCTGGTTGTGCTTGGCATGTGTTTCGGGGGCTGTAGGTAAGATTGCAAGTAATTCCACTGGATGACATGCTCAAGCTTTTCTTGGAAATTGCTTAGTGTAGCATCGATGTCTGTTAGTCTGTCCTTGATACTAGCAAGACTATCATTGGCGTTTCGTTTGTCAACATGTTGCGCCTTCTTGTCATCTAAGGCCCCTTACACACGGGCGACTGGGGCGTGTCACCGCCACCAATGGCGACCACAGAGTCGCCTACAATCTTGCACACGAGCCACTTTTGGTGGCGTGCGATAGTCAGTCAGTCTGTGCCTGCCCGCTGCGTCTACACAATTGTGACATTTGATTCCGATAGGTTCATAATAGAAGTAGAATCACGCCCTGCAATTTGGGATACAAGAACTGATACGTATGGCACGAAACTTGCTAGAGGAAGAGCCTGGGAAGAATTAGGCGGTATATTTGTCAAGAATTTCGAAGAAACAACGCAGGTTAGTTAATTTTACATAGTAAATATGAGCAATATATACATTAATGGAAGAAAATTAATGTGTCAAGACCCTAGAGACACGATTAACATGCAAATATAAGATATGTTCCGGTGTATGCAGTTGACAGAATTTATTGATATTCTAACCATTCGAAGCGTACATTATGATAGAGCTATACAATGCAATATAGCTTATAATGAATACATTGTTCTTCTATGTAGTACCGGCATTTAATTCGAACAATGTCAAATATAAAACACGGTTTATACAAGAAAATGAAAACAGCTATAAATGGTATTGTGTAAATTTTCTAGTATTGCATCCCATGCTGCCACGGCAAATTTACTTCTTCGCTAGAAAGATATTGCGCAAAATTTTTTCTGATTGTTAATGCAGATCGCATGTTCGCTGGTTGTATTAAAGCGCCCCCCCCCCCCCCCCTTCCAGCAGTCCAACTATTCTCAAAGTACAGTGGAGGTCTACACCGTATCTTTCCCTGACAAAGTTGTGTAGTGCACAACATACCTTAACAAGAGTTGCAGCATCATAAACGTTAATATGCAATGCTCTGTGAAAGATGCGCCACTTGTTTGTGAGAATACCGAACGAGCATTCTATGTAGCGTATCGCTCTCGAAAGGCGGTAGTTGCATTCTTTCGTTTCCCGCGACAAATTTTTCCCACAGTATGGCCTATGCATGTGAGTGGAAAGAGCAATGGCTTCATCGCCAACGAAAGTGAAAGGAAGAGGTTCGCCACCCATTCTTATTGGTTTGTCACTTGGAATGTGTAAAGCATTTACCTTAAATATTTGGAACAGCAGACTATTTTGATTAATTGCTCAATCAGATGCCTTACCATAGGAACCAATATCAACAAATGCGAAACTGTAATTTGAATCGCATACAGCTAACAATACCATGGAGAAATATTTCTTGTGGCAAAAATATGATGATCCACTGCCAGCTGGCTGACTAAGCCGTATATATTTACCGTCAATTGTCCCTAAGCAGTTGGGGAAATTAGTCCGGGTTTCAAAACCTTTGCAATTTTCAGCCATTCATCGTCAGTTAGGCCTGGAAAATAGATGTCATGTAGATGCTGCCAAATTGTCTCACAAACTTCTATTACTGTGTTCCGCTCAGTGGAAATTTCACATCGAAATATAATGTACTAGCGACCTGCCCCGGCTTCGAACGGGTGCAATTAAGATTTTAAAAAACTGCTTAAACCGGCGTTAATTAGGTTGGGTAAACTCTCCTAAATCATTAAAAAAGCACATTGTAATTTAATAATTAATTAAATAATTTATAAGTTAAAGTTTTTTTGCTATTTTTATTTGATATTTTTTTTACTTTTTATAATTTTTCATATTAATATACATTATATTACAATGCAATTTATCTGAGATAGAAGTATTTAATATGTTATTGGCTAAGACATTCTCTGTAGACAATGTTTGACGTCCTGTTATTGTTTGGTAGCAAAATGTACTGTTTCTCGGAACTTCCAACTCGTGATAAACCAACATATAGTTGGCCATGGGAAAAACACTCTTTTCGTAGGTCGATTCCAACCAAAGAGAAAGTTTGACCCTGGGACTTATTAATAGTAATCGCGAACGATGTTTTTACGGGAAATTACAACCGTTTGAAAGATATTGGCAAATCCGTGGGAATCATGGGAATCCTCCAGCTGGCCGGCTGCTGGACCGGTTAGGATGGTCGCGACAATCAAATTTTCTTTCAAGTCTTTAATGAGCAATCTTGTGCCATTACACATGTTAGGAGTGCTTATATTCCTTAAAAGCATGATAGGAGTACCGACTTTTAATGATAGTTCGTGAGGTGGCAAGCCAGAAGGATTAAGCGAATTTGGAAAATCTTGAGGAAAGTGGACGACATCGTCAACATTGGTGACTGTGTCAATCGACTTATAGGTTTTGTCTTGGCCGGGAACTCTTTGTATAATGAGATTGTTGATTTCATTGACAGTGCCGTTCCTAGGCGATACTATTGCCCTGGAACACAACCAGTGAAAGTCTCTTTCTAGTATAAAATAAATCTGTAGAAACTGCGAACTTTGACCAGAAGTTGGAAGTAGGCTACCAATCAAATGGTATACCTGCCCTTCTAACTTAAATGTAGGCATGAAATTTCCTTCCCGGATTTTTTTTAGCACCGAATGACGTCATTTGAAACAGTGTGTTATACCTGCTTATGTTATTTAAAAAAAGGGTAGAAAATGGATGTGTGCCTAACAATAAATATTTTATTGGTTGTGGTGATTCCTGTATATTAGGGAGAACCACTTTGCCTCCAGCAAAACACATACCGTTCGCTTCATCATTCCATTTTTTTGCAAAGCATTTAGGGCAAATTTTATTCATTTGCCCAATTTTTACCGTGTTTTGCCGAGCATAATCAATATTTGGGTTGTAATTAAAGGTTGATCGATTCCTGTGAGCAATTATTCGATTACGCGCTCTGGTCGTAGATATACGTTGCCTTTCTACGCCTAGGCGCTGCGAGCGTTCGACGCTAGATTCCCTAGCTCGAGCATCAGATACACGCTGCCTATTGTTAGCCAGCCGCTCGTCGCGTTCACAGCTAGATTCCCTGGCACGGGCCTGTGAGGTTCTTACATTTTGGCTAGTCAGCCGCTGCGAGCGTTCTGTACTGGACTCCCTAGCACGCGCTTGTGAGATGTACTCTCTATGACTCGCAAGGCGCTGCGTAATTTCAGAGGAAGACTCTTCTGCTCGACGTATTTTAGCTGCTCTTGTCTGAGTTGATTGACGTGAAAGCTGAGTGTGTAACGACGAGGATGCAGTACTAGTAGTGTGTAACGACGAGGAGGCAGTACTAGTAGTGTATAACGACGGGGAGGCAGTACTAGTAGTGTATAACGACGAGGAGGCAGTACTAGTAGTGTATAATGACGAGGTGGCATTACTAGTAGTGTATAACGACGATGAGGCAGTACTAGTAGTGTATAATGACGAGGAGGCAGTACTAGTAGTGTATAACGACGAGGAGGCAGTACTAGTAGTGTATAACGACGAGGAGGCAGTACTAGTAGTGTATAACGACGGGGAGGCAGTACTAGAAATATATAACGACGAGGAGGCAGTACTAGTAGTGTATAACGACGAGGAGGCAGTACTAGTAGTGTATAACGACGGAGAGGCAGTACTAGTAATATATAATGACGAGGAGGCAGCACTAGTAGTGTATAAAGACAGAGAGGCAGTACTAGTAGTGTATAACGACGGGGAGGCAGTACTAGTAATATATAATGACGAGAAGGCAGTGCTAGAAGTGTATAACGACGAGGAGGCAGTACTAGTAGTGTATAACGACGAGGAGGCAGTAATAGTAGTGTATAACGACGAGGAGATAGCACTAGTAGTGTATAACGACGAGGAGGCAGTACTAGTAGTGTACAACAACGAGGAGGCAGCACTAGTAGTGTATAACGACGAGGAGGCAGTACTAGTTGTGTATAACGACGAAGAGGCAGTACTAGTAGTGTATAACGACGAGGAGGCAGCACTAGTAGTGAATAACGACGAGGAGGCAGTACTACTAGTGTATAACGACGAGGAGGCAGCAATAAAAGTGTATAATGTCGGGGAAGCAGTACTAGTAATATATAATGACGGGAAGGCAGTACTAGTAGTGTATAACGGCGAGAAGGCAGTACTAGTAGTGTATAACGACGATGAGGCAGTACTAGTAGTGTATAACTACGAGGAAGCAGTACTAGTAGTGTATAACGACGAGGAGGCAGTACTAGTTGTGTATAACGACGAAGAGGCAGTACTAGTAGTGTATAACGACGAGGAGGCAGTTCTAGTAGTGTATAATGACGAGGAGGCAGTTCTAGAAGTGTATAACGGCGAGGAGGCAGCACTAGTAGTGAATAACGACGAGGAGGCAGTACTAGTAGTGTATAAAGACGAGGAGGCAGCACTAAAAGTGTATAATGTCGGGGAGGCAGTACTAGTAATATATAATGACGGGAAGGCAGTACTAGTAGTGTATAACGGCGAGGAGGCAGTACTAGTAGTGTATAACGATGAGGAAGCAGTACTAGAAGTGTATAACGACGAGGGGGCAGCACTAGTAATATATAATGACGAGGAGGCAGTACTAGTAGTGTATAACGACAAGGAGGCAGTACTAGTAGTGTATAACGACGGGGAGGCCGTACTAGTAATATATAATGACGAGAAGGCAGTACTAGTATTGTATAAACGACGGGGAGGCAGTACTAGTATTGTATAACGACGGGGAGGCAGTACTAGTAATGTATAATGACGAGAAGGCAGTGCTAGAAGTGTATAACGACGAGGAGGCAGTACTAGTGGTGTATAACGACGAGAAGGCAGTACTAGTAATATATAATGACGAGAAGGCAGTGCTAGAAGTGTATAACGACGAGGAGGCAGTACTCGTAATAAATAATGACGAGAAGGCAGTACTAGTAGTGTATAACGACGAGGAGGAAATACTAGTAGTGTATAACAATGAGGAGGCAGTACTAGTAGTGTATAACGACGAGGGAGCAGCACTAGCAATATATAATGACGAGGAGGCAGTACTAGTAGTGTATAACGACGAGGAGGCAGCACTAAAAGTGTATAATGTCGGGGAGGCAGTACTAGTAATATATAATGACGGGAAGGCAGTACTAGTAGTGTATAACGATGAGGAGGCAGTACTAGTAGTGTATACAGATGAGGAGACAGAACTAGTAGTGTATAACGACGAGGGGGCAGAACTAGTAATATATAATGACGAGGAGACAGTACTAGTAGTGTATAACGACAAGGAGGCAGTACTAGAAGTGTATAACGACGGGGAGGCCGTACTAGTACTATATAATGACGAGAAGGCAGTACTAGTATTGTATAACGACGGGGAGGAGGTACTAGTATTGTATAACGACGGGGAGGCAGTACTAGTAATGTATAATGACGAGAAGGCAGTGCTAGAAGTGTATAACGACGAGGAGGCAGTACTAGTGGTGTATAACGACGAGAAGGCAGTACTAGTAATATATAATGACGAGAAGGCAGTGCTAGAAGTGTATAACGACGAGGAGGCAGTACTAGTAATATATAATGACGAGAAGGCAGTACTAGTAGTCTATAACGACGAGGAGGCAATACTAGTAGTGTATAACAATGAGGAGGCAGTACTAGTAGTGTATAATGACGAGGGGGCAGCACTAGTAATATATAATGACGAGGAGGCAGTACTAGTAGTGTATAACGACGAGGAGGCAGTACTAGTAGTGTATAACGACGCGGAGGCCGTACTAGTAATATATAATGACGAGAAGGAAGTACTAGTAGTGTATAAACGACGGGGAGGCAGTAGTAGTATTGTATAACGACGAGAAGGCAGTTCTAGTACTGTATAATGACGAGGAGGCAGTACTAGTAGTGTATAATGACGAGGAGGCAGTACTAGTAGTGTATAACGACGAGGAGGCAGTACTAGTAGTGTATAACGACGAGGAGGCAGTATTAGTAGTGTATATCAACGAGGAGGCAGCACTAGTAGTGTATAACGATGAGGAGGCAGCACTAAAAGTGTATAATGTCGGGGAGGCAGTACTAGTAATATATAATGACGAGAAGGCAGTACTAGAAGTGTATAATGACGAGGAGGCAGTACTAGTAGTGTATAATGACGAGGAGGAAGTACTAGTAGTGTGTAACGACGAGGAGGCAGTACTAGTAGTGTATAACGACGAGGAGGCATTTCTAGTAGTGTATAATGACGAGGAGGCAGTACTAGTAGTGTATAACGACGAGGAGGCAGTACTAGTAGTGTATAACGACGAGGAGGCAGTACTAGTAGTGTATAAAGACGGGGAGGCAGTACTAGTAATATATAATGACGAGAAGGCAGTACTAGTAGTGTATAACGACGAGGAGGCAATACTAATAGTGTATAACAATGAGGAGGCAGTACTAGAAGTGTATAACGACGAGGGGGCAGCACTAGTAATATATAATGACGAGGAGGCAGTACTAGTAGTGTATAATGACGAAGAGGCAGTTCTAGGAGTGTATAACGGCGAGGAGGCAGTACTAGTAGTGTGTAACGACGAGGTGGCAGCACTAGTAGTGTAAAACGACGGGGAGCCAGTACTAGTAGTGTATAACGACGAGGAGGCAGTACTAGTAGTGTATAACGACGAGGAGGCAGTTCTAGTAGTGTATAATGGCGAGGAGGCAGCACTAGTAGTGAATAACGACGAGGAGGCAGTACTAGTAGTGTATAAAGACGAGGAGGCAGCACTAAAAGTGTATAATGTCGGGGAGGCAGTAATAGTAATATATAATGACGGGAAGAAAGTACTAGTAGTGTATAACGTCGAGGAGGCAGTACTAGTAGTGTATAACGATGAGGAGGCAGTACTAGTAGTGTATAACGACGAGGGGGCAGCACTAGTAATATATATTTACTAGGAGGCAGTACTAGTAGTGTATAACGACAAGGAGGCAGTACTAGTAGTGTATAACGACGGGGAGGCCGTACTAGTAATATATAATGACGAGAAGGCAGTACTAGTAGTGTATAACGACGGGGATTCAGTACTAGTAGTGTATAACGACGAGGAGTCAGTACAAATAGTGTATAACGACGGAGGATGGCAGGTACTAGTAGTGTATAACGACGAGGAGGCAGTTCTAGTAGTGTATAACGACGGGGAGGCAGTACAAGTATTGTATAACGACGGGGAATAAGTACTAGTAATGTATAATGACGAGAAGGCAGTGCTAGAAGTTTATAACGACGAGGAGGCAGTACTAGTTGTGTATAACGACGAGAAGGCAGTACTAGTATTATATAATGACGAGAAGGCAGTGCTAGAGTGTAAAACGACGAGGAGGCAGTACTAGTAGTGTATAACGACGCGGAGGCCGTACTAGTAATATATAATGACGAGAAGGCAGTACTAGTAGTGTATAACGACGGGGAGGCAGTACTAGTAGTGTATAACGACGAGGAGGCAGTACAAATAGTGTATAACGACGAGGAGGCAGTACTAGTAGTGTATAACGACGAGGAGGCAGTTCTAGTAGTGTATAACGACGAGGGGGCAGCACTAGTAATATATAATGACGAGGAGGCAGTACTAGTCGTGTATAACGACGCGGAGGCAGTACTAGTAGTGTATAACGACGAGGAGGCAGTACTAGTAGTGTATAACGACGAGGAGGCAGTACTAGTAGTGTATAACGACGAGGAGGCAGTTCTAGTAGTGTATAATGACGAGGAGGCAGTACTAGTAGTGTATAACGACGAGGAGGCAGTACTAGTAGTGTATAACGACGCGGAGGCCGTACTAGTAATATATAATGACGAGAAGGCAGAACTTTTAGTGTATAACGACGGGGAGGCAGTACTAGTAGTGTATAACGACGAGGAGGCAGTTCTAGTAGTGTATAACGACGAGGAGGCAGTACTAGTAGTGTATAAAGACGGGGAGGCATTACTAGAATATATAATGACGAGAAGGCAGTACTAGTAGTGTATAACGACGGGGAGGCAGTACTAGTAGTGTATAACGACGAGGAGGCAGTACAAATAGTGTATAACGACGAGGAGGCAGCACTAGTAGTGTATAACTACGAGGAGGCAGTACTAGTAGTGTATAACGGCGAGGAGGCAGCACTAGTAGTGAATAACGACGAGGAGGCAGTACTAGTAGTGTATAACGACGAGGAGGCAGCACTAGTAGTGTATAACGACGGGGAGGCAGTACTAGTAGTGTATAACGACGAGGAGGCAGTACTAGTAGTGTATAACGACGAGGAGGCAGTTCTAGTAGTGTATAATGGCGACGAGGCAGCACTAGTAGTGAATAACGACGAGGAGGCAGTACTAGTAGTGTATAAAGACGAGGAGGCAGCACTAAAAGTGTTATAATGTCGGGGAGGCAGTACTAGTAATATATAATGACGGGAAGGCAGTACTAGTAGTGTATAATGACGAGGATGCAGTACTAGTAGTGTATAATGACGAGGAGGCAGTACTAGTAGTGTGTAACGACGAGGAGGCAGTACTAGTAATGTATAACGACAAGGAGGCAGTACTAGTAGTGTATAACGACGCGGAGGCCGTACTAGTAATATATAATGACGAGAAGGCAGTACTAGTAGTGTATAACGAAGGGAGGCAGTACTAGTAGTGTATAACGACGAGGAGGCTGTTCTAGTAGTGTATAATGACGAGGAGGCAGTACTAGTAGTGTATAAGAGGAGGAGGCAGCACTAGTAGTGTATAACTACGAGGAGGCAGTACTAGTAGTGTATAACGGCGAGGAGGCAGTACTAGTAGTGTATAACGACGAGGAGGCAGTACTAGTAGTGTATAACGACGCGGAGGCCGTACTAGTAATATATAATGACGAGAAGGCAGAACTTTTAGTGTATAACGACGGGGAGGCAGTACTAGTAGTGTATAACGACGAGGAGGCAGTTCTAGTAGTGTATAATGACGAGGAGGCAGTACTAGTAGTGTATAACGACGAGGAGGCAGTACTAGTAGTGTATAACGACGAGGAGGCAGTACTAGTAGTGTATAAAGACGGGGAGGCATTACTAGTAATATATAATGACGAGAAGGCAGTACTAGTAGTGTATAACGACGAGGAGGCAATACTAATAGTGTATAACAATGAGGAGGCAGTACTAGAAGTGTATAACGACGAGGGGGCAGCACTAGTAATATATAATGACGAGGAGGCAGTACTATAGTGTATAATGACGAGAGAGGCAGTATTAGTAGGGTATAACGACGAGGAGGCAGCACTAGTAGTGTATAAACTACGAGGAGGCAGTACTAGTAGTGTATAACAACGAGGAGGCAGCACTAGTTGTGTATAACGACGAGGAGGCAGCACTAGTAGTGCATAACTACGAGGAGGCAGTACTAGTAGTGTATAACGGCGAGGGGGGAGGCACTAGTAGTGAATAACGACGAGGAGGCAGTACTAGTAGTGTATAACGACGAGGAGGCAGCACTAAAAGTGTATAATGTCGGGGAGGCCAGTACTAGAAATATATAATGACGGGAAGGCAGTACTAGTAGTGTATAACGACGGGGAGGCAGTACTAGTAGTGTATAACGACGGGGAATAAGTACTAGTAATGTATAATGACGAGAAGGCAGTGCTAGAGTTATAACTACGAGGAGGCAGTACTAGTTGTGTATAACGACGAGAAGGCAGTACTAGTAATATATAATGACGAAAAGGCAGTGCTAGAAGTGTAAACGACGAGGAGGCAGTACTAGTAGTGATAACGCGGAGGCCGTACTAGTAATATATAATGACGAGAAGGCAGTACTAGTAGTGTATAACGACGGGGATTCATACTAGTAGTGTATAACGACGAGGAGGCAGTACTAGTAGTGTATAACGACGAGGAGGCAGTACTATTAGTTTATAACGACGAGGAGGCAGTTCTAGTAGTGTATAACGACGAGGGGGCAGCACTAGTAATATAATAATGACGAGGAGGCAGTACTAGTCGTGTATAACGACGAGGATGCAGTACTAGTATGTATAACAACGAGGAGGCAGCACTAGTAGTGTATAACGACGGAGGAGGCAGCACTAGTAGTGTATAACGACGAGGAGGCAGCACTAAAAGTATATAATGTCGGGGAGGCAGTACTAGTAATATATAATGACGGGAAGGCAGTACTAGTAGTGTATCATGACGAGGATGCAGTACTAGTAGTGTATAATGACGAGGAGGCAGTACTAGTAGTGTGTAACGACGAGGATGCAGTACTAGTAATGTATAACGACGAGGAGGCAGTACTAGTAGTGTATAACGACGCGGAGGCCGTACTATATACGAATATATAATGACGAGAAGGCAGTACTAGAGTTGTATAACGAAGGGAGGCAGTAGTAGTGTATAACGACGCGGAGGCCGTACTAGTAATATATAATGACGAGAAGGCAGTACTAGTAGTGTATAACGACGGGGAGGCAGTACTAGTAGTGTATAACGACGAGGAGGCAGTACTAGTAGTGTATAACGACGAGGAGGCAGTACTAGTAGTGTATAACGACGAGGAGGCAGTTCTAGTAGTGTATAATGACGAGGAGGCAGTACTAGTAGTGTATAATGACGAGGATGCAGTACTAGTAGTATATAATGACGAGGAGGCAGTACTAGTAGTGTGTAACGACGGGGAGGCAGTACTAGTAGTGTATAACGACGAGGAGGCAGTTCTAGTAGTGTATAATGACGAGGAGGCAGTACTAGTAGTGTATAATGACGAGGAGGCAGTACTAGTAGTGTGTAACGACGAGGAGGCAGTACTAGTCGTGTATAACGACGAGGATGCAGTACTAGTAGTGTATAACAACGAGGAGGCAGCACTAGTAGTGTATAACGACGAGGAGGCAGCACTAGTAGTGTATAACGACGAGGAGGCTGCACTAAAAGTGTATAATGTCGGGGAGGCAGTACTAGTAATATATAATGACGGGAATGCAGTACTAGTAGTGTATAATGACGAGGATGCAGTACTAGTAGTATATAATGACGAGGAGGCAGTACTAGTAGTGTGTAACGACGAGGAGGCAGTTACTAGTAATGTATAACGACGAGGAGGCAGTACTAGTAGTGTATAACGACGCGGAGGCCGTACTAGTAATATATAATGACGAGAAGGCAGTACTAGTAGTGTATAACGAAGGGAGGCAGTACTAGTAGTGTATAACGACGCGGAGGCCGTACTAGTAATATATAATGACGAGAAGGCAGTACTAGTAGTGTATAAAGACGGGGAGGCAGTACTAGTAGTGTATAACGACGAGGAGGCAGTACTAGTAGTGTATAACGACGAGGAGGCAGTACTAGTAGTGTATAACGACGCGGAGGCCGTACTAATAATATATAATGACGAGAAGGCAGAACTTTTAATTTATAACGACGGGGAGGCAGTACTAGTAGTGTATAACGACGAGGAGGCAGTTCTAGTAGTGTATAATGACGAGGAGGCAGTACTAGTAGTGTATAATGACGAGGAGGCAGTACTAGTAGTGTGTAACGACTAGGAGGCAGTACTAGTTGTGTATAACGACGAGGAGGCAGTACTAGTAGTCTATAACGACGAGGACGCAGTACTAGTAGTGTATAACGACGCGGAGGCCGTACTAGTAATATATAATGACGAGAAGGCAGAACTTTTAGTTTATAACGACGAAGAGGCAGTACTAGTAGTGTATAACGACGAGGAGGCAGTTCTAGTTGTGTATAATGACGAGGAGGCAGAACTAGTAGTGTATAACGACGAGGAGGCAGTACTAGTAGTGTATAACGACGAGGAGGCAGTTCCAGGAGTGTATAACGGCGAGGAGGCAGTACTAGTAGTGTGTAACGACGAGGAGGCAGCACTAGTAGTGTATAACGACGGAGAGGCAGTACTAGTAGTGTATAACGACGAGGAGGCAGTACTAGTAGTGTATAACGACGAGGAGGCAGTTCTAGTAGTGTATAACGGCGAGGAGGCAGCACTAGTAGTGAATAACGACGAGGATTCAGTACTAGTAGTGTATAAAGATGAGGAGGCAGCACTAACAGTGTATAATGTCGGGGAGGCAGTAATAGTAATATATAATGACGGGAAGGCAGTACTAGTAGTGTATAACGGCGAGGAGGCAGTACTAGTAGTGTATAACGATGAGGAGGCAGTACTAGTAGTGTATAACGACGAGGGGCAGCACTAGTAATATATAATGACGAGGAGGCATTACTAGTAGTGTATAACGAAGGGAGGCAGTACTAGTAGTGTATAACGACGCGGAGGCCGTACTAGTAAATATAATGACGAGAAGGCAGAACTTTTAGTGTATAACGACGGTTAGGCAGTACTAGTAGTGTATAACGACGAGGAGGCAGTTCTAGTAGTGTATAATGATGAGGAGGCAGTACTAGTAGTGTATAACGACGGGGAGGCAGTACTAGTAATATATAATGACGAGAAGGCAGTACTAGTAGTGTATAACGACGAGGAGGCAGTACTAGTAGTGTATAACGATGAGGAGGCAGTACTAGTAGTGTTATAACGACGAGGGGCCAGCACTAGTAATATATAATGACGAGGAGGCAGTATTAGTAGTGTATAACGACGACGAGGCAGCACTAGTAGTGTATAACTACAAGGAGGCAGTACTATAGTGTATAACAACAAGGAGGCAGCACTAGTAGTGTATAACGACGAGGAGGCAGCACTAGTAGTGTATAACTACGAGGAGGCACTACTAGTAGTGTATAACGGCGAGGAGGCAGCACTAGTAGTGAATAACGACGAGGAGGCAGTACTAGTAGTGTATAACGACGAGGAGGCAGCACTAAAAGTGTATAATTTCGGGGAGGCAGTACTAGAAATATATAATGACGGGAAGGCAGTACTAGTAGTGTATAACGGCGAGGAGGCAGTAATAGTAGTTAATAACGACGATGAGCAGTACTAGTAGTGTATAACGACGAGGAAGTAGTACTAGTAGTGTATAACGACGAGGAAGCAGTACTAGTAGTGTATAACGACGAGGAGGCAGTACTTAGTAGTGTATAACGACGAGGAGGCAGTACTAGTAGTGTATATAACGACGAGGAGGCAGTTCTAGTAGTGTATAATGACGAGGAGGCAGTACTAGTATTGTAATAATGACGAGGAGGCAGTACTAGTAGTGTATAACGACGAGGAGGAAGTACTAGTAGTGTATAACGGCGAGGAGGCAGTACTAGTAATGTATAATGACGAGGAGGCAGTACTAGTAGTGTATAACGACGGGGAGGCAGTACTAGTAATATATAATGACGAGAAGGCAGTTCTAGAAGTGTAACGACGAGGAGGCAGTACTAATTGTGTATAACGACGAGAAGGCAGTACTAGTAATATATAATGATGAGAAGGCAGTGCTAGAAGTGTATAACGACGAGGAGGCAGTACTAGTAGTGTATAACGACGAGGAGGCAGTACTAGTAGTGTATAACGACGAGGAGGCAGTACTAGTAGTGTATAAAGACGGGAGGCAGTACTAGTAATATATAATGACGAGAAGGCAGTACTAGTAGTGTATAACGACGAGGAGGCAATACTAATAGTGTATAACAATGAGGAGGCAGTACTAGAAGTGTATAACGTCGAGGGGGCAGCACTAGTAATATATAATGACGAGGAGGCAGTACTAGTAGTATATAATGACGAAGAGGCAGTATTAGTAGTGTATAACGACGAGGAGGCAGCACTAGTAGTGTATAACTACGAGGAGGCAGTACTAGTAGTGTATAACAACGAGGAGGCAGCACTAGTAGTGTATAACGACGAGGAGGCAGCACTAGTAGTGTATAACTACGAGGAGGCAGTACTAGTAGTGTATAACGGCGAGGGGGGAGGCACTAGTAGTGAATAACGACGAGGAGGCTGTACTAGTAGTGTATAACGACGAGGAGGCAGCACTAAAAGTGTATAATGTCGGGGAGGCAATACTAGAAATATATAATGACGGGAAGGCAGTACTAGTAGTGTATAACGACGGGGAGGCAGTACTAGTATTGTATAACGACGGGGAATAAGTACTAGTAATGTATAATTACGAGAATTCAGTGCTAGAAGTTTATAACGACGAGGAGGCAGTACTAGTTGTGTATAACGACGAGAAGGCAGTACTAGTAATATATAATGACGAGAAGGCAGTGCTAGAAGTGTAAAACGACGAGGAGGCAGTACTAGTAGTGTATAACGACGCGGTGGCCGTACTAGTAATATATAATGACGAGAAGGCAGTACTAGTAGTGTATAACGACGGGGAGGCAGTACTAGTAGTGTATAACGACGAGGAGGCAGTACTAGTAGTGTATAACGACGAGGAGGCAGTACTAGTAGTGTATAACGACGAGGAGGCAGTTCTAGTAGTGTTAACGACGAGGGGGCAGCACTAGTAATATATAATGACGAGGAGGCAGTACTAGTCGTGTATAACGACGAGGATGCAGTACTAGTAGTGTATAACAACGAGGAGGCAGCACTAGTAGTGTATAACGACGAGGAGGCAGCACTAGTAGTGTATAACGACGAGGAGGCAGCACTAGTAGTGTATAACGACGAGGAGGCAGCACTAGTAGTGTATAACGACGAGGAGGCAGCGCTAGTAGTGTATAAACGACGAGGAGGCAGCACTAAAAGTGTATAATGTCGGGGAGGCAGTACTAGTAGTGTATACGACGGGAGGCAGTACTAGTAATATATAATGACGAGAAGGCAGTACTAGAAGTGTATAACAACCAGGAGGCAGTACTAGTAGTGTATAATGACGGGGAGGCCGTACTAGTAATATATAATGACGAGAAGGCAGTACTAGTAGT
Source organism: Dryococelus australis (assembly GCA_029891345.1). Lineage (NCBI taxonomy): Eukaryota > Metazoa > Arthropoda > Insecta > Phasmatodea > Phasmatidae > Dryococelus > Dryococelus australis. The sequence goes on along the minus strand of CM057003.1, from coordinate 117,105,720 downwards.
GTATAACGACGGGGAGGCAGTACTAGTAGTGTATAACGACGAGGAGGCAGCACTAGTAGTGTATAACGACGCGGAGGCCGTACTAGTAGTGTATAACGACGCGGATGCCGTACTAGTAATATATAATGACGAGAAGGCAGAACTTTTAATTTATAACGACGGGGAGGCAGTACTAGTAGTGTATAACGACGAGGAGGCAGTTCTAGTAGTGTATAATGACGAGGAGGCAGTACTAGTAGTGTATAATGACGAGGAGGCAGTACTAGTAATGTGTAACGACTAGGAGGCAGTACTAGTTGTGTATAACGACGAGGAGGCAGTACTAGTAGTCTATAACGACGAGGACGCAGTACTAGTAGTGTATAACGACGCGGAGGCCGTACTAGTAATATATAATGACGAGAAGGCAGAACTTTTAGTTTATAACGACGAAGAGGCAGTACTAGTAGTGTATAACGACGAGGAGGCAGTTCTAGTTGTGTATAATGACGAGGAGGCAGAACTAGTAGTGTATAACGACGAGGAGGCAGTACTAGTAGTGTATAACGACGAGGAGGCAGTTCCAGGAGTGTATAACGGCGAGGAGGCAGTACTATTAGTGTGTAACGACGAGGCAGCACTAGTAGTGTATAACGACGGAGAGGCAGTACTAGTAGTGTATAACGACGAGGAGGCAGTACTAGTAGTGTATAACGACGAGGAGTCAGTTCTAGTAGTGTATAACGGCGAGGAGGCAGCACTAGTAGTGAATAACGACGAGGATTCAGTACTAGTAGTGTATAAAGATGAGGAGGCAGCACTAAAAGTGTATAATGTCGGGGAGGCAGTAATAGTAATATATAATGACGGGAAGGCAGTACTAGTAGTGTATAACGGCGAGGAGGCAGTACTAGTAGTGTATAACGATGAGGAGGCAGTACTAGTAGTGTATAACGACGAGGGGGCAGCACTAGTAATATATAATGACGAGGAGGCATTACTAGTAGTGTATAACGACGCGGAGGCCGTACTAGTAATATATAATGACGAGAAGGCAGAACTTTTAGTGTATAACGACGGTTAGGCAGTACTAGTAGTGTATAACGACGAGGAGGCAGTTCTAGTAGTGTATAATGATGAGGAGGCAGTACTAGTAGTGTATAACGACGGGGAGGCAGTACTAGTAATATATAATGACGAGAAGGCAGTACTAGTAGTGTATAACGACGAGGAGGCAGTACTAGTAGTGTATAACGATGAGGAGGCAGTACTAGTAGTGTATAACGACGAGGGGCCAGCACTAGTAATATATAATGACGAGGAGGCAGTATTAGTAGTGTATAACGACGACGAGGCAGCACTAGTAGTGTATAACTACAAGGAGGCAGTACTAGTAGTGTATAACAACAAGGAGGCAGCACTAGTAGTGTATAAACGACGAGGAGGCAGCACTAGTAGTGTATAACTACGAGGAGGCAGTACTAGTAGTGTATAACGGCGAGGAGGCAGCACTAGTAGTGAATAACGACGAGGAGGCAGTACTAGTAGTGTATAACGACGAGGAGGCAGCACTAAAAGTGTATAATTTCGGGGAGGCAGTACTAGAAATATATAATGACGGGAAGGCAGTACTAGTAGTGTATAACGGCGAGGAGGCAGTAATAGTAGTTAATAACGACGATGAGGCAGTACTAGTAGTGTATAACGACGAGGAAGTAGTACTAGTAGTGTATAACGACGAGGAAGCAGTACTAGTAGTGTATAACGACGAGGAGGCAGTACTAGTAGTGTATAACGACGAGGAGGCAGTACTAGTAGTGTATAACGACGAGGAGGCAGTTCTAGTAGTGTATAATGACGAGGAGGCAGTACTAGTATTGTATAATGACGAGGAGGCAGTACTAGTAGTGTATAACGACGAGGAGGAAGTACTAGTAGTGTATAACGGCGAGGAGGCAGTACTAGTAGTGTATAATGACGAGGAGGCAGTACTAGTAGTGTATAACGACGGGGAGGCAGTACTAGTAATATATAATGACGAGAAGGCAGTTCTAGAAGTGTAACGACGAGGAGGCAGTACTAATTGTGTATAACGACGAGAAGGCAGTACTAGTAATATATAATGATGAGAAGGCAGTGCTAGAAGTGTATAACGACGAGGAGGCAGTACTAGTAGTGTATAACGACGAGGAGGCAGTACTAGTAGTGTATAATGACGAGGAGGCAGTACTAGTAGTGTATAATGACGAGGAGGCAGTACTAGTAGTGTATAACGACGAGGAGGCAGTACTAGTAGTGTATAACGACGACAAGGCAGTTTTAGTAGTGTATAATGACGAGGAGGCTGTAATAGTAGTGTATAACGACGAGGCAGTACTAGTAGTGTATAACGACGAGGAGGCAGTACTAGTAGTGTATAACGACGCGGAGGCCGTACTAGTAATATATAATAACGAGAAGGCAGAACTTTTAGTGAATAACGACGGGGAGGCAGTACTAGTAGTGTATAACGACGAGGAGGCTGTTCTAGTAGTGTATAATGACGAGGAGGCAGTACTAGTAGTGTATAATGACGAGGAGGCAGCACTAGTAGTGTATAACTACGAGGAGGCAGTACTAGTAGTGTATAACGGCGAGGAGGCAGCACTAGTAGTGTATAACGACGAGGAGGCAGTACTAGTAGTGTATAACGACGCGGAGGCCGTACTAGTAATATATAATGACGAGAAGGCTGAACTTTTAGTGTATAACGACGGGGAGGCAGTACTAGTAGTGTATAACGACGAGGAGGCAGTTCTAGTAGTGTATAATGACGATGAGGCAGTACTAGTAGTGTATAACGACGAGGAGGCAGTACTAGTAGTGTATAACGACGAGGAGGCAGTACTAGTAGTGTATAAAGACGGGGAGGCAGTACTAGTAATATATAATGACGAGAAGGCAGTACTAGTAGTGTATAACGACGAGGAGGCAATACTAATAGTGTATAACAATGAGGAGGCAGTACTAGAAGTGTATAACGTCGAGGGGGCAGAACTAGTAATATATAATGACGAGGAGGCAGTACTAGTAGTATATAATGACGAAGAGGCAGTATTAGTAGTGTATAACGACGAGGAGGCAGCACTAGTAGTGTATAACTACGAGGAGGCAGTACTAGTAGTGTATAACAACGAGGAGGCAGCACTAGTAGTGTATAACGACGAGGAGGCAGCACTAGTAGTGTATAACGACGAGGAGGCTGCACTAAAAGTGTATAATGTCGGGGAGGCAGTACTAGTAATATATAATGACGGGAATGCAGTACTAGTAGTGTATAATGACGAGGATGCAGTACTAGTAGTGTATAATGACGAGGAGGCAGTACTAGTAGTGTGTAACGACGAGGAGGCAGTACTAGTAATGTATAACGACGAGGAGGCAGTACTAGTAGTGTATAACGACGCGGAGGCCGTACTAGTAATATATAATGACGAGAAGGCAGTACTAGTAGTGTATAACGAAGGGAGGCAGTACTAGTAGTGTATAACGACGAGGAGGCAGTACTAGTAGTGTATAACGACGAGGAGGCAGTTCTAGTAGTGTATAACGATGAGGAGGCAGTACTAGTAGTGTATAACGACGAGGGGGCAGCACTAGTAATATATAATGACGAGGAGGCATTACTAGTAGTGTATAACGACGCGGAGGCCGTACTAGTAATATATAATGACGAGAAGGCAGAACTTTTAGTGTATAACGACGGTTAGGCAGTACTAGTAGTGTATAACGACGAGGAGGCAGTTCTAGTAGTGTATAATGATGAGGAGGCAGTACTAGTAGTGTATAACGACGGGGAGGCAGTACTAGTAATATATAATGACGAGAAGGCAGTTCCAGGAGTGTATAACGGCGAGGAGGCAGTACTAGTAGTGTGTAACGACGAGGAGGCAGCACTAGTAGTGTATAACGACGGGGAGGCAGTACTAGTAGTGTATAACGACGAGGAAGCAGTACTAGTAGTGTATAACGACGAGGAGGCAGTTCTAGTAGTGTATAACGGCGCGGAGGCCGTACTAGTAATATATAATGACGAGAAGGCAGTACTAGTAGTGTATAACGAAGGGAGGCAGTACTAGTAGTGTATAACGACGCGGAGGCCGTACTAGTAATATATAATGACGAGAAGGCAGTACTAGTAGTGTATAACGAAGGGAGGCAGTACTAGTAGTGTATAACGACGCGGAGGCCGTACTAGTAATATATAATGACGAGAAGGCAGTACTAGTAGTGTATAAAGACGGGGAGGCAGTACTAGTAGTGTATAACGACGAGGAGGCAGTACTAGTAGTGTATAACGACGAGGAGGCAGTACTAGTAGTGTATAACGACGCGGAGGCCGTACTAGTAATATATAATGACGAGAAGGCAGAACTTTTAATTTATAACGACGGGGAGGCAGTACTAGTAGTGTATAACGACGAGGAGGCAGTTCTAGTAGTGTATAATGACGAGGAGGCAGTACTAGTAGTGTATAATGACGAGGAGGCAGTACTAGTAATGTGTAACGACTAGGAGGCAGTACTAGTTGTGTATAACGACGAGGAGGCAGTACTAGTAGTCTATAACGACGAGGACGCAGTACTAGTAGTGTATAACGACGCGGAGGCCGTACTAGTAATATATAATGACGAGAAGGCAGAACTTTTAGTTTATAACGACGAAGAGGCAGTACTAGTAGTGTATAACGACGAGGAGGCAGTTCTAGTTGTGTATAATGACGAGGAGGCAGAACTAGTAGTGTATAACGACGAGGAGGCAGTACTAGTAGTGTATAACGACGAGGAGGCAGTTCCAGGAGTGTATAACGGCGAGGAGGCAGTACTATTAGTGTGTAACGACGAGCACACAGTAGTGAAAGGGAGGCATACTAGTAGTGTATAACGACGAGGAGGCATACTAGTAGTGTAAACGACGAGGAGTCAGTTCTAGTAGTGTATAACGGCGAGGAGGCAGTACTAGTAGTGAATAACGACGAGGATCAGTACTAGTAGTGTATAAGTGAGGAGGCAGCACTATAAGTGTAATAAGTCGGGAGGCAGTAATAGTATATATAATGACGGGAAGGCATACTAGAGTGTATAACGGCGAGGAGGCAGTACTAGTAGTGTATAACGATGAGGAGCAGTATAGTAGTGTATAACGACGAGGGGCAGCACTAGTAATTATAAGACCGAGGAGGCATTACTAGTAGTGTATAACGACGCGGAGGCCGTACTAGTAATATATAATGACGAGAAGGCAGAACTTTAGTGTATAACGACGGTTAGGCAGTACTAGTAGTGTATAACGACGAGGAGGCGTTCTAGTAGTGTATAATGAGAGGAGGCAGTAACTTTAGTGTATAACACGGAGGCAGTACTAGTAATATAAGACGAGAAGGCAGTACTAGTAGTGTATAACGACGAGGAGGCAGTTCTAGTAGTGTATAACGATGAGGAGGCAGTACTAGTAGTGTATAACGACGGGGGGCCAGCACTAGTAATATATAATGACGAGGAGGCAGTATTAGTAGTGTATAACGACGACGAGGCAGCACTAGTAGTGTATAACTACAAGGAGGCAGTACTAGTAGTGTATAACAACAAGGAGGCAGCACTAGTAGTGTATAACGACGAGGAGGCAGCACTAGTAGTGTATAACACGAGGAGGCAGTACTAGTAGTGTATAACGGCGAGGAGGCAGCACTAGTAGTGAATAACGACGAGGAGGCAGTACTAGTAGTGTATAACGACGAGGAGGCAGCACTAAAAGTGTATAATTTCGGGAGGCAGTACTAGAAATATATAATGACGGGAAGGCAGTACTAGTAGTGTATAACGGCGAGGAGGCAGTAATAGTAGTTAATAACGACGATGAGGCAGTACTAGTAGTGTATAACGACGAGGAGTAGTACTAGTAGTGTATAACGACGAGGAAGCAGTACTAGTAGTGTATAACGACGAGGAGGCAGTACTAGTAGTGTATAACGACGAGGAGGCAGTACTAGTAGTGTATAACGACGAGGAGGCAGTTCTAGTAGTGTATAATGACGAGGAGGCAGTACTAGTATTGTATAATGACGAGGAGGCAGTACTAGTAGTGTATAACGACGAGGAGGAAGTACTAGTAGTGTATAACGGCGAGGAGGCAGTACTAGTAGTGTATAATGACGAGGAGGCAGTACTAGTAGTGTATAACGACGGGGAGGCAGTACTAGTAATATATAATGACGAGAAGGCAGTTCTAGAAGTGTAACGACGAGGAGGCAGTACTAATTGTGTATAACGACGAGAAGGCAGTACTAGTAATATATAATGATGAGAAGGCAGTGCTAGAAGTGTATAACGACGAGGAGGCAGTATAGTAGTGTATAACGACGAGGAGGCAGTACTAGTAGTGTATAATGACGAGGAGGCAGTACTAGTAGTGTATAATGACGAGGAGGCAGTACTAGTAGTGTATAACGACGAGGAGGCAGTACTAGTAGTGTATAACGACGACAAGGCAGTTTTAGTAGTGTATAATGACGAGGAGGCTGTAATAGTAGTGTATATAACGACGAGGCAGTACTAGTAGTGTATAACGACGAGGAGGCAGTACTAGTAGTGTATAACGACGCGGAGGCCGTACTAGTAATATATAATAACGAGAAGGCAGAACTTTTAGTGAATAACGACGGGGAGGCAGTACTAGTAGTGTATAACGACGAGGAGGCTGTTCTAGTAGTGTATAATGACGAGAGGCAGTACTAGTAGTGTATAATGACGAGGAGGCATCACTAGTAGTGTATAACTACGAGGAGGCAGTACTAGTAGTGTATAACGGCGAGGAGGCAGCACTAGTAGTGTATAACGACGAGGAGGCAGTACTAGTAGTGTATAACGACGCGGAGGCCGTACTAGTAATATATAATGACGAGAAGGCTGAACTTTTAGTGTATAACGACGGGGAGGCAGTACTAGTAGTGTATAACGACGAGGAGGCAGTTCTAGTAGTGTATAATGACGATGAGGCAGTACTAGTAGTGTATAACGACGAGGAGGCAGTACTAGTAGTGTATAACGACGAGGAGGCAGTACTAGTAGTGTATAAAGACGGGAGGCAGTACTAGTAATATATAATGACGAGAAGGCAGTACTAGTAGTGTATAACGACGAGGAGGCAATACTAATAGTGTATAACAATGAGGAGGCAGTACTAGAAGTGTATAACGTCGAGGGGCAGAACTAGTAATATATAATGACGAGGAGGCAGTACTAGTAGTATATAATGACGAAGAGGCAGTATTAGTAGTGTATAACGACGAGGAAGGCAGTACTAGTAGTGTATAAGACGAGGAGGCAGTACTAGTAGTGTATAACGACGAGGAGGCAGTACTAGTAGTGTATAACGACGAGGAGGCAGACTATAGTGTATACGATCGGGAGGCAGTACTAGTAGTGTATAACGACGGAGGAGGCAGTACTAGTAATATATAATGACGAGAAGAGGCAGTACTAGTAGTGTATAACGACGAGGAGGCAGTACTAGTAGTGTATAAGACGAGGAGGCGTACTAGTAGTATATAATGACGAGAGGCAGTACTAGTAGTGTATAACGACGAGGAGGCAGCTAGGTGATAACAAGCTAAGTAGTGTATAACGACGAGGAGGCAGACTAGTAGTGTATAACGACGAGGAGGCAGTACTAGTAGTGTATAACGAGAGGAGGCAGTACTAGTATGTATAACGACGAGGAGGCAGACTATAGTGTATAACGACGGGGAGGCAGTACTAGTAGTGTATAACGACGAGAGGCAGTTACTAGTAGTATATAAATGACGAGGAAGGCAGTACTAGTAGTGTATAACGACGGGGAGGCGTACTAGTAGTGTATAACTGACGAGGAGGCAGTACTAGTAGTGTATAACGACGAGGAGGCAGTACTAGTAGTGTATAACGACGAGGAGGCAGTTCTAGTAGTGTATAACGCGAGGAGGCAGTACTAGTAGTGTATAACGACGAGGGAGGCAGCATATTTATATAACGAGGAGGCAGTACTAGTAGTGTATAACGACGAGGAGGCAGTACTAGTAGTGTATAACAACGAGGAGGCAGCTAGTAGTGTATAACGACGAGGAGGCAGCACTAGTAGTGTATAACGACGAGGAGGCAGTACTAGTAGTGTATAACGCGGGAGGCAGTACTAGTAGTGTATAACGACGAGGAGGCAGTACTAGTAGTGTATAAGACGAGGAGCAGTACTAGTAGTGTATAATGACGAGGAGGCAGTACTAGTAGTGTATAACGACGGAGGAGGCAGTACTAGTAGTGTATAACGACGAGGAGGCAGTTACTAGTAGTGTATAACGACGAGGAGGCCAGTACTAGTATTATAACGACGAGGAAGGCAGTACTAGTAGTGTATAACGACGAGGAGGCAGTACTAGTAGTGTATAACGACGAGGAGGCAGTACTAGTAGTGTATAAGACGAGGAGGCAGTACTAGTAGTGTATAATGACGAGGAGGCAGACTAGTTAGTGTATAACTACGAGGAGGCAGTACTAGTAGTGTATAACGTTTAGGAGGTATTTGCGGCTTCACTGGGTGTCGTAACAGAAATCTGCGCAGGTTAAGTTGGAATAAAGTGTCACCAAACAGTTACAACGGATTAACTTGGGAAAACTTTGATTCTCGCAGGTATTAAAATTAAAATATGTTAATTTGAAGTCACACATTCAAATAAAATGCCTACCTGTAATGAGCAACACTCGAAGACATCAAAGGGGGCCGCGGTTGTTTAGTGGGTAGACTACTCGCCTTCCACCAGGTGAACAGGGCTCGATTCCCGGCGTGGTCACTCCCAGATGTTTGCATGTGGGAATCGCGTCGGTCGATGCCGCTGGTCAGTGTGTTTTCTCGGGGATCTCCTGTTTCAACCCGCTCTATCATTCAGGCGCTGCTCCATATCCCGCTTAACCCTCATCGGCTCTCAAAACCTCGGCGTTAAGAGCCGCCCAAATCTCTTCACTCACGAAGACATTAAAAATCATACGGATCACAAAAATCACATTATTGATATGAAACCCCTTCCCCTCTCCATATTTCCCCTCCGCCAGCACCTAAACACTTAGAATTTTACAAATTAACTATAGAAGTGTTTAAGAATGTCTACAACTACAGTGTAAAATAATACCTGAAGATTTTACTAAGCAATCCTGCATGTAGTCTTCCAACCAATTCATTTGTGTTATTCATATAGTGCACTCTAAAACTAAAAAAACTTCCCAGTAGTTATTAATAAAATTTAAGAAATTGCTTTTCTTAAGTTTTGCAATGTTGTAATTTTCAGTTTTTTTATTGCAATATTTTTATTTAACTGGTCATGTAAACATATATATGTAACCCAAACCAAGTAGTTAAGAACTATAATATATAATTTCCGAACTTTCTTCCACTTAACAACGTCGCAAATGAGATAGACACCATTCATATCCATGCAGTTAGTGACAAAGGGAAGTATAATGTGGGAAACATAATTTCTCGTGGTTCCTTGTTGAGTTAGCCTTTGTAATTCTCAAAACTTTAGTTAAACTGATAGGTGAAATAAATAAAACCAGAATGAGGCACACAGTTTTATTATGAGAGACTCCGTGAGAGCTAGGGGGACTGAGTCACAGAGTCTCAGTGTAGGACAGAGCAGCAGGTGGGACCACTTGCTGCTAGCGTAGTGCCACGCGAGGGCTACTTATCCTCGACCGCGGCGACATCTGGAGGCCGCTCCAGCACGGATGGCTCTGTCACGTGGTACACTATTGTCTCCAGCTTCCTTATCTCCAGGTCTCGCGGCTTCAGCGCCGGACCTCGCTTCGGCACCCTCGGGATCTTCTTCAGGCTGGGCGATGTCTTCAGCACCCTCACCAGCGCCCTGCACACACCGCCCTCTCTCTCTCTCTCTCTCTCTCTCTCCTCTCTCTCTCTCTCTCTCTCTCTCTCTCGTCTTGGGGCCATAGTAGCCCAGTGGATAGAGTGCAAACCTCCCGCCCAGGCGAACCGGGCTCGATACCCGTCGGGGCCGCTCCCGGATTTTCGTACATGGGAATCGAGCTGGACGATGCCGCTGGTCGGCAGGTTTTCTCAGGTATCTCCCCCTTTCTCCGCCTTCACATTCTGACGCTGCTCCATACCTACCTCGTTCCACCCTCATCAGCTCTCAAGAGCGCTTTGTTGAGGGCCGCCACTCCACACACTCGTGCTAGCATAGCGCACGTGCCTTCCTTCGCTCGCAGCTGATACCAGAGGAGTGCGCTTTGAATGTGCGCGCGACGCTAATTAACCCTACAACTGATTCAAATATTTTGTTATTTTTTAAATCACTACCTTACTATCAAGACAGGTATTCTCAAGTATGTTAGTCAGCTTTCTGAGTGAGTGCAGTGATGAATTTTAATCTGCATTTGACGCACAGTAAGACATTAAACAAAGACAAGTTTAAAAGTTGAGGCAATTTCATCTTACCATAATTTTTTGAAGATATTTTACCAAAAGACCTTGCTGAAAATGTTTTATATCTATATATTCTCCACACTAAAGTAAGCACTCAGCCTTTGTAAAAATACTTCGCAACTTTGCATACAGTTTGTTTCAGACCAAATGGTACAAACGTCGTAAATTTATTCTTAATGCAATATGAGACGAAAACATAACACGACTTATAACCTAAAGTGATTATTGAGAGTAGTACGCACCCTTAATTCAAGATGTTCGGGAATGCTTTCATGGGCATAAAAAATAAACTACGCGATATTAATGAATAAAATGTGGTACAGCATTAATGTGAGCGAAGCTGTTAGATGTGTACACTTTTTTTTTTGTTATATTATCCTTTTAACATTAGTAAAATTGGGTGAGGCATCTTTTTAATGTTCGAAACTTTATGACTAATGATTTAAGTCGACATATTTCGACAGATAAAAAACAGTCATGTTCAGATTAACAAAAAAGTTTATCTTGGTAAAACGCTCTCAGGCCAACGGTTCTCATTGAAATACTCTTTATGTTCAAATGTTGAGTTACAAACGCCTTGCAGCTATGCAACATTTTAATTAAGTGAAGTGGTCTGTCTGTCACACGGGCGCAGTATAAAACTCCTACTCCAGTGCGCTGTTGTTGAGTCGCGGTTTCGGCCCTGTATGCCGTGAATTTCACACATGCACAAGGTGGCAACTGCAAAATAACAAGAAATTACAAAATAACATAATTTTATACAGATGCTTATTAGACTTGATAGCCATACAACAATTCTCCGTGCGGTTTTTGTGTTAATTAAACAGAACATGCAACAATAATGATTAAAATTGGTGACCTTGGGCGTTAGCGCATAACTGGCAACGCTACAAGAAGGATTTCCGAACTCCCCCCCCCCCCCCCCCCAAATGCCTGGCGTGTTAAGAATAAAGTTGCAGGCGTTCATGATCTGCGGCAAAGGGTCTTCTTGTCGTTCCTCAGGGGTTTCGTACCCCAAACTCTTAATAGGAAAAATATCAAGCGGACTTAGGACGGGTGCGCGCGCAGGCCACTCGCTGTGGCCGCTATTGTCAAGCCAATTGCTATGAAATATTGCGTCCAGGTGTGCCCTTGCAGTGACGCAGCTATATGCTGGGGCAACATAGTGCTGAAACCACATGTCGCACCGGACAACAAGTAGTACATCTTCCAATAACACACGCTGTGTCTAAAGATGCTGCGCAGAGCTCCGGTTAACCTATTAGGAAGTACAGTTGGTCCTATGAGGTGGTCGTAGATAATGCCACACGCGTTGATTGAGAATCTTACCTGATGTTCTCGAGGAGACGTAGCATGCGGATTTTGCAAAAACCACAAGCAAAATTGAAGTCGTCTTGGAAAATTGTTCAAGGACAAATGCTGTACATGTTGTAGGTGATAGAGGATCAGTAACTGCTCATGGAAAATGTGCCACATTGTTGCATGGCACGCCGTAAAACAATATTTGCAATTACACATGTACCAGTCGAAGGCACATTCCTCACAGTCTTGAGAAAATCGTCTTCAAGTGCACGTGTCCTCACGGTCAGCGCACGATTTTCAGTCTTCTTTGCTGAAGGCGGTTCATGATAAAGTTAGCACTTTTTAAATAAACTTTAGAAAAAAGTCGCAGCCCCTGCCTGCGTATATTTTAACGGGCGCACTGAGTGACTTGCGCCCAGCAAAGTTGGTAACAATGAATGGAAAGTAATTCCATATCTTAACGTCGGATAGAAAGTGTTAGGTAACAATTTGTGATAACTTAAATTATTTATTTCGCTTTCTGTTTTTGTCAATAAATCGTAGTGTAAAAATGACCATATTTGTATTAAAATATTTACTTCCCTGATAATTTCAGAGTTTTACCTTACCTACGCATGAATAATGCGAAGAGGCCCATGGAAATGTTAATTTTAAATAAGGCATAAGAATACACAACGTGCGAATAAGTAGATCTTTAGCAGGGCTTTCAAAAGGGCTCTTTTTAGCGTCAACAGCCTATAGCAATGAACCGGTGTTTCGAAGCTGCTGGTGTAGACGTTGGAAAATTGGGTGCCAGGATGGGCTCATTGTGGAAACCTCTATGCGTACAGCCATACTGCTAATCAACCGCTGCAATTAGCAGCACCATACACAAAATACATATCGGCCAATCTCTAGTATAATGTTCCATTGAAACTATCAGAAGACATTGCCACGCATGCTCTAGCAGCCATGTACAACAAATGTTTATCAGTAGAAGGCTCGCTGTGGTCGTATTTGGCGTCCCGACAACAACACTGCACTGGACTAGTTAACTTTGTACTGCCCCCGCGTGATAGACAAGCAATTATGGTAAAGCCTCACAAGTTGTATAGCTTCATGGCGTTATAACTCAACATTTTACAAAAACAGGAATGTCGAAGAAAACCGACGGCATCAGAGAGTTACACCAAGGCAACTTTTTTGCTAATATGGAAATGCTAGTGGTCAGTCTGTCGAAATACCCATTGATTAAAATCCATGGTTACAAAATTTTGAACATTGAACTAGTGCCACACCCAATTTTATTAATGCTAGAGGGACGATATTGCCAAACAAGAATGCACACATTCCAGAGGTTCTTTTTGATCTACACTTCAACACATTTTGTTGTTAAATATTGCGTAGTTTCTTATTTAGTTCCACAAAAGCGTTCGCAAATCTCTCGCAATAAGGGCGCCTACGTAGCTACATTGATAACCACTTAAGTCGTTTTATGTGTTTCTCCTAATATTGCACAAATAACCATCTCATGATGTTTGTTCTGAAACATGCTGTATAGAGGTTCCTGGTGAAGCTGCCAGCGAATTAATGGAAATGGACCCAAGATGTGACATGTGCAAGTGGGATGTTAGACTGCATGGCCAATGAAGTAGGTATTTCTTATTGGGAACAGATATGAGCATAAGTTTACATATTAGCAACACAGTCAAATTCCTAACATTCAAATTCCTAGCATTTCAAGGTTCTCACTTATATGATGCAAGAATAAAAGTCATTAGGTGCGTGACTGGGTTCATGTTGCATATACTTACCAGGATGGTCCAATGTTCCAAGCAAAGTCGATCCTAGACCAGGCTTTCTAAAGTTCTCAATCAATATTGAATAACCTATAAAGAACACTGCTGAGACAATCGTATGTCGCCAACAGAAAAATTAAACATTTAAGAAATTTTAACCACAAGCAGTGATAAAAGAACAGGTATTTGAGTGGACACATTTTTAGCATAATTTCTACAGCCTCAGGTAAATTTACAAATTTACTGTGTAATAAATAGCTCGTAAAACAGACATCACTGTCGGAAAATGCTTCCTCGCAAAGTTATATAAAACCATTATTTGTAATTGAGTTTTGTAGGTATTTCTGTATTGCTTCCCAAAACTGGCAGACTTTATTTCATCTATTTGGATTTAACACATATCCCACATGAGCCACATGATGTTGCTGACACCGACTTACCTACAGGAGAAACTTATTAGGTAATTTATAAACGTTCCATAAACTTCCGATTCCTAAATTTTGTTCCATATCGTATATCCTTTATAACTAAAGACATGCTCAGAAATTTCCGTTACTATGTATCTACAGTAGCATAAAAATGCCAGTTTAAGATCTTCGATTCTGGGAGTGGAGCATGGGCCTTACAAATGACTTTAGACATCGTACATGTTGGATATAAGTGACCATGACCTTAACTTCACAGCGACCTTGGAGCGACCTGGAACCCGAAAATTCTGCTTCTACAAAACCGAAATTAAAAATTCTAGATATGCAAAAACAATCCGAAAATTCCTAAATATATATATATATACATTAAAAATAGTTTTCAAACATTTTGCAAATATATTTTACCAACTCTTAACTGCGAGATGTGGTGCGTTCGGATTGTAAATATGGGGACCCACAGCCTCCCAGTAGCACAGCGAATGGGCAATCAATACCTCACCAATTAATTATACCCTGTTTAGGGTCACGCAACCTCACTGTCTCCCCTTCCCCAATCCCTACACCTAGATCTCTCTTTATATTACCATTTATTTGCATGTACTTTCTCTCCCACTTCCCCTCACAATTATTTGTAAATATTCAAACATATATCGTCATTGTACTTGTGTTTTCTTCTTTCCTGTCTAGTTCTTTCTATAGCCATTAGTGAGGCTGAGGAAGGGCCTGCGTCATTCAGTTTTTTTTAGAGTAGACTGCTCGGTTTACACTCGTTGAAAAATATTATCTGTCCCGAGAAAGAGAATATGGAATATGATGTACATTAATCAAATTGTAAAGTTGAAAAGTATCTTCAGTATGTTATTACCCCGCCCCTAGAAATAATACACTTGGCAAAATTGTTCTGTATAGAGTCATAGATACATTAAATACAGATAATGCAGGCCAGTTGGTTGTTGTATTTGCCATCCCATTTGCCTCCATATGCATTATAAATACGTAGGGGAGACCGAGGCTAGTTGGCTACAGGAGCAAGTTGCACAGTCTATGTGGTTCGCAGTCGTACGCTAGAACGAGCCACTATTAAAATGCCGCACTCTTCCTTCGCCTGTGGACCTGCCACGGTATAGTTTCAGAGCGATCGCCGTACAGACGGAAGAGTTATTTACATGATTGTCTTTGTTGACCTGGTGAGTAACGTTTCAGTACTTCAGTGTTTATCTTATTCGTGCTATTTAATGAAGTTATTACAAGTTAACTATTATAGCCTCTTAACACACATGAATCACTTAAACGTTTTATATGTGATTTGTTGCTATTGAAAACGTTTTTTAGGTAATCACAGCCATGTTGTTGGAAAACACTGGTGGTGTCTAGTTGGCACACTTTGAAGGGGGTTTGTTGGCACAGTGTGTCAACTTGCCCCCACTAATTGTTAATGCCATTTTAGGAAATCTCACCTGTGATGCCCGTGTGGTCTAGGGCTGAGCACAAACACTCAATAAGAAATAATATAAGTCAATTTAACACTTTGAATTAAATCAAACACTGAAACTGTTACACTTTTAATTATACATTTACTTACTTGGCGATGTGGCGGAAGACGACATGGGAATTGTTAATATAAAACAAACTAATAACGGCAATGGAAGCAATAACATTATGTGATTGCGGTGGTGAAGGAGAGTGGAGTCTCAACGCAGCTCAGGCGAGTCGTCCCAGGCGGTGATGTGCAATCTCTGGCATCCTCTGCTGAAGTCTCTCTTCCTCAGGCCGTGCATGGCATAATAAAGCAACATGAGTGTAGTGGGGAGGAGTCTCATTCCACCAAGAAGTCGCGCATGAGCAGTCTCTCACCAATGAGAAGTCATGGCGAGAAGAGTTGCCAAACAATGAGAGAGCAAGGTTAGGGCGTCAACCAATGAACTGGAATTTTGCACATGGCCCCAAAGCGTGGTATTGAAATCATGTGACGGGAAAATAGTACGTGATACAGCGTGTGATACAGCACGTGATTGCATGAGTCATGGGACGAATATACAGTGAATAACATGACGTATTTCCCGTCAAAAGTGGTTAGCAATCGTAGTCACGTGGTGCTGAAATCACAGCAGGCAGTACTAGAGTGGATACAGCTTCCTGTTGCAGGCTCCGCAAAATCTGATAAGTTGCGAATATACTTCACATAAATGTTCTATCTCTGAACTGGAATGCTTGCGGAATGCCCGTGGCACTACATCACTCCCTCTTTTAGAAAAGTTTTGTTAGAGCTGAGCAAAACTTTAGAAAGATATGTGGCTGAAGATATATGTGAGTTGGTCATTAAAGTGATGCTGGTTGAAGTATGGAGTCTGAGAATGTAACTGCTCTATCAGAAACAGCAGGATGTGGGCTCACCAGCAACAGAAATTCATGTTTCCAGTCGACCATTTAACAGTCATCGTGTAGCAGTGATGTTGACACAGGAGTCATATTTCTTGAAGCTTTATGAAATTGCTTCCATACTCGCGGTCAACTGAATCATTAAAGTTAATAAAAGGAAATTATATAATTACTCTTCCATTAAATAACTTTAAATTTAACTGAACTCAAAATGGGGAGTACCATGTCACCTTTCTCATTATTTAAGTTCGCCTTTGTAATTTTCCAAAGTGCAGCTGAAACAAACCTGGTACACAATATGCATATTGGATAACATTACACATCAACACTTAATTACAAATATTTATTACAGCTCCGTATTGCACATGAAGACTATTAAATAGTTCGATCATCATTTATTTGTAATGTTCATGGAGTAATTGAACAAATAAATATCATTTTGTGGAATATATATGTTCATAACACAACGTATCTTGTGTTCATTGATTAAATTAAAAATGTTTCTCGTTTTCATTCATTAAGCTTACAATAAAAAAAAGTTTTTATATTTAAGTTAAATTATCATCAATAAATCAATGAATCATTGCATTACAATAAAACAATTGAACAAACACATTCGGACACTTTATTTGTTGCTCTCTGGAATATTGGATTCCTAGTGTAATATTACCTGCTGTAGCATTAAATCTTCGAAATTCCGCGCACTATACTCCGCTTTTCACTGACTCTACCATAATTTTTGCCTCTGGGCATCAACATTTAATCACTTCGACGTATCATGGAATTCTTAAAGCAAGTAATCCTCTATGTCGGCTGCGGGGCTGGAACTGTGCTCGAACCAGCGGACATCTCCATGGCATCTGCTTGATACTCAGGAAGTTGGGCATGCTCTGTGGTCTCAGCTACCTGATCTAAATCAGTTCCTGCTATCAAAGTCTTGACCACGGGCAATTTAATAGCAATATATCGAATAATTTCTGACAAATTTCCTGGAGTCAATAACGAAGTGGGTAACCTACCAGTCGCTATGATATCCAATGCCACTTTTAATTTCATTACCTCTTGTTGATACGACTGAAGAGTTAATTCTAATTCTCTCAACAAGCTACTGTATTTAATTCCTTCCCCTAAATTGCTAATCGTTATTCTGTGGTTTCTTTCAATCATTGAGGCTGTTAAAGTATTCCAAGCAGTCATGTGGTTCAAAGTTTTTATTACTTTCGCTAACTCTTTTGATAAAATGTCAACGTCCGTCGAGTTTTTCTCCACTCTGGCATTCATCCCTTTCACGAAAGTTAATTATTTCTCTACTATATGAATAAATTTTTCTTGTCTCGTCTCCAACTTTCTAGTGACTTGGTGAATACGGACATAATCATCATTCGTAAGTGTACCAATTAAAAATTTCAGAATACTACCACCTGCATCTATCAGACCTCTCTTTTCGCGAGACGATTTTCTGGGTAATATCAAAGGTAATTCATTTACTTCCTCCTCTAATTCTGCAATTATTCTATCAAGATCTATCTCTGAACATGGTTTTTCAATCTCTTGGTTTCCAGAAAACTTCATCACTTTAATTATGTTCAGTTGGTTCCTAAATTCCTGATTAATACTCTCCAATTTTCTTACGGTTATGTCTATTACTATTGTCCATCTGTCTCCTGTTAATGCGACGTCCATTTCTTGGGCCAGAATCACGCCAGCACCTATGGCGTGGTCTGCAATGCAAACCAATATACCTCTTATTTAGTTTTTCGCATTGATCTCGTAATTATCATCAAATTGTATGTTACATTATATTCTGAGGCTACGCATCACTTATTTCTGCTTCCTCCTCTTCCACTGAGGGGTTTCTTACATTTGAACGCAAATTATACCTGACACTAGGTTCACCTATTTTCTCACGAATTTTCCCTTTTTGAAAGCGCGACGGTTCCCAAACGTCGTCAGTTTCTACATTATGATATCATTCACTATCATCGAGGGTGCTGTCGCCCCTAGGGCATTCAACACACATTTCCTCTACTTCACCTATTTCTGCTAACTCTGTTATGTCTGCTAAAATTGGGCGTAACTTCGAGCCTATATTTTCTTCAATATTTTCCTTACTTAATTCTTTATCACTTTCACTATCGCGAAATTTTTCAACTGTTTCTACTTCATCAATAATCCGCGGGGCTTTTTCCCTACATGTTGTGTCTCGGCCTAGACACGAGCTCCTTGATTCTATAGAATTTTTAGAGAACTTTAATCTATCACTGTGCACAATAACTTTTCTCTTGTCTAAATGACTTCAAATGTGACTGAGCTCAGTTTTCTCAAAACGTTATGAGGTCGAGACCAAAACTTATGAAACTTAGATACTCTGCCTTTCTTAACACTTGGCGTGTGTAGATACACGTAATCACCCACCTCAATATCTGGTGATTTTGACTTCTGGTCATAATACTCTTACGTCTCTCAAAAGCTACTTTATTCCTTTCGCTAGCTACTTCATGTGCTTCTTTAACTTATTACTTAAAATTTCTACGTGTTCTTTGGCTGTTATACCTCCTTCTAACACATTAGGCTGACTACTCAATTCACCTAAAGGGGGTAGCCTAACTTCTTTCCCATACAACAATTTATGTGGGCTATAATCAGTCACTAAATGTGGGACCGTCCTATATGCATACAACGCATATGGCAAATATTCTTCCCAATTACTACCATATTCATCTACGTAATGAGATATCATGTCCACTAGGGTTCTATGAAGACTCTCAACACGTCCGTTAAGTTACATTGTGGTCTGAAGGGGGTCGGAACTTCTTAATTTTTAACACATTGCACGTCCCTTACATCAACCTTGACACAAAATTTCTCCCTTGATCTGACAGCAGTCTTTGAGGACAACCATGCCTTAAAACAATCTGCTGTACAAAATATTTCGCTACTGTCTCTGTAGTTTGGCCGGTAATTGGTATCGCTTCACACTACATTGTGAAATAATCAATAAATGTCAACACATATTTATTCCCTTTCTCACTCATCCGTAAGGGACCTAAAATATCTCGAGATGCCAACTGAAATGGGCAATTTACTTGTGGTAAAGTACCTAACAGTGTTTTCGTCATTTTGATACTTTTTCTCCTAAGACAATCATCGCACCTCACAATATATTCATCTACATCTTTATTCAATGTTGGCCACCAGTACAAAGATTTGAGGAGGTTTTGAGTTCGCTTCACGCCTTGGTGAGCAGAAAATGGAGTGACATGGTGATGACTAATTACTCTGGTAACGAGCGACTTTGGAACAACTACTAAAATTTTATCTTCGTCTCTTTTGTATAGGATGCCTTCCCTATCGATAAAGAAATTTCCCTTATCTGCCTTATTAATTATACTTAGACATGTTTCGCCTTCCCTCTGTTCTTTCTTAATTATTTCTAAGGTTAAATCTTCCGAATTTATCGCATTTACCATTCGCGACAAACAATCTGCATTCACGTGTTTCTTGCCTGGTTTATGGACTACTTCAAAATCAAACTCTGCTAAACGAAGTGCCCATCAAGCGAGTCTCGAACTAGGGTCTTTCAAATTCAATAACATCTCAATGCAGCACGATCAGTAATAAAGGTAAGTCTACAGCCGTACAAATATGCTCTGAACTGTTTTGTGGCAAAAACTAAAGCGCAAAATTCTTTTTCTGTTGTACTGTAATTGATTTCTGATGAATTGAATTGTCTACTGGCATAGTCTATTGGTTTCTCGTGTACGATCCTCATCTGAGACATGACAGCGCCTATGGCATAATTACTAACATATGTATTCACAATAAATGGTTGTGAAAAATCTGGATATACAAGAATCGGATATCTAATTAATTTTTCTCTTAACATTTTAAAAGCTTCCTCTTTTTCTGTTCCCCAATTTAATGGTTCATCTTTCTTAGTTAATATCATCAATGGTCTTGCAATGTCTGCAAAATTCGGTACAAATTTCCTATAATACTGAAATAAACCTACAACTCAGCGAACTTCTGTCACATTTTTAGGTCTGGGGAGTTCTCTAATTGCTTGTAGATTTTTCTGATTTGGTTCTGCACCTTTTGAACTTACAACATGCCATAAGTATTCTACACAATCTTGTACAAATGAATACTTAATCGGCTGGATTCGCAAATTTGCTTCCTTTAGCCTTTCCAATACTTTACTCATGCGTTCGGCATGTTCTCTCACAGTACTGCTAAATATTATGATGTTATCAAGGTATACTAAACACTGATCACCTAACAAACCTGTTAGAATGTAATTCTCCATTAACCTCTCAAATGTAGCTGGGGCATTAGACAGTCCAAACGGGAGTCTATTAAATTCATATTTCCCCATGAATGTAGCAAAACTCGTTTTCTCTCTATCACTTTCTTCTAACTTAATTTGGAAGTAGCCACTCGCTAAGTCCAATGTTGAAAAATATTTCTACCCGTGCAAGGAATCTAACGTCTCCGTGACATTCGGAATTGGATAAGGATCCTGCTTCGTAACTTTACTTAACTGTCGGAAAACTATACAAAATCTGATCTTAAAAGAACCGTCTTTATTTTTCTGTTTCAAAATGACTACGGGAAACCGCTTAGGTGATTTACTTTCTGAAATAATATTTGTATCAAGCATGTCATTTAATTGCTCTGCAATTACTGGTTTCAATGCATGCGGTACTCTATAAAGGATTATGCTTTATTGGTCTGGCCTCTCCTGTATCTATCTTATGTTTCAATAAATTTGTGCACCCGAAATTAGAACTATCTTCCTCTTGAAATACATACGCAAACTTCATTAACACTGGGAACATTATATCAAAATCACTCTTACTCAAAAGTTTCAGTTTATCTCTAACAATATTCTCTACCTCTATAAATTCATCTTTATGTAGTTCTGGTAACTGTTTACTCTTCTGCTTCACTGATACACTATTATTTTCCGTGCGAGTTTCACATCTCTGGCTACCTTGAGTCTGTACATAATTCGGCTTATTTATTCTCATTTTATGTGAACTATCAAACATCGGTACCGATATTTCATTTACGCTCGTATTTTCAAAGTTAACTTCTCTGTTTCTACTACTTTTTACATTACTCTGACATCTCCAACTTTTATAATATTTTAAACTTTTATCACATATCAAACTTTTACGACAATTATAACTTTTACGATATGACTAGGGGTTTTCATTTGGAATCGGAACTGCCTCTGCTCGGCATATACTATCTCGGCAGATTTTGGGTACACAGCGACAAAATCTGGCCTGTTCCGTGACCTCACTAACTAATTCATTCACTTTATGGCTAACACAGCTCGAGGGAATTACTGATTCGGAGCCTGGAAGCGAACACTTTTAATCATTGTTTCTAGGGACATCTGTGAGGATTTTCTCCCGTGGTTCTACTTGTGGCGGGACTAAATCACTTTGTTCCGATCCAAGACTTATACAACTTCTCTCGGATATTCGGGGTACGCTATTTACGTATAGTAATCCAGCAACATCACTGACAAGTGTGGCAAATCCTATTGCCGTACCGTTTGGCACGACGAGAACCTCATTAGTAATGTTCACGATTTTTGTCACTGCCCTTATTGCTTTTACTAACGTTCTGTGAGGTTTCCTTGAACCCTCACTGTGAGGTTTCCTTGAACCCTCACTGTGAGGTTTCCTTGAACCCTCACTGTGAGGTTTCCTTGAACCTTCAAATTGACATACCCTGTCAGTAGTCCTCTCGACATGACCGCCTACTTCACATCTCGCTCCTGCATCTTTCACGCGACCAGGACACCATGTACTCTTGCTCCCTTTGACGTGATCGCTATGAGGAACGAAACACTAGGACGCATCCCTTTGAACCGAACAAAGGGGATAACACACTGGTCACTCACCTTCATAAGAACCTTCTTTTCAACTACACAGGTACCCTGGTGGTCGTTCACCCCGTCCTCCAGATTCGTCTCACTGAATCTATTACATGTCCCTATAGAGTTGCTACCCGTACTACTCCAACACTACACCTCGTTCTCCAGGAGGCTCTTATCCATAAGAATTAAGCTGCATATTGCCCTTGCCACACAGATGCTCCTGTATATTCGTCAATGTCGGTTCGATAAGAAGCAATTACGAGTCAGTGTCCCAACCCGCCGTGTGCAAAGCAACATCTATCACTGTCTCCGATTTTGGTGGCAGAATCGTGTGCTGTGTCATTTTCACTTCATTGTATTGATTACCATTCACAGATCCGGATACAAGTTCAGAGATGGCCAGGCTCTCAGCTTGTTTCTGCTGCTCTTTCTCAATTATGCAAGTTATTGAATTATATGTATCTAAAACAAACGTATTTTTGAGATACAATGTCCGTTCTTTCAAGTCGATTCTGTCACAATAACTGAGAAAATCGGTTTCAATTATTCCATCGGAAGGAAGCTCTGATTCGCACACAAGGAACCAATATGGGTAACATTGACCATATACCCACAACTCTACATACTGGGTACCTGCGATCTGGAGAGAGTCTCCAGTTGTGCCTTTCGCTCCTAACTGAGATTCATCGATAATATTCCGGCTGATTCTAGGTTGAACGAGAGATATATCGGACCCTGTGTCAATTAAGAACGCGTGAGACTGACCCTCGACAAGAACTGATACAATGGTCTCTTTTCCCCCTACAAATGTATTTACCGCCATGTGGCGCCCGGGGCTGACACTCGGCTTCTCACGTTTGGGTGATTATTACTTACATTCTCGCTAGTTTCTCTAATGTCGTGCTCTACGTTCCTAGGTACTTGGGCTTGTTGTGGGGTTCCCAAACTTCGTCATTCTCTGATCATGTGCCCAAAACGTCAGCAATTAAAACATCTAATATTACAGTTATTACCTTGTTCTTGTCTGTAACTCAGGTTCTTGGAAGAAACACCTGACCCCGATAAACTCTCTCTCTACTGTTAATGCTGTCAATCGAACCACGGTAACATGAGTTATAACCTTTTCTAAAACCTCTGTTAAAGGAAGTATTTTCGCCACTTCTCGCGTTACCCCGTGCCACACTTATTTGCTGGGAGACTATGTTATACACCTTTCCCCTCCTTTGAGGATCATCACATTTTGTTTTGTGTTTCTGATGCTCCACTGTAACCTCTAATGCTATAGCCATGCGATCAGCTTCGTCCATGGTTTGTGGTAATTTATATCTCAACTACTGACCTACCTTATCTTGTAACCCGTCAGTAAAAGCTGCTAATAACATCTTTTCAGCTTCCTGATTCCAAATTTCCTGTTTCTCAGGCTCATCTAAATGTCGAACTGTTTTCTCACATAATTAACGACACCTATCTGCAAATATCTGCAAATCCTCATTATGTTTCTGCCTAACATCGTGCAGCATGTAATAATGAAATTGCAACAGCTGATTTTCCTCGAATCTGTCGTTCAACTCATCTTTCAACATTTTTAATGTTATGTCCCCTCTTAATCTAAGACATGTCGCAACAAAACGTGACTCTGAACATTTCAATTAATTTTCGCTAATTTTACTTTGTCCTTATCTGAGCGATTTCCTAGGCTGGCTGCGCTTTCTACACTTTCTAGAAAGTCGTGCACCGGTGACGAGCCTTTTTCGCCAGTCCATTTTTCTACTAATGAAACAACTGCCAAATCTTTAACTTGAGCTGCTACTTGAGCTTGTGCTGGTATCGCGTGGGCTAGTTTACGTCTTTCGTCTTCCATGTCACCAGAAAAGTTCTACTACAACTTATTAAAATGTATTCATTCAATGTCGAAAGAGGAATCCAAGTCTTACGATCGTGAGTCCGTTTCTTCGGAGTATCGTAATGAGTACTACCACTTGTAGGTTTAGTTTCATGAATCGTGTTCAAATTGTCTCTCTTAGGAACGGCAATATGTTCCGAACGTGAAGAACTAGTAGATACTTGCTCGCATTTTACGTTCGCATCTCTCGAAGTCGAATGCTCTGTGTTCGCAACTAGGTCAAGCCTTTCTATCTCGAATTATGGATAAACACGATCTCGAGGTATGAACCTCTTCACTGTACGAATTTAAATTCCAACACTACCCGTCCATAAGAATTTTCGTACTTGTATACTTTATATGCAGGAGTCGGAAAAGATCGCTTTGGTTGTCCCTTGAAAGTTATTTCCAGTCCTGAACCTGTAGTTAATGCATTCAACTTAGCACGAAATGGCTCTACTTGAGACAAGTCAAAAGATGTGTGCTTTTGAAAAAAATTATGTATCAATTTATATGAATATTCTTCTAAACCTCTCAATGCCTCTGTACTACTAGTTAAAACTACGTAGATTGTCAAAACTGTAAACTATACTACCTTTCCTTCTTGCCTCTGAAAAATAATAAGCGTCTTAGCATAACGCTTTAGTGCTTTTGCAAAATACAGCAAAGAAGTAGAGCTGAATCCAGATAATTTCTGCAAAATTCAACTGTAACCCAAGTGTACGGTGTTATATCTTCCAAAACTACATGACAATCAATATTACCAGTTACTCTGTTATTCATAGGTCTGTGGACATACTCAACATTAAAACTATATGATTTCCTGCAGTACACGTGTTCGTTATAATCCTGCAAATCTCCTCTTTCACAAACTATCGTATTAGATTCGTCAACTGAAATGCGCACGATCCTAAACGCTTCAGGGCACGTTAAAAAGTCCCACTCTGCAACACTGCTCACCTCAATTACTACTTCACGATTCGCATTCATAACACAACTTGCGAATAAAATAAACCAACTGAATTTCAATTCGTCGGAGGAAAACCTAACACTGTTTTCAACGACCTAACACATATCACCTACAACCTATAAATTTATAACCCTTCGAAGTGGGTTCAGTTACAGCCGTCTGGAGTAACTATCCAAAACGCTGCCACCAGTTTGTGGTGCCCGAGCGGTCGAGGGCTGAGCACAAACACTCAATAAGGAATAATCTAAGTCAATTTAACACTTTTAATTAAATCAAACACTGAAACTGTTACACTTTTAATTATACATTTACTTACTTGGCGATGTAGCGGAAGACGACTTGGGAATTGTTAATATAAAATAAAATAATAACGGCAATGTAAGCAATAACATGATATAACAGTGGTGGTGAAGGAGAGTGGAGTCTGAGCGCAGCTCAGGCGAGTCGTCCCAGACAGGATGTGTAGTCTTTGG
Organism: Dryococelus australis; assembly: GCA_029891345.1. Classification (NCBI taxonomy): domain Eukaryota; kingdom Metazoa; phylum Arthropoda; class Insecta; order Phasmatodea; family Phasmatidae; genus Dryococelus; species Dryococelus australis. The sequence goes on along the minus strand of CM057003.1, from coordinate 117,080,130 downwards.
CGTCCTCTGCTGAAGTCCGGTGTCCTCAGGTCGTGCACGGCATAATAAAGCAACATGAGTGTAGTGGGAGAAGTCTCCATCGACCAAGAAGTCGTGCGTGAGCAGTCTCTCACCAATGAGAAGTCATGGCGAGAAGAGTCGCTAACCAATGAGAGAGCGAGGTTAGGGCGTCAGCCAATGAACTGGAACTTTGCACACGGCCCCAAAGTGTGGTATTTAAATCATGTGACGGGAAAATAGTACGTGATACAGCGCGTGATTCCAGGAGTCATGGGACGAAAATATAGTGAAAAACAGGACGTATTTCCCGTTAAAAGTGGTTAGCAATCGTAGTCACGTGGTGCTGAAGTCACAGCAGGCAGTACTAGAGTGGATACAGCTTCCTGTTGCAGGCACCGCAGAACCTGATAAGTTGCGAAAATACTTCACAAAAATGTTCTCTCTCTGGACCGGAATGCTTGCGGAATGCCCGTGGCACTACATACCATTATTTATGATCTTATTGTTGCAGATATCATGCGTAGTTAAAGAAGAAAAACCCAGAGAGGGAATAGTCACCTAGATGTAATAAAAAATATTATAAAAGCAGTTGTGGTCGAGGGCCATTCAATTCGTCAGACTGCGAAGGACTTTGATATACATTTTAGAAGCATGACCCGTTATTGTCACATCGTTAAAACAAATCAAGCATCACTAAATGAAACATCTGATATCTAGCAGATATCTGTTCCTCCAACATTGCTAACAGCTTTTGGATATAAAAAACCTAGACAGGTTAATGTTATCCCTAGACTAATTTGACTAGTTCTTTTTTGATTGCCTTATATCTTGATGTTGCTTTTTACATTTGAATTTTTTAAAGTAAGCAATACACCTGACCTAGTCAAGTTTTAATGTGTTTAACTCGTTAAATGTACTTTGACCAATTATAGTAACATAGTCATGGTTTTCCAGATCTTCACGGATGAACACGAGATGTTTTTGGCTGAATACCTAAAGAAAGCGGATGATATCTACTATGGTCTGTCTCCAAGAGAAACAAGAAAACTCGCCTACCACTACGGAAAAGTTATTGGGGTTAGTATGCCACAATCTTGGTGTGATAGTGGTATAGCAGGGTTGGACTGGTTCACCAGCCTCCTAAAAAGATGGCCGAGGCTATCCATCAGAAAACCCGAAGCAACTAGTCAAGCACACGTGACAAGCTTTATCCCTACTAACACTAAATTTTTTTTTTTTGAGAATCTACAGAACATTCTATCTCGTCTTCAGTTGGAAAGTGGTGATATTTGGAAGATGGACGAAACTGGTGTCACCACCGTCCAAACCCCTGATCGCATTGTTGCACGTAAAGGCTTTAAACAAATAGGACGAGTCACATCTGCTGAGAGAGGCAGCTTAGTGACTATTGCAATTGCTGTCTGTGATAATGGAAATTCGATTTCACCCTTTTTATATTCCCAAGAGTACACTTTAGGTCCCACTTTTTAAATGACGCTCCAACCGGAAGTGCAGGATCTGCGCATCCCTCTGGGTGGATGACTGAGGTTCAGTTTGTCCAATTTGCTCATCATTATGTTAAACACACGAGAGCCTCAGAAGAAAGGCCAGTAGTCCCATTATTAGATAAAAAAATACTCTCATCTGTCACTTTAGGCATTGGACTATTTTAAAGACAATAGCGTTGAAGTGTGCACTTTCCCACCCCACTGTAGCCATAAACTTCAACCCCTTGATCAAAGAATTTTTGGTCCCTTCAAAAAATATATGAATAGTTATTGTGATACATGGATGACAAAACCACCCTGGTCAAACAATGAATATTTATAATATTCCAGGCACTGTCGCCAAAGAATATAAAATCTGGGTTCCAAAAAAAAAAAAAACAGAATTATCTCCACTTAATGTGGAAATCTTCACAGATCAGGATTATATGCCGGTCTATACAACAGATAGGCCCTATCCAGAAGATCTGATGAGCTTGAACCAAACTGTAGGCCTAATTCCTGAAAAAGACCAGCGAGAAGATGGATACTTAAAAGATCCGGTGCCCCCTTCCTCTGATTCTAATGAAGAAAACAGAATCCCAGACTCTTCACATGCTTCAGAACAGAGTAACGGTACATTCACTTCGGGATCTCTCAAAGACCCGCAATCCTTGACACATGAAGATGTACAGCCGTTCAAGAAGGCTGCGGCCAACAAACAAAGTAACACGAGGGGTAAAAAAAGGACACCACAAAAATTTTGAGTGACTCCCCCAACATGAAGGGACTTACAGATGATAGAGATGCTTCAAAGAAGAAGAAATAAAATATAGAAGAAAATCAGAAGACAGAAAGGAATGAAAAGATCACCCAAAGAAAAAGAAAGAATAAAGAAAAATGTTATTCTCACCGAAGAAAAAAAGCAAAATAATTTCCAAAGTAAAACTAGATGAAGATGAGATTGTCAAAGTTGATGAATGGTTCTGTTTGGTATGCCACAAAGACTTTTCTAACAGCAGACCTAGGAAAGATGGGTGCAATGCACTCGGTGCAAAATGTGGTCCCATGAAGCATGCACTGAAGGAGACACATTATGATATATTTGTGACAACTGTGACTCAGATGATGACCTCCAGTTAGCTTAAATATATGAGGTACCATTCACAACTTAACCAAATGTTAAGGATTCGAACGATTGGAAAATTGGTTTTAATTCTCAGTTTATTATTTTTCTAATCACACTTCCTATTATCTTTATTAAGCTTAGCACATTCTTTAAATGGGTGGTAGAACCCATAATGTTAAATAAATTAAATCATGTTACATGAACATTTGTTCTTATTTTTGTTACATTTTCCTTCGTTTTTCAGTTTGTGCCCAATTACCTCATAGGTATTCTCAACTTGCCCCGCTGTGGGGTAACTTGTCACAGTTTACCTTACTCTAGTTATAGGCTCTTCAAAGACTATAGTATACTGATACATCTTCACAACAACTAACTATCCTTGTCAAAGACTGATACTTTAAGACCATGGTGCTAGGTAAACAAAAACTACCCTTTAAAAAAATTAAAAAATCAAAACATAAAATGTGTGCCAACTAGCCCCGGTCTCCTTACAGCTAATCTGGAAACTGGGCTGTCCAAGAGAAGATGTCGACCATGTGATTCTGTGGCATTTTCTGTAGATATTATTAATCAGAATGCTGTCTGTATTATTTTAGAGTGTTTGCGTTGTTGTGTGGAGAACCCAGCATTTGCCCCAAAAGTAAGGGTAAATGTACTTAGGGTTTACAACTGTAAGGACGAATGCTTTAGGGCAGGCAACTTTAGAGGAAATGCCTGCTGGTATGGGTTTTCGGGACTTGCAAGAAGACACGAACTTTTAGGGAAAACGATTTTTGGGAAAGCGAGGGGCTAAAAAAAACATTTAGGGCCAATGTAGGTGTATATTCTCATGAGGAGAAATGACATTTTGGGGCAAACACCACAAGGGTAAATGACTTCGGGGAAAATGAGGGGCCAGTAAAAACAGCCTTTACTGCAAATGCCATTAGCCAAAGGACGAACCACCATTTCGTGTAATAGATAAATATATGCTGTACTTTTGTGCAATTTGGCATTCCTTCTGCCTATCTCAAAGGTAGCATGTTCTGCTATGGCCAGCCTTAAATCAAGCATTAAGTGGAGAGCAGTGCCATGGCTGGTCTCATCCACACACATCGCCATTTGTCTACATATCCTCACTTAGGTTAAGTCGAAAGTAGGCTACCGTAATAGCTTCATTTCTTTCCCAGAGCATTTATGTCCCCACTATCAGAGACTTTCCCTTGACCACAATCAATTTAATGGCTGTTTTGTGTAATGAGCCTCTTCCTGACTGACCCTTACGATGCAAGTAGATTTTCATTTCAGCACTGTTGTCGAAAGCATATGGACTGTCCTAAAACAACTCCATTTTTCTTTGCTGTCATTTCGGGAAGGCTTTTATCCATGCTACTACTACGAAAATGTAATACAATAAAATATCATCATGATGGTGTTGCAAGGGGTCTCCATCAGCCATCGGTCCAAGTAACCTTACAAGAAACTGTTGCAGGATCTCTCGTTTCTCCAAGACACCTACACTGAGGAGCTGACACCCACGAGTCCCAAATGCTTAAGAAAATTCATCTTGTCATACAAAAAAAAAATTCCCATTTGAAACTGTACCGCGTGAAGATATATATGGTAATACATTTTCGTAATTTTGGAATGTACTACTAAAATTCTTTAAGTATTTTTTTTCCATAAATAAACATATATTTAAAGTAAATTTTATGTATTATCATTTTTTCCTTTCTCCAAGTCTTTCTCTAATCGCGTTATCAAATATTCTTACATCTTTGTTTCACTGCTTTATATGTTTTCAATAAACATTTCAAAATAATTTTGTTAACGATTAATTTTTTATATTTAACAAATAAATTTTACTTAATTTTTACACTTTTTAAGTATACAAATATTTCTTGTGAAATATTTCTTGCTCCAGCTCTTTTATCATAATACTTGTGGCTAATTTCGAAGTATTTTACAACAAACAGAAAATGGAGAGAAGATGATGGTGAAGGTATGGCTCACCTGCTGTTGCCGGCGATGATGAGCGGCTCGAAGGAGTTCCAGGCGAGCCGGGTGATCAACACAGACTTGGTGAGCTCCAAGTTGTGCACGCACACAGGGGCTTGCTTGTCGGCGTTCAAGTTATAGGCGATCACGGCGTGGTCCGAGCATGTCACGAACACTGTGCTGTTGGTCGGCGACCAGCATACATCTCCCACACACACTCCCACCACGTCGAAGCGGAACAGACACTCTCTGTGGACCAAACGCACACAAGCTATGCAACTGGTTCTCGCTACTTCAGCCTTCTGCCCCTCACATCATTCTACTTAACTTATTAAACTGATTGAGGTATATGTACCAAGCCAAAAAAACGCCATTCCAACAGGTACATGATGTTAATTCACCCCTCAGCTTCACTTTCTTGTCAGTGGCAGCAGTATACTGGCTTAAAATTTCTCAGAACAGAATTAACAGAAAACCGAGAGCTGAAATTGCTTGCTATTTTCAAGTTTCCCTAGCACAGAATTAATAAAAAAAATTTAAAAAACCTAAAGTAATTTCTTGTTATTTTTGGAATGTGTGCCCTTTCTGCATCTCAGACTCATGATGTGCTTCATATTTCTGAAGTTCACATGAAGATGATCATATAAATTTTTGTTTCAGGAGGAGCTCATTATGGACATAAATGCTCGTGACAGTAACTGTAAATTCTGCTGGTTTTATATAGGTCATATCAGTAATTATTCATTGATATCATCGAGGTGTAGGTTACCTTTGGCAATGCACAACATTTTTCTTATCTATCTGCACACAAAACAGTGAAACATAGTTTAATTAGATAGTTATCTTGCCCTACAAATTTTCCATTGCCTTACAGGAGTACAAATTTTCCATTGCCTTACAGGAGTGGCATATATATTTTCTTTATGACAAAGGCAATCACTTATACTGGGAAACTTGAAAGAGATTTGATTACATGGCAGATGCTTTACCTCGAATCATTAACAATAAACATGAAAATGTTACAGAAATACTGAAAACCACTGCAAGATTTGTGAGATTATTTTTGTTGAAGTAAGCAATCATATTGACTTTGCTGAAGCAAGATGGCACCTTTTCAGTTAAAATAAGTAAAAATACGAAGAAGCCCTTGCACACCTATAAGGCGACAAATATCCCTTAGAGAACTCCCTCGGTAGAGAGGCTTCAAAACCAAATATACCAGATGTGATGCACGGCGGCCTACAACTGTAAGTTGTTTCACAGAATTATTTGAACGAGATTCCTATAAGACTTGTTGGCTGGTAAAAAATTTATTTATCTATTTTGTAGCAGTAAATGGCCATGTTCTAATGCAAGTCAATAATTTACTATTTGGTGCTTATTTTAAGATATTGTTACATTCTTCTGGGTGTTGCCAGGTTTGTGGGGGGGATAGAGTTTTTAATAATGATACAAATTTTTTTTTTAAATATCTTACTTTATTTAGTAATTCTATAAAAAATTTGGACATTTTTCTACTATCAACCATAATTCAAACAATTACAATATTCTCTGATCCCAAAAAAAATACTGAATCTATAATTTAATTGATCAAATAATGTAAAAGTAGTTATGCTAATAAAACAATGTAGTCTTATTTTCTAGATCAGTTAACTGGCATCAATATGTCAGCCTGTGTGATTTCCCACCACTGCTTCGATTCCCAGGTTAACCACAAACACTGTACTATTTATCTGCGAGAATGATGATGTCTACATGCACATACCCCGACTCATGTCACAACACCTGCTTACTCCGAAGCACCGCTGACAACACATGATTTATAACTCACCTAGGTGGGGTAAGTACTGTATTTATAGTTATGCTGCTTCTTTCTAGATATTTATGCACATAGGCATGCTCAAAATGATCCAAATCGTTGTCCAGAGTGGTGCACATCAGAGTGGTGAGTCGTGCAGACTGCTAGCTTGTGATGGGTGGCTAGAAGGAGGGGAAAATGGACTGCCCGCTCGCAACACATTATGTCTGTTCGTTTCGAACAGACTCAGTATCTTCAGAACCTTCATAGAGCGTCAATCGGTCGATGTGAACAATCTTCGGTTCCGCCCGAGAGCCCCGGTGACAGATCCTAAATACCACATATTTGATTTTCTTTAGTATCCCATAAGGCACCTTCTAAAATTTCTGGAGCTTAGAGCAGTGCATCTTATTTTTATGTGGTTGTATATTCACACCATAGGCCTCCTTCAAAAACCTCAGAAGACTTATGGTAATACTGTCTCTTTATTCTGTCTCTGTTGGTTTGAAGTTCTGCCTATCAGACCCATATATGTCAGCAAGTCCTCGAAGTAGATCTCTGGCACATACAAGGGTAGCAGAATCTCCATCATTTGGCTTTTCGAACAAGACATGTGTGGAGCTCTCTTCCAAATAGCATCCTTGACAGTGTTACCCTGGTTGCTTGTGGACTACTAAAATAAGTCTTCAAGGTGCAATTATATGGTCTTGTCATTGTCCAGTAGTCTACAAGGCAACCGGGATAATGCTATCAAGTATTCTATTCGGAAAAGAGAGAAATTTCTCCCATGGTCCGAATGGAGATCTAGTGGTACTACATAACTCGAAAAGACTTCGTCCACCAGTGCCTCAGGTAAAGGGTGAGCCCTTGGTTTGTAATAAGGATGAATTTAGACCCCTTAGTGAAATTATCCTGGGCTACAACGAGATATCGATTCCTCTGCTCATTACATGGTAATATTACCTATAATATATACTGCTATCTTCTCGAATGGATCTCTAACATTGTACAGCTGAAGGCAACTCCATCCCTTAGTATTTAGTCCTTTCTTTGTTGTGCAGGTATCACACATACAACACCAGATCTCAACATCTTCCTGAAAATGGGTCTAATGGATTATCTATTGAATTTTTTAAGACTTTTATATATGCCAAAGTGTCTGCTTGTTGTAGTTCTATACCTTTAACACTTGTGGGACTCTACATTCTGGAAGAACCAACTGTAAATTCCTATGTCTCCCATTATTTCTCTTCCAATTCATTAAGCACACGCCATTTTTTCAGGTGAGAGAACACCAATGAGCCCAGTATACCTTTACTGTGGCACAGAATGGATAATTCCTGCCATAAAGGTCGGTGATGTAACAACTTTTCGCTCTAATAAGGTGTGTGAAGATGGGTCACTCATTTAGTCTTGCTTGATGGTCTCATCACTTGTTGTACACAATGCATCACCAGACATGAATACATGAGTACTAATCGTGCATGCCATCAGTGAGCCACTGTTCCTCGTTCCTGTTATTTACAGTGATGACAGGATGGACCACATGGTCTTTTTGATAGTGCATTTGCATTATTGCAGATATGTCCAGTACTAATATAATATACCTCTGGATTCTGGAATTTCTACAACTATCGCAATGAATGCATGATCGTTTTGCAAAACAAAGCGCCTCTCGTAGAGATAATGATAGAAGTGTGAATCTGCTTTCACCATAGCCAAAAGTTCCTGCGAGTCACATTGTAACTTTGTTTTGGTTTGTGCAGAACTTTAAAAAAATATTCCAATATCATCTCCTTTCCATCTTGCATTAATTGTAATGTGGCGCCAATACTTAAATCATTGATATCTGTGTCCAAATTAAGTCATTATTTCTTCCGGCGAACCTGAGAAATGTTGGAGATTTCAAAAGCACCTCAAATTTTCTAAAAAAAAATTTCACAATAAGGAAGTAAACAAAACTTCCTTTTGATGTGGCTAAGTCATGCAGTCGCTTGGCAATCATAGAAAACCTGTTTACAAAATGACAGTAATAAGCTTACAGCCTGAGGAAACTTGTATTTCGTCAGTAGTTAGAGGCTTACTTCTTAATTATTGTGTTTGTCTTCTCAGAGTCAGTGTTATTCTATTAGCTGTCACTATATGCCCCAAAAATTAATATTTTTATTAACGAGAAGGAATTTGGTATGTACCAATTTCAATTTAGCTGCAGCTACGTTCTAAAACATTGAGACCATATGCGCTAAGTGTTCTTCAAATGTTTTCTCTGTGACGAAAATACTGTCTAAACCCATATGACGTATACAATTTGCAAGGGAGACATTTTTCCATTAGGCGTTCGAATGTAGCAGGAACATTCAGTAGCCCGAAAGGCATAAATTCTGTATTAGCCGTCATGTTCCCTTTCTTTGTATACATAAAGCATTAAGCTCCCAATCCTACAGGGCTAACAACTTCTCGTGTTTAATGTAGTAAACCATTGCGAATCTGGCAGTCTATGCCAAGCAGATATGAGCATTTCATCGTCACATGATAAAGCTGGCACTAGTCTACTTCTTAACTAGCATAATGAGAGATGACAAAGGGTTAATTTAGGGTCCTATCACATTTAATTCCTCCATCTACGGTATGCAATATTCGTATAACACATATCGTTTGGTACACAGGTGAAAGCAACCTGATTTTTCTTCAGTACTTCAGCTATTTCCTTTTCTTGTCACCACTTTAGGTTCTCTGTTTCCTTAACAATTTTCGCATGGGACTATCACTATAGTCTGATAATGTAGCCTTTGAACCACCTGTAACCATTTGTGTGACTCACTTGCAATTCCCCCCCCCCCCCCTTAAGTTGCACTGTCCAGTTGGACAGGTTAACCAATATAACTGGTAAAATATCGGATATTCGGGAGATCAACATGGCCACTATGTAGCAGTTATGGACGAATCTAGAGTTAGTGGTCGTAACGGCTCAATTGGATTAGTTTCTAAGAACATTGGAAGAACTGAGAAGTAAATAAAAATATTATATAATATCAATTTCGAAGATTAAGTTAAAGTACTACATAAAGCTTTTTTGAAATGTTTACATTATTTATTTATTTATTTATTGCCTGGTAAAATACATAACGATAACTGCGCTCTTATCTTAAATTTTTCCTCTAATCATGGAATGCATTGGATTTGTTATTGAAGAAAATTATAAGGAAATCTATAATTTTGGGGGAAACATTCTATTAGAGTTAGTAAGCTCATTCAAAATAAGATATTTACTTTAAGTGTCACCAAATTAAAAGCTTCAATTTTGTTATTTGTGGACACTTAATATTTGAACATTTTAGATTTCATCTCTTGAACTTTTGAACTTTTCTGAAGGTATATATCGTCTTTAAATGTGGCATTTTTAGGAAGGAAGTTCATTAGACTAAGCAGATGTTGTGATAAATCATTTAAACTGGAAAAAAAGTATATTCCACAATTCTAATAAATAAATATATTAAATAAGAATATATTGTTTTTAATTTCAGAGAAAAGCTTCGGAAGAATCACAAACATTTCAAAAATAACATGGAAGGAAGATTTAGAAAAAATAGTGGTAATTTTAGTGATATTTTTATCGCGTTTGTTCATAAATACAGTTTGATCATATAAACTATATTTTCATTAATACTAAAACAATTTGTTATTGTACTGAAAACTGAATTACATGACAGTGTTAAAAATTATAGTTTTAATAATTTTAAAACGTTGTTGCTATGAAAACTGAATGAGTCATAACATAACCAAATGATTTATGTAGCTAGTTTATGTTTAAAAGGAACAATTTGCACAACTGAAAAAAGATTTTTGCTTTAAAAACTTATCTTCATCTGTATAAAATAAATTTCTGTAAGACCCTGTTTCTTAGACATATATGATCAAATGTTCTTCTTTTTAAATTTTCGACAGGTGTGGAGCGAGTGATTATTAATATATGTTCTTGTGAATTAACCTAGTAGATGGCAGGTTTATTTCTAGTTAGACATCCGTATTAGTGGTAGGAATCTCTAGTCACCCTCCCTTACATTCTATATTACCTATCCATGACCAAGTATTAACTAATTATTACGTTTTAGGTCACTTGCGAGTTGCCATGCTCAGAATCTCAACCTCCCACCACCAATCACAGTGTTCCGTGTCAATATTATAAGGAAACAACTTTCTATGCGAGGCTTAGCATGCGTGTATTACACTAAGCAGCTACTAATTTCCTTTACCCCAAGGATATCTCTCTAGACCAAATTAGTGGGGATAGAATGATCAAGTTGCTAGGTGAGCTTGCTCTTGGGCAGGCCACATAACGACTGGGCCTTATTTACCGTCATAGTTAAATATACCTCGAGAGGGAATTGTAGTCACTTGAATTCGAACGGGTGCTCGGATAGAACAAGCAGTATGCGTGTTAACTCCCAACTTCCTGCCACTACAAACCCAGGCATATCCAGTGAAGGCTATGGCCTCGATAACATCATTATTTTTAGGCCTTCATTTGGGGAGCCTGGTGATATTACAACATTTTGGCGGTGATATTAATGCAGTCTCAAACTCTAAGAAAAGCGTGCGTGGTTATATACCAGAAAGGTATATAGATACAGTTGATAAACTCCACAAGGAAATATTTTGCATAATCCATTATTAGTTTACATTCCAAAAGAAAGATAGGCTCATGCAATCACACGAATGTCTGTCTGGAATAACCCCACACCCCTCCGCCCCAACAACTGTTAAATCCGACAGCCAAATTTCACTAAACTGGGTCTACATACAGTATATAGTAAGTAAATCGTACATATATTAGTTTTTAGTTACTCCGGGTACTTACTAATTTTCAAAATGGTGGCAGATCTAAAATTTAGGCGTGTATGTTATATCTCGTAAATAATTTAATCGATTTAAACTAAATTTGGTACGTTGACAGTGTATGATATAAACATTAAATATAGTTAATGATTGTGTTATTTGAAAGATAGTATTAATTGGAAAAAAATCTGTATATATTTCGGAAACGTACAACTTATTAATACAAAATCTGGTATGTTGACAGTGTATGATATAAACATTAAATATAGTTAATGATTGTGTCATTTGAAAGATAGTATTAATTGGAAAAAAAATCTGTATTTATTTCGGGAAACGTACAACTTATTAATACAAAATCTGGTATGTTGACACTGCATGATATAAGCATTGAATTCAGCAACCAATAATAATACTTGTCTGTCATTTTGTAATGTAGTGTAAATTATAAAATAACGATTTTATGCTCTATCTCGCATGATGTGAGTATTAGATTTAGAAACCAAAAAAGTTATTCGTCTATCATTTCGAAAGAGAGCCTAATTTAAAAAAAAAAAAAAAAAAAAAAGCTAATATTTTACTCTATATCTCGGGAACCATAAACCGATGTATACCAAATTTTGTGCGTTATCAGTGCATGGTGTAAGCATTGAATTTGAAAAATAAAAATGTTATTAATTCATTATTTTGTAAGATAGAACATGAAAAAATATTATGTTATATCATGGTAACTACAGAACCGATACCTGCCTAATGTTGTAGGCCTAGATGATGCTTATTTCTCGAGTTCACCACCTCCTGTCGACTTTTAGCGAATGGCTACGAGGTTCTAACTACCAAAGTAAGTTAATTGCCATAAAAAAATTTGGTTTAAACTCGAACTAATATTTTTTTTTATTGTAAATTTTTTCCATACAAAGGAGGCGGTTTTTTTAGATAAATAAAACATATCATATTTTGAGAAATTACTTTTATTTAGTAATGCACAATATGAAAAAATGCGTTTCTAAAATATATAATCACAGGTATATTAATAGCAATCTTTAGTGTTCACCACTCGATGTCCGCTTCGGCGACCCAGGATCTGTAGCGAGCAGGGAAACCCTACCACTAGACATACGACTATCTGTGCTATTTCAGCAACTTATTAACCAAATACACATATTATGGAAACATTGTAGGCTGAATCTCCTCTGTGGAGAAACCATCATGGATGGGAAAATTATTCAGACCCCGAAAAAGTTAGTCCTTGGAGCACAGTCTCGTATACATAGCACACGAAAGAGTTCGAGAGTACAATTCACTGTGAACCCTTTCTCGAAGATATCTTTCTGTTCGTAGATACCTAGAAATTGCCAACCTTGTCTTTATATCTGCGAGGATCCCTGCTTTTCACATCAGTATACATAGTCCGAAGCAGTGAAATATCTTTAATTTATTCGGGCTTCACGCGAGTGTTAGAATGAACGGTACAATTGTATTCGGAAACGACATTTAGGAGTATATCTAATCACTTGTAGTTGCCATTCACGGCAAAATGCCTCCACATCTTGCCCTTCCGAGTCCTAGTGACTATCTCGATGATAGAATCTTTGAGATTGCTGTACATGGCATTATGAATTGTTTTATTTCTTCATCAGGGCCTTGAAATTTGCATTGTAGAACTATTTGCCCTAGTCGGTTTGTGGATTATATGGGATACATTCTTCAGACAATACATTCGTCATGGCCTTGATGACATTTCATGTATTATTTGGCTTGAAAGGCCTGGCCCATGCGAATTTGCTGTATGCATCGATTACTGGTAACATATATTTGTAGCCCTTGTTGAGCCTGGTATATGGTATCATCTCAACGGATTCGGCTTGAAACAGAGAATTCGTCCAAAATATTATGACCTTCTGACGACTGTAGTTACATTTTGCAGCAGTATGCAGTTCATTGGCGATTCCTAACATGCTCATTGTATGTAGCTTCCCTCCTTCAGTTCTTCGAAAGTTGTCAATTTATCTCATAAGTGAGGGAGTAATTTCCAACCCTTTGCGAAGCGATCAGTACTCGTAGCCTATCGACGAGTTTGTTCTCGTCGTATCAGAATATGTAGTCGATGTTCTTGTCTCAGTCTATCTTCTTCAAATCTTCGCCACTATTCAGTCATAAGCACCCATCTCGGAATAGCTATCTATGTAAAACGCATGTGTGAGTTCGAAAAAAGTTTTGTATTCCAGCAGGTCGGATTCTGTAAACTTTCTGGGTTCCTTGCAAAATAGAAGTTCGTAAAGCCCGGGGGCTCCATGCATCTTGTAATCACCTACTTGAATGATACCAACTCGTAGAAATACTGTTTTATCAGCAACGAAGAACCATTCATCAGTGCGCCTGTATCCACTATACATAATATTATTATTACGAGATATGTACAATCGTAGGTACCGGCCAACCAAAGCATAGGGTGTGTGAGCTTTTTTCCGTCCCTTTTCTTGAGTGGCAAATACTAATTTGACCCATCGTCCCGAGCCATATGCACATCCTCATCACATTTTCGTTTCTATATAGGCTCAGATGTATGGTCAATTTTTGTCTTCATGGCTACAGGTGCACCACTGCGCTCCCTGAGTACATCGAGACAGTTATTTTCGTACAACGCAATGAGTTTTTCCGAAATAATACCATCGCCAGTTTCGAGGGCGAAATGTTTAGCATCATCCTCGGATCGTTTGAATTCGCCAACAATGGGAATTATTCTTCAACCAGCATGAGAGTATTAAACAACCACCATCCTCGTCTTTGTCAAGACATAGATAAAGACTTCTTTGCTCGAATTTCAATATGCTGTAACTCATGTTCGATGGTCGACGATGTACTGATCGAGCCCCTGTTCGTACCTGTTATTATATAGTAGCCAGTCCTTAATGATCGCCAAACATCCATACATGTCTTTCCAGCATAAGTTGCACGGGCTCTTGAAATCTGATAACGTTATGTCCGAATTGACATGGTCATCGCATCAGCACCAATATGTATGCATTTTCGCGAAGCAGTTGTTTAGGTATGTGCGAATAAGTCTGACCAATCTATACAGAGTCAACCTTCGCTAACTTGCATAGGAATACAAACAGCCTTCTTGACGACCTCCATGATACAGAAATAAAAATGTATAAAGAAAGCCAATTTATAAGTTCTTAGGACAGTTCACCACAATGTCTCAAGAGGTACGACCATAGCTGGAAGCGTAATTGTTGATGCACTGATTAAGAACCTACCATTCTAACTACATATTCCTTGACACAAATTCTGCAGGCTGGAAACGAAGATTGCTAAAACGCTGGCACACTGCGACACAGGCATCAATGCACTGTGCGAGACGTGAAAGGAACACAATATCACCTATTCCCTAAACAAGGATCTACAATCTCAACAACTGCAAAGAATATACTTGAGCAAAGCGCCAACGAAATATGCCGCACACCGGATACTGGACTCGGAGAAAAATAGCTGCATGAGGGGTGTTTCAATAATGATGATAGCCAAAGTGAAAATGGACGTAGGTGCAATGAGCAAGCGGTAGTTGCAAGGAAACTAAAGGTTTTGACAGAGGGGGAGGGGGGAAAGCATTCAACACAGTGAAAACATCAATGCCAGAATTTTCGCCAGTGCTTTTGCCAGCATTCAAGGCCCATGGGGGTCTGATCGGAGCCATATGTGGTATCATCCAAGCTGTCAACAGATCAGACTCAGTAGCAACTTTTTGTTGGCCCGACCTTTGGCTCTGGCGTTGGGCCAATGACAGAAAACTTAAGTTGGCCCAACATCAAAATGTCACTCGAGACAACGTTGACTGAACATTTATTTTTGTGTTGGCTGCCAACTGCTCAACTTACATTATTGTGTCAATGAAATATGAATGGTTTTCTGCATACTTTCCTAAATGCTCTTTTTTTTTTTTCAAACATATGCCACATAAATACAAAAACCAAAATTCTAGTTGTTGGCTTTGCATTGTGTGTATATTAAATATCACCAATATGGAATAATAGAAACCCAGCCACTAACTAACGTTGGTATTACATTGGTTATCATAGTATTATGATCATTCGCTTTATAATTCTATTTTCTCTTTCAGAAAGGCTTTCACATAGTCATTTATTCACAGTTAGCAATGTTTTGCGAAGACGTGTTATTACATACATAATGCCAACTAATAAACAACGCTCAGCCAACGTTGGTTAACATTTCTTTAAAATAAATTAGAACACTTGAAAGATTTTTAAAAAGGAATTAATGCTATTATTATTCATCACATACCAGTTCACATTATGACCTCAAATTCAATTTGTTTTTATCGAATTCGAACCCAAATCCTTTAGATTAGCTGTCATACATCATATCCACTAGACTACTGTTACTTGTAAAGGAAATACGTGCTAAAAAATTTTAACATTATGTAAATAAAATTAATAATGTATATATTTATTTAGAAAAATCTGTACTACCCTATAATCGCATAGGTTAAACGAACATTATTATTACTGAACGGACCCAAATTAACATATTTAAAATTTAACTGTCTGAATTAAAAAAGAGAAAAATTACATACTCACCAAACATAAATATTTACTCCGAAATAGTTTACAGCAAAATATCGCAAAGTGTACATATAAATGCAAGGTTGGCTATGCGTATCTTATTCAAATTATCCGTGAAAGCGTTTTGTTAACCATTATAAACAACTATTCCATAATTTTGACAAAACTGTTGGTTATACAACAATGTCCCAATGTACAAAATTCATGTCAATTATTAACTGTTTGTCTAACAATGTGCTACCAACAAACAGCCAACCATGACCATACTAATATATTTTAAACAAAAATAATATGTATTAAAATATTAACTGGAAAGCAAACATCATCGGATTTTTATTCATCCCATACATAATATTGAGTATTGTTGGAAATACGTAAGTTACATAACATTGGCCAAACAGGCAAATAAATCAAAGAAAAAGTACTAATAACAAATTGTTTGGTTTCCAACATTATCCCAAAATAACATCAACAAAACATTAAAAGAAAAAAGGGTCAGTAATGTAAAAACAATCTGTATTAAATTAAATACAGGAAAGGGGCATTGTTTTCATTAAAAATAACTAATCCCAAACTTCGACATTAAAGTGATAGTTGTACAATGTTGGCCCAACTTAAAAATTAATACCAATTACCAACTGTATATTTACCAAATTGTTGCCAATTTTCAGCCAACATTAACCGTTAAATTTAATTTGAAACAAAATCAATAATGTGTTAAAAACCTAAATGTAAGTACACAATAAAAATTATGGTATTTTATTCCATTAATACAATTGAGCATTGCTGGAAATATATTAGTTGCATAATGTTGGCCCAACTAAAAATAAGTACCAAGTACCAAACACCAGAGGATTGGTTTCGAACATTGTCCCAATATAAAACCAACTACCCATAATTTTAAGAAAAATTATCAGTGTTGCGAAAAACATTTTTACTTCATAATATACGGGAAAGGGGAGTTGTTTTAATTGAAAATATGTATTCCCTAACTTTGCAATAAAGTTCTGTTTTTACAATATTGGCCCAACATAAAAATACTTACAGTTTACTAACTGTATGTCTACCCACTTGTTGCCAACATTTAGCCAACCATTCGAATGTTTTCAAAAATGGCTCTTGCGTCATGTTCTGAAATTTTTCTATATAGTGAGGCGTGAATTTAGGTTTTTCTAAGGCATTATATTAATATTTTCAAGAAAAAAAATTTTGTTTGCATATTATGTTGGGCCAACATTGTAGTTATGTATGTTTTCTAAACCAACAAATGGCAATTTTTCCAACCAAATGACAACTGTTGGGCCTACTTATGTTGATACTTAAGATCGAGCGAATGGAAGCAGTTATCCGAGGCCTAATGGCACAATGGAAATATGGAATTTATCGCCATAGGTAAAAAAAAAGACCATAATTGAAACCTATGGTAACCAACTAGGTAACATATGTGAAGCATGGGAAATGTGCATACCATTACGGCTGTTCTGGAAATTCACGTACTCCAACCGAACTGCGATCGTACCTGGAAGGAGCGAACCTGAGATACAACTGTGAGTTGGAGCAGATGCCTATCATGTGGAACTGTGGACACTGGTGTCTTATCTTCCTTATTCGTTCGTACAATAAATTGTATAAAGTGGCTATACTTCGACAAGAAACCACCAGTCTTGCCGATAACACTTACATTGAGGGGCCGAAGCTCCGAGTTGTGTGTGGTACAATTTCCGCCACTTGACCTGCAGGTGGAATGTTGCCTAAGCATTGTCGATTTTTAAAACCTACAATGTGACACCGAACATCAATAACCAAAACTAATATTTACCTCGTGAAAAGCGGTAGTATTTCCCACGAGGTGTTTCTGCCTGTAGGCTCTTATGAAATAGATGACATCGCAAGGTATAGTGAATATTTGCTGTCCCACGACACAGAATTCGAACAACATGGGAATCCCTATATTCGGAAGAGTATCATCACATGCAGCGAAGCATACAGCGAAGATATCGACTTTTAAAAAGCCCGATTATATTGGAACGATCGTGGGGTTCAAGATATGCATCTACGAAGCTGACAAAACACACAAGTCGTCGCGGCCTGTAAATATCTTGCCTGTTAATATGATAGGAATAAACTGCAATTTTTGCCTTTGGTCCCTCCAGGTTTTTAAACTGGTCGTAGCACCGCACAGCATCATTTATATTCCAGTCATCGCGAAGAGAACATGCCAAGTTGTTCTGACAGTCGTCGACTAGCGCGGAGAGAGTGGGTGAACTTTCGAAGCAAAGAAATCACCCTACGCCTGCATCCGAGAAGATGGGAAAAATATTTACTATCACCAGGAGCAATCAAACATACATGCAATCAGTATGTCACAGGTCACCAAAGTGTTCACACAAGCAATCAAAATTTACCTTTGCAGTCCCCGCTTCGAAGTCGATTGCCATGGAAGATTACATAAATATCGACGAGCTGGTCGTTTTTAAAGACAACATTATAAAACTATAACTTATTGCATATCAGATATTCCTGGCATGACTATATACACTACCATCGGAAGTTCGGAAAACCGTCCAACAGCCAGATATCTGCACTCTTCCACGTCAGCCATTCTTCCGATCCTTGCGACGAAATATGGCGGATCCCACCCAGCATCAACGAAAATTTCGAACATTGGTATTCACAACATTATCGATCGCATCGTGCATTTTCTCAATCGTGTCGAGTTGTATCAGTCGCGATATGTGGGCATAACCTCAACGAATAGATCATTACCTATCACTTCTGCCGAATGAGATATGTCTGCAGCCAAGATGGCAGGCTGGGGGATCGCAGATGGCTAGTGTTCCCATATACAGTGCAGGCAAGTTAGAAGTGCACATTCTACTCCCCATGCTATTGGAATTCGCCGAAGACTACAAACGAATAATCATCAATTCGAAGCAAGAACTTGTGCTGCTCCTAGCCAATATGCATGCAGACAGCTTCATGAGTACGGGAGAAAACATGGAGGCTGTGGAACTAAAGTTACAGTCTATCGAATGGATGCTGCCTCGTGTGCAATTGATCACTGCTGAACACATACAAATGTTGAAGAATGTGGAAGATGGCAAAAACACCTATATGGTTTTCCGGTATTGGAGTCTCGAGATCAACCCTGGGTTATCCACAAACCAGTACATCAACTAGATAGTGAAGTTCAGCTTTGCTTCTGACCAACTGAGGTACATAATCATTGGACTACAGACTGGAAGACAGCACAATGTGAGAGTGAACTGTTCACACTTTGATACATGTAAAATAGGAAAAGCAAAAATATTGGAATAATGAATGCTATCCATATGTGGACATGAACATGAACTTTTTAGATGACCAGTACCAGCTGGCATATCAAATATACACTCAATTCCATAATGCATATTATGGACGCCGCAATTCCTGATTCTGGCCCTCATACTTTCAAGAGTTTGGCGCTGTTCATGGTATTCGATGTCAGTAAACAGGGTGCAATTGACTGCAGGATCGAATTCCCTGTGGATGGAAGTATTCCTTCACATACATTCACTTTCTGCCTGATACTTCACAACACGCTCGCATCGTAAAATTGCCGAGGGAAGACCATCAAAATACTTTCGTGAATGCTGCAGAGGAAATAAATACGTTAGACCATACACAATATCGGTTTATTCGTCGTCGAGCATAGACATCATTAGGATGTATTGTAATCTGCAGAGCTTCCAGAGCCAGAGTGGCTTCGTGCTCAAGGAGATCGCAGTGTCCTACGATGACGATGGTAAGATGTGTACATTGTTATGTCGGTGTGAGTGTGCCTTCAATTACATCGTCACCAGAGCCCGCCCTATCATTTAAGTAGAAACCAGGGAAGGTGGTTGCTGCAAGCAGGGTGTGTCTCGCCAAGCGCTGGTAAGCGACAGCCCTCACTGCCAACCAGGAAGCAGGCGGATTACAACATGCGAGGTGAATATCGGGCATTACGGACTGGCAGGCGGCGTCTTTCTCCGTCGTGACGCCGACCAGAATGGAGGACCCCAGGATATCACTGTGCCGTTTGCTGTAACCCCGCATCACATAGATACAACAGCCTCAGGACTCAACGCTAGGTGGGTCAAGTTCAGTTAACTTCAGGCTTTCATTAGATTATCAGAAATATATACGAAGTGCTCCGCTGATAATATATAGCTTCTTATAACATTAATTTTCTGTTAACACAATTATAATCCAGCTTTATTCCAGACAGTCTTCCGTCAATCTACCTATTAGCTCTACCTCTGGCTATAGTCCATATCGTGTATTTATACCATAAACCCCCTAGCCCTTAATTACAAGTATGGCCACGTAGGTGTACTTTGTAACAACATGCTCTTTACGTCCCTCTTATTCAAAGAAACTGATGGACGAAAAAAAACAAGAAAACAAATGCCTGGCTGACCAAGTACTACCACAGACTGGAGTGGGATGAAGGCGTGATACTGTACCATCACATGGGAAATGTGCTGCATGACTTGCAGATGCAGTACCCATCATAAATAAACCCATTTATGTGACCGGGCCCAGGCAGAAAATGTTTTGAGCTACTTGCACAAAAACGAAGTCGGTAATGATTGTCCTTCTTTGTGGTATGTAATGAAACTTTATACCCTAAAAAAAATTCATACATACTTTCTGCACGACAAAGAAAACCATTAGTTTGAGGCGGTTTAGTTTGCGGCAACACAACGTAGCTTTAATTCAAAGAGAAATAAATGTTTTATTTCTACTTTTTTATCTTATGGCAATATATTTTTTATATCAAAAGAAGAATTAGTTCTTTGGGGGGCTTTTGTTTTCAATAAAGAAATATTACTTTGTAGCAAAGGAAACAGTTCAAAGTAAATGTCATTCTGAAGTTCGGTAATCCTCCACGCCCCTAATTTCAATGTTTCCCAGTATGTCGCATTGTATTCTGGTTCAAGTTACTACCTACAATAAAATGCCTATCAAAACTAATTCGAATGCAAAAAGACGACGTGGTCATGTTGGGCAGGGCAATTGTGTGGGTTCGAACCTCGGAACTGCCCCAGTTTGTTTTGTGAGTATTATTTGGAATATTTGTTACTTCTCTCTTATTTTAAAATTACGTTTTTTGTCAGAGCCAACATATTATTTACAGTGTAATTGACATTATTACAAAAGTGTCTGCGAACTACTTTAACGACAATGCAAGTTTATCGTAGTCAGAGCTGTAGAGAACAAACAAAAATTATGTTCGTGGTAAGGCTACATTACAGTGGTTCATATTTAAACAAATTTTACTTTGCGGCAACAAATTCCGTGTTGCAGCAAAATATTCGTTTTTACAGTTTGGTACAACGAACAGCATCGTAATGTATGCGATAGACCAGATCTTGTCTGTACATATATGGGGAGAAATGTGCAGCTGTTACGCAAATGGCGTGCTTCATCCTTCTATGGGAAATTGGCGGTTTGTAATTAGGCACGAAACCACCTATAGGTTAATTCCGAAGAACAGTAAAAAATAGAATAACTGAGACTATTTTATTGTGATATGTCATGCATGATCCTATCCGTCCAATAAATTGAGTATAAAATCCATTGGTTATTTTTAAAACCCCTGCTCATTAAAATAACGTATTTTCTTTTAGAAAATTCAAAATTCTTAAATAAATGCTACATAACGTATTGTTACTTGCTGCAGCTGGCACCGGCACGGTGGCCCGCGTCGTGTTAGGTGACCGAACTCGCCCTCCCATCTTCCTGGAACAATGCTCTCGCGGCCTGTTACATCCCTTCTGGGAATCCCATGAATACTGACAGTGGCGAGACTTGCAGGCGTCACAGACCTCCTCTCGCCTGCTAGAGATTCCGATGCGTTTAGCGACGACGCAAGAATGTTCTGGTGAGACTGGCTGGCCCGCGAGTTGCGGAAATTTCTGGGTGATGACGTCCTATATATATATATACTGCCGCTGCCCAGCGGTCGGCAAACTTTGACGGAGGTCACCTAGCCAAGTGTGCACGAGCGAAGTGAAGTGTGGACGACGGCAGGCGAGTAGTTCGTGCCGTGAATGGACGAGATGGTGTGAAACCGTCGAGTGAATCCTACTGTGCGTGAGGGCGCTTGGAGGACTCTAGAGCGGCGACTGGCGGGACATTGACTGAAATGAAGTGGGACTGAATTGAAGTGCAATACTGATGATTTTGTAGTAAATATTCGAACTGTCAAATTTGGACGCATAAGTTATAAAATAATTGGATATGTTGATACACTATCTATGGGGACTGATCTTTAATTATTTAATTTCATTGATTATGTTTCAGTAATTATAAATTTTATTAATTGGTGTCAGTTGTGAACAGTTAGTGACATCCATTTCTTGTGAGAAGTTGAGTTGAGAGAATTTTTGCTGTAGCTATTGTAAATAAAATTTAGAAATTTATAATTAATTATTTTATTTGATTAAGACCTCCATCTCTTAACGAATTTGGTTTAACTCAATTAATTTCTAGAGAAATAAATTGAAACACTGTGGTCAGAAGTGGGATGGAAGCACTTTATAAAAATAAATAATAAATTTATTGTAATTAGTATTTGTAAATATCACAATATTAGAGCAATAAGCCAAGGTACTATTTATAAATTTTTTAATGCTAAGTAGGAAAATGTAAGTAGCCGTGGAAGCACTCCGCAATTTATTCGAAGGTTTAAGTGGTCAGATAATTAGAATAATGGATATTTTAAATAATCAGATTAGTAGTGTAAATGAAAATGTAAATACTAAAATAGACAGTGATAGTGAATATGAAAATAGTCAAATTATTAGTGTTAGTGAATCTGTAAATAGTCAAATTATTAGTGTAATTTAAGTAGTAGACAAGAAAATAGACAGTATTAGCAAAGTATTAGACGAGAAAATATACAGTGTGAATGAGAATGTAGACCGAAAGATAGAAAGTCTAAGCGAGTTAGAGAATAATAAAATAGACTGTGTGGACAAGAAAATTGATAGTGTGAGGGACAGTGTGAATTAAAGGATGGAAAGTGTTGAGCGAGAAACAAAACAGAAAGTGATTGCCCTCAAGCAGGAATGGCAGGAGTTCTTGCTGCAACACGGGAGACAACATGCAGGGGTGGAAGAGCAGCCGAGTTCGGTCACCTCTGAGACGACGAGTGAGGGCAGCGAGAAGAAGATATAGGTCGCCACCAATGTAGCCATCGCAGGGGAGACGCAGCAGTTCTGCAGCGTGGGGATGCCCCAGCCAGGAGTGGGTAAAGGCGTCACAATTAAGGCCGCCTGCTACGACGGACAGACACCTTGGCGCGAGTACCAGCACCATTTCGAGATCGTTGCCACCCTGAATGGCTGGACTGAAAAACGATCCGGCGACCGGTACCTACGGCACGCCCATCATGCCCAACTACTAAGCCGCATCCAGCGACTCGGCGAACCACTGCAGGAGCTGTGGCAGGACATCGTGAGGCTGTCGCACCTGTCTCTGGAGGGATTCTCGGAAGATGCACGAGATGTCATCGCCGTCGGCTTCTTCGTCGACGCTATCGCTGACACCGAGGTGCGGCAAGCTGTGCGGTTAGCTGCTCCTCACACCATGCAGGATGCCTTGATCCGAGTACTAGAAGTGCACTAAACACGACAGTCATCAGTGCCCCGACGTCCAGAGCAGGCAGTGATGCTTGATGAAGGGGAGGATGACAGCGTCAAAGGGATATTGAAGGACTTGCAGACGACCATGAGGTACATCGCCTCCAGGGTACGGACTACAGAGACTTGCCGTCCCAACCCCAACGGTCGGAATGTTGGACGTGTGGACAGCCGGGGTACCTGTGAGCCAACTGTCCTCGGCAGTAGCAGCCAGGGAGCAGGCGCCAAGGGGCAGGTGAGAGTGCACTGTCTTCGGGAAACTTGTAAACACTGGTCTTGAGGGGCAGAGGTCGGTTTTTACTGGAGAGAAGGCCCTAATGCTTTTGCAAGTGCGCTCAATGAAACAAGACTTCAATGCCATATTGGTGGAGGGGAGCTGTGATTATGTTTCTTGCCATATGGTCATTGGCACAGGAGCGACTATAACAGTGGTAAGACCGGACATTCTTGGGCCTTCCCTCCACCGGTAATCCGATAATAGCATCGTTCACTGTTATTTAACTACAGTAACGGGTGAGACCACACCAGTCAAAGGCAGGAGAAGGGTACCCATACAGCTCGGTAACCTTGATATAGAGTGTGATGTATACATAGCAGAAATAGAGGACGAATGCATTTTGTGTCTTGATGTATTACGTAAGCTGGGGTGCTCTATTGATACTTGACTGGGGGTATTACGTGTAGGTAATACCGAGTTGGTAGTGTCAACATGACGAAATTTATCCTCGCCAATGAGCTGCCCAGTAGTGTGTAATCAGTCAACTGTGCTCCCTGCTTCTAGCGAAGTTGTTATTCCAGGCAGATACTAGGGAACATTTGTTAGGCGATTGAGCATAATAGAGCCAGTCCAGAAAGGTGGCATTTTACCAGACAGTGTCATTGTAACCAGGACATTGATTTCTTCAAAATCGAACAGCTTGACTGTTAGGATGGTTAATTTGTCTGACCATGCTATCAGCCTTGAAGAGGGGGCTACAAAAGGATTTTGCAAGCAGGTACCACAGGTACTTCCAAATGTTCCAGAAGCTTCACTGCCACAACCTACTGAATTTCCTCTCCCAGATTCTCTAGGGATACTGCTGACAAGAACAAGATAAAACCTCAAATGGCGACAGGAATGGGCAGTTTCAGAATTGTTACAGAGAAATAGAGGCGCTTTCTCCTGCGAGCACAATGACTTTGACAGAACTAATGTTGTATGCCACCACTTCAACACAGGGGATGCCAGACCAACAAAGCAGCCACCAAGGCGACTACCACTAGCTTCATATGAAGTTGTTGGCGGTATTCTGAAAGAGATGAGGAATTTAGATGTGATATAGCCATTAGTCTGTCCATGGTCTTCTCCCATTGTGCTTGTTAAAAATAAAGATGGCCCTATTAGATTTTGTGTTGATTACAGCTAGCTTAAAAATGTGACCAAGAAAGATTCTTACCCACTCCTTAGGATAGACGACACCCTTAATAGCCTAGCAGGCTCACAGTGGTTTTCTACTCTAGACATGAAGAGCAGATATTGGCAGTGCGAGGTGGCCCGGGAAGACAAGGAAAAGACTGCCTTTCGTGTCCAAGGGCAACGAACCTAGCAATTCAAGGTTATGCCCTTTGGGCTATGAAATTCCCCTGCCACCTTCGAACGACTAATAGAGAAATTCCTGCCCTTGGACATTTGTTAGGTGTACCTGGATGACATTGTGGTCACAGGAAGAACATTTAAAGATCACCTGGCCCACTCAGATTCTGTGTTTCAGAAAGTGACTGTGGCCAATCTGAAATTGATTCCCAAGAGATGCCACCTTTTCCAAAATAATTTTTTTTTCTTGGGCCATGTTGTATCGACCCAAGAGATTGAAACAGATCCTGAGAAGACCAGAGCAATAAGAGATTGGCCTCTACCAAAGGATAAAACTGAAATTCGAAGTTACCTAGGATTATATGCTTACTAAAGTCGAATTGTGCCCAGGTTCGCCACTATCGCCAAACCTCTACATGAATTGAGTGAGGCAAAAAGAAAATTATATTGGACCCCAGAGGGCGAAATTGCTTTCAATAGACTAAAAGGAATTCTGATATCTTCCACAGTACTGGGCTTCCCGAGTAGAGAGGGTGAATTTATTCTGGATATTGATGCTAGTGATGTTGGAATCGGAGCTAAATTCCAGGATGGAAAAGCGCGGCCATTGGAATACTCCAGTAAGATGCTACACAAGCCTGAGAGAAAATACTGTGTGACACGCAGAGAGCTTTTGGCAGTGGTGAAGGCGATTGCACATTTTCATCCATATCTTTATGGCAGACACTTCGTCCTAAGAATTGATCATGCTTCATTACACTGGCAGCTAAATTTCAGGAATCCCAAAGGTCATACAGCCCGGTGGATACAGCACCTGCAAGAATATGACCTTGAAATACAACACAGGTATGGAAACCTTCACAGCAATGCAGATACACTCTCCAGGAGACCATGCGAACCATTCTGTCGTCATTGTGAATCCCAGAAGGAAAATGTTGGTGTTTCGTGGAAAGCAAGGAAAACAAGAATTCAAGGCCCTGTATCTGGTGATGGGTCATCTACATGGGATGAAAAGAACATAAGAAATGGTCAGCTAACTGACCCCATCTTGCTCCCAATATTGAAGTGGAAGGAAACCGGACGGCGACCGAGATGGGAGGATATATCTAGCCTAGGTGTGACATTCTAGGCATACTGGGTACAGTGGAAATCCCTTGTTATAAAGAATGGTGTGCTTTACAGGAATTGGGAAAGTAACGATGGGAGAGAGTAATTTATAATTGTTGCTATCAGAGTGCCGAACCCAGAAGTGCTAAGAGAACTGCACAACACAGCAGCAGGTGGTCACTTCGGTGTAAACAAGACACTTGACAGAGTCCGCATGAGATTCTATTGGCTGCATTGTCTGCAGGACGTTGAGAAGTGGTGCCGTCTTTTTGATGCATGTACTGCAAGGAAGAGTCCGAGGGTTAAGGGATGCTGACCCCTCCAGAAGTACAATGTTGGGGCCCCATTCGAGAGGATGGCAGTTGACATTCTCGGTCCCCTACCAATCACTGAGAGGGGGTGTAGATACCTTCTGGTAGCACAAGACTATTTCACAAAGTGGCCCGAGGTCATACCGTTGACAAACCAAGAGGCACGCACAGTAGCTGATGCTCTCTTAGAGCATGTTTTCTCCATTTTTGGAGTGACACTGGAGCTTCATTCGAATCAAGGAACAAATTTCGAAGCAACCATTTTCCAAAAAGTAACGAGGATTTTAGGAATGAAGAAGACCCAAACCACAGCATTACACCCTCAGTCGGGTGCAATTGTTGAGAGGCTAAATCGTACCCTGGAACAGTATTTGGCTATCTTCGTAGAAGATAATCAGAGGGATTGGGACTTCAAGGTACCCTTATACTCCTTGCATGATATCATAACATATGGCCGGCCGACGCTTGGCTGCTATCTCAGATCCCTTTGCCTCAGACTTGCCAAATATATTCATTGTCAGTGACCTTGACTTTTACAGGTGACCTTAGCCTTAAGCCCATGCCATTGACATTAAACAGAAAAAACGCTAAAAATCAGCCAAAAAAAATTGAAAAATCGAAAAAAAATTTCAAAAATCAAGGGAAAAAATTACACTTAAGACTCCGACCACCATGTTGGATACTACCAGTGACCTGAATCCCAACGATCTCAAAAACAAAAAAGGGAGAAAAAATTGTAAAAATCGTATCAATTCATAAAAGTCGGATAGCATATTACAATACTGACTATGCCCTAATCTTGAATCGGGATGACCTAGACCTTAACCCAAGACCTTGACCTTGGATGTCCTTGAACACAAAAATCACAGAATTGTTTTATGAATGTCCAGAGAATTATAAAAACGACTGAAAATTATTTTTAAAATATATAAATCTAATTTAAAAATTATATTTACATTTTTATTTTTAAAATGTAAATTTTGAATGTTCTGGCTTAGAGGTGTCGGGGTGACTGAAGTCGACAAGCCGCCATGTTATGACATAACGCAACCACCATATTGAATTCAAGTGACCATGAATTTAACACTTGAACTTGACTCCATGAACTAAACCTTAAACCTAGAAAATCCCCAATAAATCTAATAATTCCTTAAATTTCTAAGAAAAAATCTTTAAAAATGTATTTAATAAAAATAATTAATTATAAAAGAATGTTATAATAATTTATTTAATAATTCTGTTAAATTTATATATAGATTTATGTATAATCTTACGTATATGGAGTTTCCATTAGCACCATGTCCAGCAGACAACTGGCTATTATAGGCCATTCACTATTAAGTGAGCACTTTTGAAGCCCTAGTAACTTTTTTCTTTCAACAAATTTATATCCTTCTTCCACTTGTAAATGTAAACCCTGCCATGCGAGTAATAAACATAGTGTATAGAGTCACCATACCGAAAACCATAAGTCCGAGCCCACAATGAATTGTATTTATTGGTTATTATGTCTGATGAAACAGCTTCAAGAAGTGCTCACTTTACTGTGAACGGCCTATACAAATGTTTCTCATTGGTTACTTAGTCGAATCCCCTCCACTCCCTTAAACAATATTTCTAATTGGTTGATAAGTTGTGAGGCTTCACTCCCAGCATGGAACATATTATTTATCGATTTACCCACCAGATGGGCTATCGATTTAGGACTGGTGTTTTTGACCTTGACATTGAACTCAAAAGAATCGAAAAATTACAGTCCATAAAATAGTTTTTTTCTCACTGGACACGACAAGGGTTCCATACCGACAAACCATACTAGTCATCGACTGAATCCACCCAAGAATAAATCCACCTACGACTGGTTCCTGGCAAGACTGATTAAGACAAAGACTAGCTACTGGCGAGACCAATTCCTGCAAATCTAAATACACCACCCACCTATACAAGTGATGACAGAAAATCTGGAAAAAAAATATCTAAGAGTATAGCAAAGTAACTTCTTCCCTCAAAATCTTTGCAAAACATACGCAAAACATTTATACCACAGTTGACCATAACAAAAGGTCATAATAACTTGACGAGCCAACTTACAAGTTCTTCCAACTAGTAGCGAAAAAATTCTCAATAATAATCCTCTTATTTCTTTCGTTTGCCATATATGGATCGAACAATAGATCTTCTCCTGCACATGCTCACATAAATTTGATCTAAAACCGACTCTAGTAACCAATTGTTTACACTACTGCATTAATTCGCATTTTGGAGAAGCAGAAGGGGTGGTAATATAGTACGTTTATACTATATATAAAGAAATTTAATCTATTTATTATGTTTTCATACAATCTTTCCAATTTATTGTATGATTCATTACATATCTCAGAATTTTGCAGATCTTGTATAGTAGCCAACAGTCTCATCTGATATAACGCCTATCCTTCAGATCACAGATGATTGAAGATATCTCAACAATGCACGAGAGATCCCCATGTTTTTGCAGGTCAATCAAAGATCTAAGTCTATCAACAAGTTCATTCAGGTCTTCGGAAAATATATAACGACCTTTCTTGACGACCTTCTGCCTTCTTCACACCGCTTGTCGAAGGAAACTTGTGGGTGAAATGTGTAGAAACATCGAAAGAATCATCATCGTTCTCATCAGATACTTCATTAACACTGTCGTCATATTCATTATCATTAATGCCGTCTTATTGATCGTCTTAACCTCCTGTTTCATCCTCAATATCAAGTTTACTTTCCTTTGTAGGAGTGGCATGCCCGCCATCAGTATATACAGCCGAACAGCGTGTATTTTGAAGTTCGCTAACTTCATAAAAACGTCTTGCAAGAGCACATTCCACACATACTGACTCTACCATGCCTGATATATCTCACATTACATCATTAGCAATAACTGTCTCACAAAAAGCGTCTGCAGAAATAGTACCCTCCGGTGAAGCAGGGGGTATTGACGGGATCACTTTCTGGCTCTCAAAAGACGAATTGTTGGAGTTCTTGATGTGGTCCTACAATATATCACCTTGCATAAACTGTGTTTGGCTATAGTCGTAAGGCTTCAATGCGCCAAAAGGACTCTTTTCAAAGGTGGTTCTCTCATGTCGCCGAGCATGGTAGCTTATGTTGGAGATATTTCCACAGTAGAAACACTTTTGCCATATAAATTTCCAGCACTGGGAGAATATACATCCATATAGGTAAGCTCTAAAGTAGACTTTGTACAATCATTGGCTAATAATATATTCATGAAAAAACTGAAGTTATTTTTACAGTAGCAACATGTGTATCTACTTGGTCTATCTATTGCTCTAAATATATTTACTTGCTAACATATTTCATAAGTTAGATTTAAGCATATCTACGAATCCATTCATCCAGATAATTTATCTTTTTCCTTGATCAAACTACCAAGCAGTTACATCTTCAAAAGTTTCTTTCAGGCAAGTTCTTCACTCAGCTTGAAATTATGTTTTACGATTGACCCATCTTGATCTGCAAAATGACACAGCTTACTCCGCAATTTGACCCACCTTGCTCTGTAAATGGCCCATTTTGCTCCGCAAATGACTCATTTTGCTTCGCAAATGACTCCTGTGGGAGGAGTCATTTGTGGAACAAAATAGGTTATTTGTGGAGCAAAATGTGCCTTTTGCAGGGCAAAATTGTGTCATTTGTTGAGCAAATTGGGCACTTTTGGGGCCAAATGTGTCATTTGCAGAGGAAAAAGGTCATTTACCAAGCAAAGTGTGTAATTTGTAGAGCAAAATTGACCTTTTGTGGAACAAAATGGGTCACTTGCGGAGACAAATGGATCCTTTGCCAAGCCAAATGTGTCCTTTACTGAAGAAGATGGGTCATTTTTCGAGCAATATGGGTCATTTTAGGAACAAAAAGTGTCATTTGCAGACCGAAATGGGATATTTGCAGAGAAGAATAGGTCATATATGGAGCAAGATTGGTCATTTTCAGATCAAGATTGGCCATTTTCGGAGCAAGATCGGTTAGTTTGCGATGCAAGATGGGTGATTTTGCAGAGCTAGTTGGATAATTTGTGGAGCATGAATTGGAGCTGCAGGAATAAATTGTCTCGATGAAACTGACGAAGAAGTAACTGCTTGGTAATGTGATCAAGGAACTAGATAAAATATCTGGATGGATGGATTTATACAAATGTACATATCTCACTGATGATATATATTAGTATGTGTATATATATAGAGAGAGAGAGAGGGGGGGAAGAGAGAGAGAGATAGATAAAGAGAGAGAGAGAGGGTAAGTAATAGCTAGGCCAATTAGATACAGAAGTTGCTACTGTAGAAAGAACTTAAGAGTTTTCATGAATATGTAACAAGCAAATGAATGTAGGAAGTCTAATGTAGAGCTTACATCCATGGATATACCTTCTCCGACTACTGAAATATTATATGGAAAACAGTGTTGCTACTGTGGGAATAACTTCAACATAAGCTGCCATGCTAGGCGACATGAGAGAACCACCTGGGAAAAGAGTCCTGTTGGTGCATTGAAGCATTATGACGATGACCACACACAGTTTATGCAAGATTATATATTGTTACATCAAGAACTGCATCCATTCGTCTTTTGAGAGCCAGCAAGTGATGCCGTCAATACCCACTGCTCATTCGGTGGGTAGTAATTCTGTAAACGATTATTATAAGACAGTTAATGTTAATGATGGATTGAGAGATTTTCGAGGTGGGGTGGAGTCGGTATGTCTGGAACGTGTATTCGTGAAGTCGACGAACTTCAAAATAAACGGTCGTTGGCTGTAAATACTAACGATGACTATGCAATTCCTACAGAGAAAAGTAAATTTGAAAATGAGGATAAAACAGGAGGTGAAGACGAACATTAAGACAGAACTGATGATAGTAACTATGACGACAGTGTTGATGAAGTATCTGATGATAACGTTGATGATTTTTTCTACATTCCTATACATTTCACTAACAAGTTTCCTTCGACAAGTGGTGTGAAGAAGACAGAAGGCGTCAAGAACGCTAGTTATATATCTGCGGAAGACGAGAATGAACTTATTTAGAGACACATATATTTGATTAACCTGCAAAGAACATGGGGATCTCTCATGCATTGTTGATATATATATATATATATATATATATATATATATATATATATAATTGTCGATGAGCTAATGGATATGGGTTATATCAGAAGATACTCTTGGCTACTATTCATTATTTGCGATAATTTGAGAAGGATAAACATCAAATGTATACAATAAATCGATAGAATGAATAGAATAAGTAAAAAAAATGCAATTTATTCATACTTAGTTATGTGATTTTAATTTCTTATACAGCCTCTTCCGCTTCTCTGGAAGATTTACTTTATTCAGTAGTGTAGAATATCGATTACGAGTGTCAATTTGAGATAACATTTATATGAACTTGAGCAGGAGGAGGGATATGGTTCGATCCCTTTAGCGCGATCAAATGAAACAAGGGGAATATTTTTTTGAGATTTTTCGCATATAGTTGGATGGAATTGTCGGTTGGTTTACTGAGTTAGTATGGCCCTATGGTATGGTCAGCTGAGGTATAAATAATTTGCAAAGTTTAGCAAGTATTTTTACCGAAGAGTTTAGTTACGAGATTCATAGTAGAGACATTTCTAGAGATTGTCCATCACCGTGTATATAGGTGGGTATTACGGCAGCTTGTTCACGTCGGTTGGTTTAGTCAGTTTTGCAGGAACTGGTCTCGTCAGGTACTAGTCTTGGGCTCAATCAGTCTCGTCAGGAACAAGTCTTGGGTAGAGTTATTCTTGGTTGGAGTCAGTCGATGACTAGTACGGTTGGTCGGTATGGCCTCTTGTTGTGACCAGCTAGTAATGGACAAATGGATAGACTGTGATTTTGTCGATTTTTCAATTCTCATGTCAGTGACGTTAAGATAAATTACGACAACAAACAACAACCCCACTGACAGTAAAATATATCATTAGTACACTAGCATCACATAGGTGATAAAGAGTAAACAAATGACAAACAATAAAAGCAAAAATGGAGGGTTGAGTGTATTCGACAGAATGAGCAAAGGTGAGCAGGTAGGGGAGATTAATGTTAATACAATGAGAATCATTACTAGTGAATCGAACGAGCTTGAGTAATCAACAAATAAAATACACTGGTGGGGTTGAAGTGAACACAAGCAATCTACCAATAGTAAACATCGGTGGAGCAAGTGGAGGGGAACCCACTAATTACCTAATAAGAAAATTTGGCGAGGGTCAGTTGTCTGCTGGATATGGTGCTGAGGGGTCTTTCGGAAATTGTAGTTTTTTGAATAATTTTTTAAATGAATTCTTTAAAAACGTTTTTAATAAATGTTCCCTAATTTTTTATGTACACATTTTTAAAAACATTTTAAATATTTGTTTAGAATTTCTGAGTTTTTTTGTGTTCAAGATCATTCAAGGTCATGGAGTCAAGTTAAAACCTTAAGTTGAATGTAACGGATGCAATATGGTGGTTGTGTGACGTCATAAAATCGCGGATGGTCGGCTCTAGTCCCCCATCCTCTCTAAGCCAAAACATCAGAAACGTAATTTTTTGAAAATAATTTTTATATTATTAAATAATTGTCAGTAATTTTATATTTTTAGAAATACTTGAAACAAGTTTGCAATTTTTTGGGTTCAAGTTTATCTGAGGTCAAAGTCTTGGGTCATGGTCACCCAGATCCAAGGTGGGGGTCGTAGTTAGTAACATAATATGCTAACCGACTTTTATGTACTTATGCTATATCTTACAATTTTTTTTACGAATTTTGGTTTTCAAGTTTATTGCGGTTAAGGTAACTGGCATCCAACATGGTGGTCGGAGACACCAATGTAGTTTCTTCCTCGATTTTAAAATTTTTTCTCTGTGTTTAGATTTTATGTATATTTTTGCCGATTCTTTTGTGTTTAATGTCATTCAAGGTCAATTTCAAGTTCGCCAACATAAAATATTATGGCGGTTGTTTATGTCACAACATGGTGGCTTGCCGGCGCCTGGTTCCTATCCCGGATTCCATTGCCTCAGACTCGCCATTTATATTCTACTGATACACTCGTGCCACCAAAGTGTTTAAAATTAAAACAATTAAATTAAAAATGGCAGCCTCCAGCAATGTATAAATAAAAGACAAAAGAATAAAACCAATATGGCTGCATTCAACAGAATAAACGACAGAGAGGTGATGAAGGGAGATTTTAAGACAATGTGATTAATTGTATGTGGGTCAGTCATCTCGCCGGACGTGGTGAAAATGTAAATTTCTAAAATAATTTCTTAAATTGATTAATTTTAATAAATTTTTTAAACTGTGGTATCATTTGTTTTACATTTAATTAACTTTTTTGAAAATTTTCAAGTATTGTAAATTATTTAGGCGAATGTTGCGTTTCTTTGCGATTCCAGGTCATGGACACGGTTGCAGATGATCAGGGGTGGATGCCCACTTATCCGATCCGATCCGCTGCATCAGCCCACTCGGAGACTCGGAATCAGCTTCGCTCGGGGCATTGTTCTTTTCTTGAAATGTGTATTTTTTTTTTTTTTTTTTTAGAAAATGTTATTTTTGGGATGTAACGAGTTATTTTGACGATAAAATTACGGAAAATATGGCCTCCGGACGACCGGAATGACATAGCATGAACAGCTCCCCGCAACTACTCCATTGTTCCGAGCTCGGCTAAATCATTCTACTGGAAATTATTTACAAAATGGCGGACATAAATATTTTACTTCAATATGCTATACCAGTCTAAGACATCAGAAAACTATTCAACTTAACTTTGTGTGCTGGAAGTATCTACGCAGGAATAAAATGAGCAAATATACGTATTTACTCATTCGTCAGTCATTTTAAAATATATAACTAAATGAAGAATAATGCTTTAGTGTCCTACCTAGGGAAACAATTAACTGGCACCCACCGAATTCAGGCGGCATGTTATAATATTGTAATCCATTAAACATATATGAGTTAAGGAGGTGGATACATATGTAAAAACACAGGGATATAAATATTTTAGGTTGTTATGTCATATGTCCCAAAAATTTTCAACCTACTTTAATATGCACCAGTATAATGTGGCAACACATAACCGATTTTTTTTTCATTAATGAAGCTAACGCCACGTGATAAAATGGAGTTCATATATTTTCGGCACCAATCAACCGATTCCCATCGAACTCTGAGCACAAGTAATGCTAGGAGGCCATGTTAAGCGTGCCTCGCTTTATTCACAGTATGGCTGCTACATAATGAAGGGAAGTGAAAATATTTGACCTGTTCTTAATTGCGTGGTCTTGAACGCCGAGGAGGGAGCTTGAGGAGAGTATGGAGCAGCGTCGGAATGAAGGGGCGGAGCAAAGGGGAGATACCCAACAAAACCCGTCGACCAGCGGCATCGTCCGGTACAATTCCCACGTGCGAAAATCCGGGAGCGACCCGGCCAGGGAAACTGCCATATAAATAATTTAGATGAGCTTGTTTTATTTATTAAACAATTAGACTGTGTATGCAGTGCGTACACCTTAGAAGCACCTAATATGGGTTATAGGCATAATTTTTATCAGCCTATTCGTGAGAGTTTGTAGAGATAAAATGCAACATTCACGTCATATTTCGGGAGCAAATCATCTAATTCCCATCGAATTATTCACACAAGTTGTACTGCAGCAGGTCATATAAAATTAGGTGATTTACGTGTGTCAGATATTTGTATTCAAGATGGTGCAATATAAGTTAATCATATATATGAAATAATTTGAAAAATTTGAACCAAACATTTTATGTCGACATTATCTACTCGACAAGTCAGATATGCCCATACAGAGTCTGATTTGAGGCCTTTACGATCGATAGTACCCGAGCACCAATCAATCTACCTACATCCACCAAATTCTCCACACAAGGAAGCTAAAGTAGGCCATATAATTACAACTACACTGTTTAAGAGACCCACAGATTTGTTTGGAAATTATGTCTTTGTAAATACTCGAATTTGATAAACATAGTAACTCACGTGAACATTTTAGACTCAGTACTAGGAAAGTTGATGCTCGGAATCTTACCTCTGGGATGCAGTAGACTGCACGCCATCTCACGGTGGGAGGAGTTCTGTGTTCGAGACCCAGGTAAGGTACGTGTGTATCTGTAATTGCCTCACTAGTCTTACTTTTGTTTCTGGACGCATCTCTAATGACATCGCTCTGAAGAAAACGGCAAGACCCACATACAATTTAGCCTTTTACGAAATTCATCCAAAGAACTTGCATCAATGTAGAATATGCTTACGACATATTATATTGTTTTATTGTTAACGTTGACTTCAAATATACAGAATAAAGATTCTATACAAACCGACTGATTTTTATCTTCTGAGCATTTATAGTTGTAATGGTACTGGATAGTATTCATGTTACGTTAATTATTACTGTGGTATATAAACCCTCCCCTCCGGTTTGTTGGAAAAATAATCGAACGGCCCCGCCATTTTTATGTCATGGGATTTTGACAATTCTCTAGGAGATTCGTAAGTTTATAGTTTTGACAGAACTGACTGCAAGAAATGAACTACATGTTGCAACACAGAAATGGTTAGTGTGCATGTGGAATTACTCTATTTATTCAATTCCCTGTTCATGGCAATGGCGCAAAATATCATTGAGCGTGATGTAGGCCTATAATGCGATTTAAACACGAATGTAGTACCTCATAAGATGGAGAACATAGTCCGACGTATTCCATTGAAAATTTAATTACTGATCCTAATCAGTTCTGGCAACTTTTTTCTGCGAATGTTTATGGAAAGGAAACTTTTATTTTCAGTTAGAAATAGGTATCATTTACATTCGTAATTTTTATTTGATACGATTTTACTAAACACGTTTTGAAGGTCACAGGCATGGAAATTGTTTGATATAGGTAACATATAATCGAAAACACATTCCACCATTTTAGAAAAAGATCTGAAATAAATTTTGCTTTTAGAGCAAAAGTTTGAAACTTTAAACTATAGCGTTAACGTGCTGTCATGGAGTCCTCAAAAATTCATTTTACTAATTTCACAATCTTAGTGGTTGAAGGAAAAAAACTGAAATATTGCTATAGGCCTTAAAGTATTTGCATATTCTACATTTTCGAGCAAACAGCACAGCGATATCTCAACGGGTTAATGAGTTATTGAGGAGTCCACAAAAACACATTTTACCTCTTGCGCCTTCCTATATACTAAGTTTTAAAAAATCATGAGAAAGTTTTTAAATATTTCAATTTGCTACCGCTTGAAGCAAAGATCGATGCGACATCGAATAGGGCTAACGAGCTATTGAGGAGTCTCTAAAACATATGTTACCCTTTCTCATCCTAATAGGGGTCGAATTTCGACAATACTTCGTTGGTGTATGCCTGTACCCTTTGCGCCGAGCTGCGTGGCTTGTGTGTTAATGGGGGGTGAGTCAGTCAGTTGGTCAGATTGTCACAATACCACTTTTCATTGCTATAATAAATTATTATTTTCGTTCATACCTTCTTCCGTCCTTCCATATTTTCACAAATCCATCGTCGCTGCAAGTGATGATTACAGTAGGGTCGAAACGATTGAACTCTATTTGGTTGATGAGGTCATCGTGCGCTTGAAAGGCGAAAAGGAACTTGGATATAAAGGCTGTGTTGCATTTGTAAAGGTAACCAGATTTCGTGCCTATCAGGAACATGTCCGGCTCCGTTGGATAGAACACCACCGCCTGGATGTGAGCTGAAACGAGAGGGTACGTGTAAGTTAGCATCTCGTGTTGTTGAATTACTTTGCGCATGCTACTTCTGAGACCATTACTTCAAAATAAGGCACGCATCTAACAATGCATGCATTAAAACGTCAAACAGTTAAGAAAAAGAGAGATGTATTTTTATTACTGGTGTATTTCGTTGTCTTGTAGATATGTCATCACAAGATATTGTGATATATTTTAAGATGTTTACACAGAGCCGTAGGTATGATTTCGAAAACGGATGACGATTAACAATAAACTTCACTTTACACTCGACACAAATATATTTTTGTTCCAGCCCATTTTCAAGAACAAATTACTGTACTACATGTTAAGACTATGTTTTAAAACATTTCATTCTGCGATAATATGTCATTTATGTCTAACCACAGGACAACATTGGTTATTCGGGATGAAATTACGAAAGTGAAAAATGCCATTTAATAGTTAGGGTGAGGGTATGAACCCCCCACCCCCACCCCCACCCCTTCCCACATATACAGCCTTAGATTTTTACATTTAACAAAATAAAAAATATGATATCCCAATTAATTACATTTCTACGTTTGTTATCATATGACCAATTGTCCAAGAGATTTTGTAAAATAAGTATGCTGAAATATTTCTTTATATTTTCGTGGTTAGGTTTTCTATGTGACTATGACATGTGATTTTACAGAAATGAAAGGATATAATTTTTTTTTGCTTTAGTTGACATAGTATGTTATTAAATCTGTCATTGGGATAGTTTAGTAAAATTACAAAATAATGATAGCCAACCCAATTCGAAAAAACTTGAAATTTAAGTTACGAAAGGTTGTCTAAACCCAGACAAGAGATATAAGTAAATGAAGAATTAGACTCTGAAATGCAGTTGAGATACTGTCATATGCTGGCAAAACTTTTGAGTGAACGTCTGTATGACGTGATTTTATTTTATTCTGATCAGTCATGCATGAGAAATGGTGACTTTGATAATTTTGAACCCAATAACATAGATGAAAAGTATTTTATTGATATTGATGTAATAAATTTAACTTAACACCCATTAATATAATTTTGGAGGTGGGTAGCATTGTACATCCACCCAAAACTTCACGCGTTTGTAAGGCGACCATTGCTCTGATCATCCAACAAGTTTGAAAGAAAAAATGTACTGGCAAAAAAATATAAATTATTTCGGCACTTAAAATAATACTTCATGTTTCAGTAAATAAATATGCATTGTAAATTTAAACCGCTTCAGTAAGATGCAACCAGTTTCGAGTGGACCATTTTAATTTGTTATTATTGGTTTGGCTCAATTTTCAATTTTTCATGTTTAGAATGAATACAAAATATTTATTTTTTAAAGGCGCGTCGTTTAGACTGCCAAAAATAGACGTAACTCTGTTTTGTACACAGAGTTGGTAACTAAAGCAATGGTAGCATATTAAAAAATATATAAAAAAAATTTACCACTTCTAATAGAATCATGGAATTTTCTATTAGGTCCCAGTCACTGTGAGTTTTCTAATGTAGATACGAAATGGATAGGAAGAGGCAATTGAAAAGGACTTTCAAATGTGCTCAGTCTACTGTGGGTCAGCTAGGGCTTTCAAATGTGCTCAGTCTACTGTGGGTCAGCTAGGAATTTTCCGTCACAACCTTACGAGTCGATAACAGATGCGGCTGTGAAAACGGACTGGTATAATTTGTAAACCATGAGCACTGAAAACAATCAGCAGAGAAGTAAGGACATAATATTTCTGTAATCTGGTTTCAGGGCAGTTTCTACCAGCATGAAAATATCCTCTTAGTTTTATTGCACATTTTTGTTGTGATAACCATCGGGTTTTTTTTTAATGCTAACGACCAAACTACACTGTTTCGGACCTGCGTTGTGAGAGGCAGAAGAGGAATAATGAACAATTCTTTAATGAGGACTCTCGGAAAATTCCTTAGAAAATTCCAGATTAATTTCATTGCGCAAACTTCTAGTGTCGCGAAGAACAAGTGTGTGTTGCATCCTTCGCCCCCAACTCCAGTAGATTACTTAACACAATGAACCTTTCATACTATGGCTGGCAGGCAAGTATGTGACGCTGTCTTTCCGTGATATTCTAGCTTCGCACAGGAAACGACTTGAAGTGACTACAATTTTGCTAGCGAAATATTTTCATACAGATATTAGTGCAGACATGGAATTTTGCTACCATAAGGAATACACTACGAGAACGGGCATTTAATATATGAATGCAGTTTACTTTTCGTTACTTTTCTACTATGCAGACACCTGATTGGTTTAGATTGTCTTGTGTAAACATTGTCAAGTTTTCAAAGACGACAAAAGTTGGGTGGCCAAAGAACTATTTTTCACTGGGGATTTCCTAATACTGTAGTTCCATCGCGCTCTGTTACTCCGCTGTTCTTTCTACGCAATGGTAGCATTGCTGCATTTCAAAATAAACGAAAAACTCTATAATTTTATATGCAACAACAATTAAACAAAATATAATATTTATATCCCTGCAGATTTCGTATTAGAATAAATGTATTCCGTCATTTTTAACGTCTTACTGCTGACTTTGACGAGTACCTAATGCCTGAACGTCTTTTTAGAGTACAGGAGTTTTAATATTCCGAATGATTTTAAAGAGAATCAGTAATAAAATATCCTCTCCATAATATACCAATTTACTTACAATTCTATTCATCCTTTGTTTTCTTTCGGTAAAATACCTATCCGAAAGTCAGACATTAAAATTTCCATTTTTATTTCACCTCATTGTAACGAGTCGCCTAAATTGCAGACGACTGAAGTACTCAATCACTGTATCATGTAAGGCGATATAGGAAGAGTCATCTTGCCTTTGACTCGGATGACCATATTATCCGGAGCTAGGACTGTTTTGTTCGTGTCGGAATACACAGTCATGACTTGCATGAGGACAAGTTGGCTGCCAGTGATTTTCCATCTGCACACACGGCCATCTTTAGACACGGAGTAGAGGATCTTCTTGTTGTCCTCCTCTAGTCTGCACCACTGCACCTGCAACAAGAGGACCAACTTAAAGGCCAGAGTACACCAAAACCTTACATATCTCTGCGTGATCAACGAGAGGATGCCTACATAACGTTCAGATTACCTTGTCGACACTGAGTTTCCGGTTTAAGACGATTCCACAGGCTGACGAGGAACTAAACATGACGAAAATAATCAAATTCTCTTAGTTGTCTTTCGTAAAATCAAGTTACGACGCATGGTAATACAAACAAGATGTTAAGAATGAACTCGCTACTTCAGCTATTACAACCCCAGGTTTCGTCAACTGTATGAAACAACATACATATTTTCCACTTTGTCTGTATCTTAGTTTGTAGAACAATTATAACAGATTTATTTCACTATGAGAGCCAGCTTGCATGCTGGATATACATTCGGTGAACTGCACTATTAAAACTTTGTATCATTCATTTTGATGACTTACACTGTTTAATTTTGTTATAATAAAATAATTTATTTTCATTTTAGTACCAAACGGAACAGTGTTAAATTGAAATGGTCGCAGAATATTTCCAAAATCCTACAAGAAGCTGTACAAACTTCGCATAAAAGAATATTTACTCCTTCAAAATATGTAGAAAGTCGTGAAAAAATCTTCATATTACAAGACTGCGATGCGCTTGTGTAGGTCTGAATGTTATGTCCTACTTCATAACACCTAACATAACCCAAACGAATACAACATAATAAATTATTGTAACGAGAGATACTGTTAGGAACCAAAACTCACCTCCCCCAGTAGCAACTTTTTGTTGGTCCAATGTCTGGCTCTGGTGTTGGGCCAACGTTGGAAAACGTAAGTTGCCCAAGTCAAAATGTCACTAGGGGCAACGTTGGCCCAACATGTATTTTTATGTTGGCTGCCAAATTAAATATGACGTTCAGCCTACATTATTGCGGCAATGAAAATGTATGGTTTTCAGCACGATTTCTTAAATTCCCTTTCTTTCAAACATATGCCATATCGATTAAAAAAACACAAATGATAGCTTTACGTTGGTTTATCGTGTTTATACTACTGATCACCAATCTAATATGACAGAAACCCAACCATTAACTAATGTTGGTATTATATTTGTTATTAGTAGTATTATGATCATTTGCTAAATACAATAATTTTCTCTTTCAGAAAGGTGTTCACACAGTAATTTATCCACAGTTATAATGTTTTGCAAATACATGTTATTGCATACATAATGCCAACTAATAAACAGTGTTCTGCCAATGTTGGTTACCAGTGTTTTAAATAAATGTTATCCAAAAACCAAATATTATAAAAAACACGCTATACTAATTATCGCATAACATTTCACATTACGGCCTGAAAAATCTATTGGACGATATCGGATTCGATCCTAAAGCCCTTTGAACAGAAAGCCAAACCCAGCTCACACGGAAAATACGGGCCATAATCGGGCCGGTAAAAGCTAGCCGAGAAACTCCGGAAAGCTGATACTGGCCCGATGTCATATTCCGGAATCGGCCCAAAGCAAATATGGACATGCGGCTAACCGACAGCGTCACGCGTGAGATGGCTGGATGTCGCTACAATGCCGGGCCTGCGATGAATGGACAGTGTTACAAAACCGGGCATATGACAGCTGTATGTCGTTACGATGCTGGGCCTGTGATAGATGGACATTGTTACAGTGCTGGGCCTGTGGCGGCTGGATGTCGTTACGATGCCGGGCCTGCAGAGGCATGATGTCCAGAAATAAGCAGTATAACAATTAAAAAACAAAACTTTTCGATTTACCGTTTTAGTAATTGTTATCTCTATACATATATTCATCTCATTTGCATCTCAACACATTACATGATATGAAAAGTTTTGCTTGCTAAGTGGAGGATTCGAATCGAAGAACCTTGAGTTGACAGTCCAGCATGCGAACCTATACACCAGTGGGTAAGTTGTTGATACCCTCCAGTAATTTAAAAAAATATGACAAAAATAATTATAAAGAAAT
Organism: Dryococelus australis; assembly: GCA_029891345.1. Classification (NCBI taxonomy): domain Eukaryota; kingdom Metazoa; phylum Arthropoda; class Insecta; order Phasmatodea; family Phasmatidae; genus Dryococelus; species Dryococelus australis. Next base: position 117,037,827 of record CM057003.1, on the reverse strand, counting down.
GTATAAATATAATGATAATATATCAAATAATTTTAAAACAACTATTATTAAAAAAAAAACTAATTCTTCTGACGTTTGCAATCAAAATAGTTTTTGTTAGTGTTTAATATATATGTCCGATAATTGTAAAAATGAAAAACAATTCATAATAAACAAATACCATGGACTACCACGTGACACATATAGAATCAAGAAAAAAAAACATGCTAACTGTTAACACACACTCTCAAAAAAGACACCATGCAATTACAGCTATCTAACATCTTGCCTATTCAAAACGCTTTCCAAAAATTTGTCGGAAAAACGACATCATATTTATATCTTTATTGTGATAAAGTGCTTTGTGTCGAAAACGTTACTCGGGAGAAATGAAAAAAGATGATGGCCTGCTTACCGCAAATACAAATATGCTATATTGGAATCGACATAGAATATTATTTGAGCTATTGGCGACAGATTGACTGTGAGATATCACGAGAACATAATTTAGGCAATATCCATACGATATCGTAAAAAATTGAGTGTATAATTGTCTTTTTCTAACGTCAAACTATCTGTCTCAAAACAGACATCATGGCGTTAACAGCTAGCTAACATCTTCCCTATTCAAAAGTCTTTCCAAAAAATTGTCAGGAAAAGTACGTAATAATTATATATTTATTGTGATAAAGAGCCTTGTCTCGAAAACATTACTAGACCGTAATAATAAAGACGATGGCCAGTTTACCGAAAAGACAAAGATGCTGTATGGGAATCGGCTCAGAAACATTTTTAAGATTCTTGCGACATGTTTGCTCTGTGGTATCATCGATATATTTTAGGTGATATCTATCTGTTATCTAAAATAATATACCGAGCCTTTATCTTTATCGCACTGGCTAGTAATCTTACTCAAAAGAGTCATCACGCCGTTGTCACATGTCTGTCTTCTGGCATTGATACGACAATCGTCGACACTACTGTAATGTGTTATCCATTAGACTACTGTAAATTGTTATCCATTAGACTACTGTAACTTGTTATCCATTAGACTACTGTAACTTGTTATCCATTAGACTACTGTAACTTGTTATCGCTAGTGCAGAAATATTGCAGTTCGAATATACGATGTTGGTGCAACATACACAATTCATGCCAATTACCAACTATGTCTAACAACATACTGCTAACAATCAGCTATCCATGCCCATAAAATCTATTTGAAACAAAAATAATATATGTATACATAAATCTTAAATTCTAAGCAAACATAAACAGTGATTGATAATTTTTTCATTCAATACATAGTATTGAGTATTGTAAAAAATACGTTTTTTGAATAATATTGGCTAAACCGCCAATAAACATAAGAAATAAGTACTAATAAACAACTGTTTGGTTTACAACATTATCTAAATATAATACCAAATAAACATTTAAAAAAATGGTCAGTTATGTGAAAAAAAAGGTATGTACTTCATTAAATAGAGGAAAGGGGCATTGTTTAATTAAGAATACCTATTTCCTAATGGTGACTTTAAATGATGTTACACAGTACATTGGCAGAACGTTGTTTATTATATGACGTTATGTATGCAAATAACACATCTTCGCAAAACATTACTAATTGTGGATAAATGACTGTGTGAATGCCTTTCTGAAAGAGAAAACATTATTATTTAGCAAATGATCATAATACTACCAATAACCAACGTAATACCAACGTTAGTTAATAGTTGGGTTTCTGTCATATCAGATTGGTGATCCGTAATATACACTCGATAAAACAACATAAAGCCAACAAACATCATTTTGGTTTTTTACTGATATAGCATATGTTTAAAGTAATCAGAATTTAGGAAAGCGTGTAGAAAAACCATACATTTTTACTGACCCAATAAAGTAGGTTCAGCATCATATTTCAGTTTGCAGCAAATGCAAAAATACACTTTGGGCCAACATTCCGCTGAGTAACATGTCGATGTTGGGACATTTATGTTTTCCAATGTTGGTACAATGCTATAGCCAGGTGTTAAGCCAACATTGGGCCAACAAAAGTTTTATGTGTGTGTATCAATTAGTTGCCAACAATCAGTCAACCATGACCATCAATTATATTTTAGATACAATTTTTTTATAAAATTGTTTTTTTTTAACCAAACATGAAGAATTATATTTATTTTTCTCATCCCAAACTTTCTGTGGGGCATTGTTGAAATTATGTTGGTTGCACAATGTTGGCACAACTAACGAAACATAATCAAACACGAACCGTTTGGTTCCCAACATCGTTCCAACATAAAACCAACTAAAGATACGTAATATAAAAATGGTCAATATTGTGAACAACATTTACATCTAATGCGATACAGGAAATAGGCATTGTTTTCATTAAGAACAACTATTCCCTAACTTCATCATTAAAGTGTTGGTTATACAAAGTTGGCCCAACATAAAAGTTAATACCAATTACCAACTGTATATCTACCAACATGTTGCCAACATTCAGCTAACTTCGACGGTTAAATTCAATTTGAAACATAAACCTTACAAATCTTCATTTTTAAAAATCCAAAATTTTACGCAAACATTTAAAGTTATGTTTTTTTATTACAAAAGTAGTATTGAGCATTGTTGGAAATATGTTAGTTTCACAATGTTGGCTCAACTAAAAAAAGTACCAGCTAATTGTTTACATGTGTGTGTGTGTGTGTGTGTGTGTATATATATATATATATATATATATATATATATATATATATATATATATATATATATATATATATATATATACATTACCAACAGTATGTCTACCAACTTGTTGCCAACATATAGCCAACAATTTTAAAGTTTTCAAAAATAGATTTTGCAACAGGTTGTGACATATTTTGATATAGTGAGATGTTGAAGTATGTTTTTCTAAGGTATCTCATTAAAATTTTGGAGTGAAAATGTTTGGTTGGTATGTTACGTTGGGAAAATGATGTATTGATGTACGTTTCTTAACCCAACATATTGACAAACATTCTAAATGCCAACCATTGGGCTAACGTATGTTGCTACTTGGGTCCTTGAATACACAGATTACAACTGTAAAAAGCGACATAAGACAAGTTACAGAATAAAATCATACTGTGACTACTTTATCAGAAATAATAAAAAGATCAGAAAAGTCTTGAATAGTATGTCATTGAAATAAAATTAATATCTTAGGAGTATTTGACTGAACTTGTTAGTTATTTCTCCAAATATAAATAAGTTTCAGGCAGCAATATGTCGTACAAATACTTCATGAGTTTTCTGGTTAGCTGGCAAAACTAGCGTGGCTTGCTAAAAAAATTATGAAAATTGGAGATTTTATATTCATTTTGAAAGTTTGGCAGATAATTAAATCGGTAAAGCAAAAAAAAAATTGCTACGGGACATTCTTTGGTGTTAAAAATTATTGTCAGTTCTAATAAAATGCGCAGTTAAATAAAGATATCTCAGACGCTGCTCAACTCGCTTTCTTACTAATCTGCCGTAAATAATAACGCTGATGTAGATTGATCTTCAGACGAATTAAGACGAAAAATTAAAATATAATTTCTTGATTTCCTCTTCTTTACTTGCAGTATTCCCTTAATAAAGCTCTTGGGCTTTAAATGCCGTATAAAACACTTGGCACTAAATAACTTATTCGCGCGTCGAATCATTCATAACTAAAAATAAGACAAATGAGCAGCTATATTCCATACAGAGCCTCTTCGTGTCAAAATCCGTGGAACGTCTTCTGTCACAACGGACGGCCTGTATTCAAAGCCGCACATACTCGTAATATAATTGAATAATTACAGCCTCCCTGGATCTACTTCGAAAAATCACAATGTACACGTAAGCAATGGATTCCAAAAGTGAACAAAGGTGTGATGTGCCCATAGCACGTTGATGCACACCTAACTGCTGAAAGATAGTAACAAAGCTCCTTCATACAATAACAGCTGCGAGGAGAATGTTATTGTGCATGTGCTATTGTCTACGATGTTAGTGCTGTTTGTTATTTTCTTAACGATATCTAAAGCGATATATTATAATGTTGTCAAGAGGAAAGATGCTAGTGAATTGAGCAATACAACAGGTTGTCAGATATACTGAAGTTAATACACAATGTATCATATAAGAATCGGGAAGTGTATATTCGAACCTAAACATCTGTGGTGAAATGGATGCAGATGGTAATAGAAAACTCGAATGCAATGACTAAATTGCAAGTAAGTGCTTCTAATTAATTCAGATATAGTATAATATCAAAGTAGGTTTTATTAGTATGCATGTGCAGGAGACTGTGTTTAGTCCATTCTTTTGTGTAAAGATTTGGTCACATATGTATGTTGAACACTCTGGTAAAAAAACTTCTCGGATTTTAAACTATAACTGTCACACAAAACACAGCTTAAATTAAAATTACACTCAAGAATGTTTATGATTAACATTGCCTTCAGTTCATCTATTTGTTTATTTGTTGGTTAGGGCAGACTATGATATTTTATAAGTGTATGTAGTATACCCTTTACAATAATATACAGGCTATCCTATATATGACAGCAGTACGTCTGTGTTCTATTTCCGACCGAAATATGGAGGACAATAGCAGCAAAGAGTTCAATACATCATCACAGCAAAATATTTTGAAGACCTATTCAGCAATGGGTATGAATACATTCCTGATGATGGCGAGTTGTCTATTTCATCACAAGAATATCAGACTGAAGCGGTTCTCGAAGCCATGGACGATGTTAATGTCGAGTGTTCTCAGGCAGTTCTCTGACAGTGAAGAGGATCATAGGATACAGAATTATGATCATATAAAGAAAAAAGTTATTTCCTGTAAAAGCGAAAACAAGCAGAAAAAGGAAAAGAAGCCATAATGGGCGGGAAAGATGTAAATTAGTAATAAAAATACCTAGAGGGGAAATCTATGTATCACAAAAAAGGAAACAGTTCCTTCAAAACAGGTTAATGTAAGAGTTTTATGCAATGTGAATGTGCAGACGAAAATGCAGTAACCAATTTAACGAGGAACAAAGAAGTGAAGTATTTAACAGTTTTTATAAGTAAGATGTAAATGATAAAAATGCTTTAATTTTTAAAAGCATAACAACAGGGGAGATGAAAAGGTAAAGGAACAGTGCAGCCAAACCCATGAGTGCTTCTTTTCGGTACTACATGCAGTTCCTTGAGACCGACAGAAAATCAAGGTATGTGAAAGTGCTTCCTGTTCTTTGTATCGAATTGGCAGGAAAGTATTGTCTGACCCTCCTCCTGATGAATGTGGACATCGTGGAAACAGGCCACATAAAATTGAAAAATGTGTGTCTGATTGCATTATTGAACACATAAAGTAGTTCCCGCGATGAATCATCACATTATTCACGAAATATCAATCCCCACAGGAGATATCTATAACCTCTTATGAATATTTATAAAATGAACATATTGTATTTAAATAAGTGTAAGGTAAACCACCTACCGGAAACAAATATAAAGTGAAAATGTGCCCGCATTCAAAAATATTTTCAACTGAATTTAATCTTTCATTTGGACTTCCTGGGAGCGACAAGTGCAGCTTGTGTGATGATAATCACTCTGCATTTTATTTACAGAAAAGTGATAGGACTAAGGTACAAGCACAGTCAGGTGTATGTTATTTAACTGTGGACTTGCAACAGACTGTGCCTTTACTCAAATTGACCGCATGTCAGTTGTGGTTCTACAATTTGGGAGTACACATTGTATTGCAGAACACAGAGAAAAAAGCATTTTTCATCTGGACATAAGATGTTATTGATAGAAGAAGCAATTAAGTGTGTAGCTCTAATCTGACACTGATTTGCACTTGATCAAACTGTGAAGCAAAATGACCATCTTGTAATTTGGACAGATTCGTGGGCAGGTCAATAATAACAACTTTCACATAATTTGCCTGTATCAATATTTTATTATGAAAGGAATGTTTAAGGATGTCGAACACTAATATACAGAAGTGGGCCACATGCATTTGGACTTTTATCGCGGTTTTGGAAGAATAGAAAAAAATCTCAGATGCAATGAGGTAATATTTGTGCCAGAACAATATCAGGCAACCATGTCACAAACTACAACATTTGCTACATTATTAATGTGACAAATCACTTCCGAGATATTTTGGCAATTTTCTGAAAAGTTTAAACTTGACCATCGTAAGAAGAATAGTCTAGATGAGAAAGTTCCGTTTAGGGATAGGCTAAAATGTATTCGAGTGGAAGGATATGGATCGTACCTGTACAAGAAATCCTATATTGTATACATACCATTTAAGCATGCGAATTTATTACAAGGCTCAGGATGACCTGCGGTTCCAGATGAAGCTACCATAACCAGACTTGGAAGGAAAAACATGGGAAACCTGACAGCTGAAAAAGTTCAATATTTGAGGGAGTAACTGAAGATGTGAATGAAGAATACAGATGGATTTATGAACAAGCTCTGGGAGATTCTCCTGACAATAGTAACAAGAATGTGTTTTAATCCTGAAACATAGATACATAAATGTGTTTATGTTAAGACTGATTACCAACTGTTATCTTGTGATGTTCATGTTCAATTTTGTAAACATGCTTGAAGATAATCCAGACAAATAGTAATGTAAATTATACTTAAAAGTTACGTTTTGTATGATTTAACTGTATTCTCATGTGTAGTGCATAATTGTATAATAAGATACTTTTGACATAATGTGTTACTTTGGAATGTTTCATTCATTCTCTTCAGAACTACAAAAAATATATTACTGCATCTGTCAATGAAGGGGATATTTACATTCAAATAACAAGAATTGATTGGGGATATTTGTTTCCGTGAAGTTGTAGTGACAAACATTTCACACATAGTAGTAACGTGAATAAATGTATTCCGTAGTTTAAATACTAGACTAATGATGTAAAGGTAACAGATAAATTACTTTAAATGCCCTTTTATGCAAAACTACGGTTTTGTATCACAGCACCTTCATCCACTTACACGTTTAATTAAATTCGGAAAACAGTGTGGTGCCCTCCAGAATTAGTGTTTCCAGTTATTGGTTGCCATAGCAACATAACAAAATGTAGCTGACTTTTTTCAACGAGATAAATATTTTCTTGTGATGTAGTTAATCGAAAAAAAATTACTGAATGTTTAAAAACAACAGAAATGACATAGATAACATACGATACAAAATTACTAATTCAAATAAATATTATGTTGGTAACATTGCAGTGTGTCAAAACAAATATTAACCTCTAGATGTAAGAAAAATTATTGTCCATAATATTAGTTATGATGATCAAATAATAGAATAATTAATAAGTTTTCAGACTTTACTAGATGTTGTCGGATTTGACACAGATCTCTTAACCCTGAATCAGATAATAAGTAACTATTACGTAGAAAGCAAAATGCTGGGGGAAAAGTCCTTCAGTTACTTTATCACTAACTTGTAATTGAGCAGCTATTGCAGCAATTAAAAGTTCACCAAGTAACAATTCGAAAGAATGTGCTTTACTGAATTAAACATAAATGTATGAATTTTTAGTAATAAAATAAATTTTAGGCACTATGTTTATTGATTGAATGGGTTACTGCGCCCATATAACATGAGTAATGTGTGAATGTTTCTTAAGATATAATGAACTATAGAAGAAAATAAGATATATTATGAAAACAACTTTCCGAGATAATATAACACAATATAATATGTTTCAGATTTGAAACGGCAATCCTCAGTTTGAGAAGACATAGATATTACCTGTTTTATTGTTAAAAATTAAAATCACTCTTGGCTTACAATTCATAAGCCTTTACATGTAATATTTCCTTTCCTTGTAGTGACACACCTGCAGACAAACATAAAATTTATATTACACTTAACCAATCACAAAATTATTAATAAGTCCATAGAAACCGAGTGCATACATATTTACATAAAAATATAAACACACACATTCACATATACTCTCTTAGTTCTCACTCTCTACGTTTAATTCATGACGACCACATTAGTTTCTTTTAACCAAAGCAAATTTTTCACCGTGATGATGGGAAAAAGTATTTCAAGAGACATCACTGAACAATGGACTCCGCACTATTTTAATTGATTCTTAAAAATAATTTTTTTATTTTACAATAATCCATGCGATTATTGTGTATACTAGATGTGATTATGATTGTATTTATAAAAGCACTGCGAGTGTGCTTTTCTTTTTTAAAGATATGTGCTTTACCAAGCGCGCGCGCGCACGCGCGCGCGCACACACACACACACACACATATATATACATACACGCATATTTATATACATACACACAATACACAAATCAAGATCTAAAATCTTCTTTTAATTGGTTAAGTTTTTATATGAAAAACCTTTTAATAGAACCCATTGGAAAATGTTTATGAATTCATGTAACTGAGATACACGCAAACATACAATCAGCCCAAATATGCGCATGTCCTCAAAATTGCCTTATCAAAAATGGTCACCTACATCCATGGTCTAATCTGAGTTTATGATTCTTAATATCAAATAACTCGCATCGCCCAAAATGCTCTACAAGGCCAAGTAATTTTGTCCACATCTTGTAGAACATGTTGGTTGATGCGAGCGGTTTGGAAACAAGAATATCGTGCTTCATGACAGTGTTGGAATATTTACGTATCACTGTCTCTGTACCTTCAACGACCACAGGATATGACCAGGAGTCATAGCTCATGAAATCCGTAGCCCAACACCTGGTGTCCAGGATGTAAGGTGGTCGCAAATCCGTGAAGGATCTTTCAGTTGCCCGCTACGGCCCCAAACCCTGCTGCGACTATCATCTACAGGATTATTATAAAATAATACCCCAACTTTGAAGGTCTATAATTTCGAAACCCAACAACCTACAACCTTGGTTGACCAATCAAATGAACCGCGGAAGCATGAAGTTTGTTTACCATATCTTCACAAATGTTCAACGTGACAACCATGAGCGGCCTGAACGACATCTATGCAATACTCAAACTCATTCCACAATCTTGTCAGCATATCCGGTGTTACGGTATGGATGGCGTCCGTAATTTTCGGTTTGAGCTCATGATTAGTAATGTTTTGCGAAGTTGTGTTATTTGCGTACATAACGTCATATAATAAACAACGTTCTGCCAATGTACTGTATAACAATCATTTAAAGTCACCATTAGGAAATAGGTATTCTTAATTAAACAATGCCTCTCTCCTCTATTTAATGAAGTGCAAACGTTTTTTTTTCTTCACAAAACTGACCTTTTTTTTAAATGTTTATTTGGTATTATATTTAGATAATGATGTTAATCAAAGAGTTGTTTATTAGTAATTATTTCTTATGTTTATTGGCTGGTTTAGCCAATATTATTTTTAAAACATATGTTTTGCATTAATCAATACTATGTATTGGATGAAAATATTATCAATCACTGTTTATGTTTGCTTACAATTTAAGATTTATATATACATATATTATTTTTGTTTCAAATAGCTTTTTATGGGCATGGATAGCTGATTGTTAGCAGTATGTTGTTAGACATAGTTGGTAATTGGCATGAATTGTGTATGTTGCACCAACATCGTATATTCGAACTGCAATATTTCTGCACTAGCGATAACAAGTTACAGTAGTCTAATGGATAACAAGTTACAGTAGTCTAATGGATAACAAATTACAGTAGTGTCGACAATTGTCGTATCAATGCCAGAAGACAGACATGTGACAACGGCGTGATGACTCTTTTGAGTAAGATTGCTAGCCAGTGCGATAAAGATAAAGGCTCGGTATATTATTTTAGATAACAGATAGATATCACCGAAAATATGTCGATGATACCACAGAGCAAACATGTCGCAAGAATCTTAAAAATGTTTCTGAGCCGATTCCCATACAGCATCTTTGTCTTTTCGGTAAACTGGCCATCGTCTTTATTATTACGGTCTAGTAATGTTTTCGAGACAAGGCTCTTTATCACAATAAATATATAATTACTACGTACTTTTGCTGACAATTTTTTGGAAAGACTTTTGAATAGGGAAGATGTTAGCTAGCTGTTAACGCCATGATGTCTGTTTTGAGACAGATAGTTTGACGTTAGAAAAAGACAATTATACACTCAACGCCATGATGTCTGTTTTGAGACAGATAGTTTGACGTTAGAAAAAGACAATTATACACTCAATTTTTTAGGATATCGTATGGATATTGCCTAAATTATGTTCTCGTGATATCTCACAGTCAATCTGTCGCCAATAGCTCAAATAATATTCTGGGCCGAATCCGATATAGCATCTTTGTCTTTTCAGTAAGATAGCCATCAACTTATTTATTCCGGCCCAGTATCTTTTTCGAGACAAGGCTCTTTATAAGAATAAAGATATAAATATGAAGTTTTTTCCCGACAAACTTTTGGAAAGTGTTTTGAATAAGCAAGTTGTTATTTAGCTGTTAGCTGTTAACGGCATTACGTCTTTTATAAGACAGGTTATTTGCCATTAGAGAAAAGACAATGGTCACTGTATTATTTAGGATAACGGATGGATATCACCTAAATTATGTCGTAGTGATATTTCACAGTCAACCGGTCGCCAATACCTGAAATAATATTCTGGGCCGATTCTAATGCAGCATCTTTGTCATTTCGGTACGCTGGCCAACATCTTATTTATTCCGGCACAGTAACGTTTTCAAGACAAGGCTCTTTATCACTATATATATATATATATATATATATATATGGTTTGTACATTCGATCCTACAGCAGACTATGAGCTTATTCATGTGGGCTATTGGTGAGTGTACTTCAAGCCACACAGAGGAGAGATACAAGTGCAGGTGTGAAATGATCTAGAACATTGGTGTTAAATCTTAAAAATGTACCAAGGCATCAGATTTGGGGAAGTCTTAACTTGTAGTGATCGCACATTGAGGTATTTGAGACCAGTTACTTTCTTCCATGCACACAACAAGACTTTATTGTAGCTACCTAAAGTGAAATGTTTGCTGAAGAAGAAATGGGAAAGTCTGCTATCGACTTGATCGTCCTCATCAAGGGGTCAGCATCCTGTAAAAAGAAGGTATGCGACAGGAAAATGCACACGTTCATGTTTCCACAAGGGAAGATGTTTCCGTCAGGGTGCTGCACCTACACGTGTAAAGTCTCCAACTCTTCCAGAATGAAGTTTCGACCTAACGCCAAATACTCTCTCATTGAATATGGACTGTATTCAGTGAGGTACTAGCTACCATTTTCATGTAACACCTACAAGGAGATGCGTGGAGATAATGTTCCTTTTTAAATGCGTGTATGGTCCTGGGTTCATGGTAAGCAGTAACAAACGTAATGCACTTGAATCAAGTGTTAGTGATTGTGACGTTGAATTGTCCTGTAAATTAATGTAGTCCATATATTACTGAGAAAAAACATAATGGTAAGCGCATTCTCACTAGTTATTGTAGTGAAATGCAAAGTTTTATTTATAGACCAGATCACATACTTCCATTTCAGTTTTTTGAGAAGTGTAATAACAATATGCGTACATTTGTAGCTGTAAATGAGTCTGTATAGTTATTGGTCACTATATGTGTCTCAGTTAACTCTTTCGTGGATAGAAATTTAAAATTGGGAAGTGTAAAGTTCAACCCTCAAATGTTTCTGGCACACCATTTAAAATGGCTGAGGAAACTTCTAATGAAGTTAATTTTTCATATATTTGTGTGGAAAGACAAGTTGTAAAATAAATTTAACCAATTTCGTTACACAGTTATTGAATTCGAAACGGTTTTTTTTTTTTTTTTTTTTTTTGCTGTATGGGGCAGAAAAAGTATTGAATCCGAAACTGTTTTGTTGTTGTATGGGGAGAAAAAAGGATTGTGATTTTGTATCAGTTTGGCTTTCATCCTCTAAATATTACTTTCTTCCATCTGGCCAACACATGTGTATCCGTAACTACTGGGAAATCCACAGTAGACTATTAATTTTCGTCTAGTAGGCTATTACGTCAGTTGGATGAGAGCTGTATATTCCATTGTCGGATAGCTCACTTCCCAAATAGCAACATATGTTGGCCCAGTAGTTGCCATTTGGTTGGAAAGTTTGGCAATATGTTGGCTTAAATAACATACATGAATACAACTTTGGCCCAACGTATTATGCAAACCAAACATTTTTTCTCGAACATTTTAATGAGATACCTTAGAAAAACCCACATCAACACCCCGCGATATCAAAAATGGTCACAATATGGGGTAAGAGCAATTTTTGAAAACTTTAAATAGGTTGGCTAAATGTTGGCAACACTTTCGTAGACATTCTGTTGGTAATGTGTATGTATTTTTATGTTGGGTCAATGTTGTAAAACCAACATTTTATGACAAAGTTAGGGAATATACTGGACGAGTATAAATGAATTCCCCAACTCTGAAGGTCTATAACATCGAAACCAAACAACCTACAACCTTGGTTGACCAATCAAATGAACCGGGGAACCGTGAAGTTTGTTTACCAGCTACATTCCATACGAGGTGAACCAGCACAACATGCGGATATGATGTCAGGAGCATCCACACGAAATGACCGAACACGAGTGCGCTTCCCCCAAAATGAATGTGTTTTGCATTGTATCCAAAGACACAGTCTTCGCCCCTTACTTTTTTCACGAGCCCACTGTTACTAAAATTCCTTATTTGTACATGTGGTGGTGACTTCAATTTCCAGCAGGATGGTGCACCACCCCATTGGCACCTAGCTGTTCGCGGATACTTGAACGAGACATTGCCGCAATGCTGGATTGGTCGTGGAGCAGCTGGTGACCAGGCTCTTCATCACTTTCCCCCAAAAAGCCTGGATCTTACCCCATGCCATTTTTTTCTATTGGTGCACATAAAGGATCATCCACCATTGCCGCCTGACATTGACGACCCCAACACGAGAATTATTGGCACCATTCAAACCGTTACGCTGGACATGCTGACAAGATTGTGGAACAAGCTTGAGTATCGCATAGATGTCGTTCGGGCCGCTTGTGGTGGTCACATTGAACATTTATGAAGATATGGTTAACATACTTCATGGTTCCACGGTTCATTTGATTGGTTGTTTCATTGCAAGCAACCTACAACATTGGCTAATGTTGTAGGTTTCTTGGTGTCAATATTATAGACCTTCAAATTTGGGGTATTCTTTTTACTGATCCTGTATATTATTATTTAAAACAATGTTCCTTTCCTGCATTTTATCTAATACAAATGTTTTTCACGTTACTGGTAATTTTTTTTTTTAAATATGTGTAGTTTTATGTTGGGACAATGTTCAAAACCAAACAATTAGCGACTGGTATTTTTTTTTAGTTGGGCCAACATTGTGAAACTAGCATATTTCTAACAATGCTTAGTAAAATTTTTGGAATGAAAGAAATTATTAACTTTTAATATCAGCTTACAATTTTGGTGTTTAAATATATAAATGTTTTTGTTTGAAATTTAATTTTATGGTCGAAGTTGGCTGAATGTTTGCAAAAATTTGGTATATATATATTGGGTAACACATATTATTGTTATGTTGGGCCAGCATTATACATCCAACACTTTAATGTCGAAGTTAAGGGAACAGTGATTCTTAATGAAAACAGTGCATATTTCCTGTATTGTATGGGATCTAAATGTCGTTCACGATACTGACCATTTTTTATTATATATGTTCAGTTGGTTTTACGTTGGAACAATGTTGGGAACCAAACAGTGCTGTTTGGTTATTTTTCGTTCGTGGGGCTAACGTTGTGTAACAACATAATTTCGACAATGCTCCATAGAAAGTTTGGGATGAGATAAAAAAACATTATTTTCCATGATTGCTCAGACATTTGGTTATTTTTAATTCTTATGCTAATTGTATTTAAAATATATTTTGATGGTCATGGTTGACTAATTGTTGGCAACTAGTTGATAAACATATAGAAACTTTTTGTTGGCCCAGCGTTTAGTAAACGTCTGGCTCTAGCGTTGGGCCAATGCTGGAAAACGTAAGTTGGCCCAACATAAAAGTGTCACTCAGGGCAATGCTAGCCCAGCATGTATTTTTTTTTTGGTTGCCAACTTAAGTTTGATACTCAACTTACTTTATTGGGCCAAAAAAAATGTATGGTTTTCTACATGCTTTCCTAAATTACCTTTCTTTCGAACCTATGCCATATCAGCCAAAAAACGAAAATGCTATTTGTTGGCTTTATGTTGTATTTTTGTGCGTTTGTTACAGATCACGAATCTAATAAGACAGAAACTAATCTATTAACGGACGTTCGTATTCCGTTTGGTTATTCGTAGTATTTTTATCATTTTCTAAATAATAACCTTTTCTTTTTCAGAAAAGCATTCACGCGTTAATTTATCCACAGTTAGCAATGTTTTGCGAAGAATTGTTATTGCATAAATAATGTCATCTATTAACCATCGTTCTGCCAACATACTGTACAACTATCATTTTAAGTCAAAATTATGGAAAAGGTATTTTTTATGAAAATAATGCTCCTTTCCTGTATTTAATGAAGTGCAAACGTTTTTCACATAACTGACCATTTTTTCTTGAAATATGTTTTTTTTTGGTCTTATTTTGGGATAAATTTGGAGACCAAACAGTTGATAATTAGTACTTTTTCTTTAGTTTATTGACCAGTTTGGCCAGTATTATGTTACTAACATATTTCCAACAATAGTCACTATTATGTATGGGATCTAAAATTATAAATCATTGTTTATGTTTGCTTACCATTTAAGATTTTAATACGTATTATTTTTGTTTTAAATAAAATTTTATGGACCTCTATAGCTGATTGTTGGCAGCACGTTGGTAGATATAGTTTGTAGTTGGCATGAATTTCGTATTTTGGGCCAACATTGTATATTCGAACTGGAATATAATCATACATACCCATTTCTTCATTGAAGATAGCAAGATACAGTAGCCAAGTGGGTAAAAAGTTACAGTAAACTAGTGGATAAGATGTCGGACTGTTAATCAAAGGGTCGTGAGTTCAAATCCGATATCTACCAGTGGATTTTTCAGGTCGTAAATTGAAGTGATAGGTAATGAGTTATAACAGGGTTATTAATTTCTTTTTTGCTGGGTAATATTTAATTTAAAAAATGGTAACAAATGTTGGCAGAACGTTGTTTATTAGTTAGTATTTTGTATGCAATAACACATCATTGCAAAACATTGGTAAATGTGGATAAATGACTGTGTGAACACCTTTCTGAGAGAGAAAATCATCGAAATACTACAAATAACCAACGTTAGTTAATGGTTGGGTTTCCGTCATATTAGATTGGCGATCTCTGATATACTCACGATAAACCAATGTCAAGATTTCAAACAGTAGTTTGGTTTTTTGATTGATATGGCATAGGTATGTTTGAAAGAAAGTTGGCAGCCAACGTAAAACTACACGTTGGGCCAATGTTGCTCCGAGCGTCATTTTGGACGTTGGGCCAACTTACATTTTTCAATGTTGACCCAATGTCAGAGTCAGACATTGGGTCAACAAAAAGTTTCTACTGGGGGTTCCTTTAGGAAATGATAAAACCCTACAAAATGATCCCTTGTTCTGATATGAATAAGTGTGCAGTTCATTTCATGACACCGAATACTTCCCTATTTGCATCTGTGGGCGATGTTTTATCGCATTATCGGGAAATATTTCCTGGCCTGATCGATAATATTTTGTTACGTGCTCCAAACTGTTCGAAAGATTCGAGTACCCAAGCAACATTTGAAGAGTCTAAAACAGGTCGGCAGTGAAAATGATTTTTACAGGATCAGAATTTCGAGTGCAATGTCAAAAAAGTATGAATTCAATAATGAGTGAATTTATAAACTCACTGTACATAACTGTCTCTCTCAAAATGTTTGTGAAAGAGTTTTTTTTTCAAAATGTATGTCAGATTTGTAGGTTTGCAAGAGTTTTGTAAAGGTGTTCTATTGGAGCCAAAATATTTGTGAGAATGTCAAAAAGTTATATTACAAAATGCTGCTAACAAAACTGAAATGTGTAAACTGTAGTACTTTTGCACATAACAAATAGTGTGTGCGGAAAAATTAATTGATTGTTATTTAATTGACTCATAAAAAACCCCATGACATTTTCTGCATATTGAAAGCTTATAGGCTAAAGTGAATATACCACTTTGGAATATAATGGTAAAAAGTCTACTTGTGGCATGAACACATAAATTACAGTTTTTTAAAGTTAACATATAAACACAAATTGAAAAAAACTTATGTTTGTGGAAGGTTATTTTGGCTTTAAAACAACAGTATTGCTCTTGAATGTGTATTGTAAGAAGTCTGGATGTGACACACCTTCTCTTCCTCCACTAAACAGCGAAACTTCTGTGGGGACAGTGAGCCATAGCTAATTAGGGAACGCGCTTGTGTGCATAACAAATATGGGTGGTACGCCTATGCTTTTATCGTACTTCTAAGTCAGCGAAACGTGACTAATGAAAATGGAACTTATGCGAGGAATAACCCTGGGTGATCCGCCTATGTTTTTATCATATCTCTGAGTCAATGGAACATAAATAATGAAAATGGACACTAAGCGGATAAACTCTCACACACACACACACACACACATATATATATATATGTGTGTGTGTGTGTTTATCCGCTTAGTGTCCATTTTCATTATTTATGTTTCATTGACTCAGAGATATGATAAAAACATAGGCGGATCACCCAGGGTTTTTTCTCGCATAAGTTCCATTTTCATTAGTCACGTTTCGCTGACTTAGAAGTACGATAAAAGCGCGCGCGCGCGCGCGCCCACACACACACACACACACACACACACACACACACACACACACGCGCGCGCGCGCGCACGCACGCACGCACGCACACACACGCACACGCACACACACACACACACACACACACACACACACACACACACATATATGGGTGGTCCACCTGTTTATTCTTTACTTTTGAGTGACAAGTATGGCCCTGCCCCTCTACTATTGAGGTTTGAGGTTTCACCTATATTTTTTACATACCTCTATATCAGTGGAATGCAACTAATAAAAATGGACGTTATGCAGACAAATATATATATATGGGTGGTCTATTTTCCCGTTAAAAGCAAATTTCCTTGAGTCAGTGAGGTGCATATAAGAGGGGATTGGTCCTATGCGAATTTTTTACTGACAAGTATGACCCCGCCCAAATGTTTTTCTACAGTCCAATGGAAAGTGACAAATATTCCTTGTGTGAATAACAAGTCTGAGTGGTTCACTTTTAAAATAGCTCTGGAGCAGTGAATCACAAATAATTAAAATATGTATTATGCGAAAAACAACTCCAGGGCTCTGCCTCTGGTTTTTAAATTCTTGCAAAGTAGTGAATAGTAAATAATATATATATAGGCCTATATTGTGGAAGCACGTTCTACTTCCATATAAAAATATATTTCTGCATTGATGTCGCTAAGAATAAATGACGTTCATATTATGTTAAAAAATACATGGGTGTGTTTCGCTTTTAAATGTCACATACACATTTCGGTCATTGTATACTATTTGGCTTTTGGGCGGATCATTCTGTTGTACAATTTGTATGACAGGTCACTATGTTCCGCCTCCTCGTTAAAAGCTCGTGTTGTCAGCCAAACATAACTAATTCGGATTGTCTAATTTTCTCGAAAAACAAATCTATGTGGTCCTCTCATTATTCTGTTCTTTTGACTGACATATATTATCCTAGGGATGGTACTGTCAATTAAAACTCAAATGGAAAGTGTTTTCTCCCAGGTCTTTCCTTTCGAGCACAATATAAAGTGTATTGGTAAAATCCTTTGAAAGGCTTTCTGAAATATGTCTTGATGTGTGGTAATTGACACGACCGCTTAGGACGTGGCGCAACGCGCGGAAAAAATTAACAATCTTCCCTTTTCTAAAAGTCTTTTGAAATGCAATGTTTCCCCTGTGTGAGCGGGGTTGACATCATATGTAATGTTAACAGAACGGGAACATGCAAAATACGTGTTACAAACGTTGGGCTAGTCGGCGGAGACGTGTGTGGGGGTATAACATAGTCGGGCGGGCAGCGTGGAAATATACGTCTCCTCTCTGCGAGCGAAGCAGGGTAAAGGCTGTTCACGATTAAGTGAACACTTTTGAAATCAACCTTTGAAAAAAGTCACTGCTCCTACCTGCATATATTTTAACGGATACACTGAGCTGCATGCGCTCAGTTAAGTTGGTAATGATGCAGGGTAAGTAGTTCCGTAACTTAAAGTCGAATAAAAAGTGTTAGGTAATCATTCGCGATAACTTAAATTATTCCTTTCGCTTTCTGTTTTTTTTTAATGAGTCGAAGTGTAAAAATGAGCAGATTTGTAAAATAATTACTTTTCTAGTTATTTCAGTTTCACTTGACCAACGCATGAATAAAGTGACGAGGCCCATGACAATGTTAATTTTATATAAGGTCGGAAGAATGCACATCTTCCCTACAAGTATATTTTAGAAAGGGCTTTCAAAAGTGCTCACTTTATCGTGAGTAGCCTATGCTGCCCTGCAATGTGCTGCGTTCTGGTGAACATGTTTCCAACTTACACAACGCGTCGCCTGTTAGCAGTCTGCGGGCGCTAACAGTCTGTTATTTGTCATGGTTCGTTCATTCTAAGAAACCTGCTACCACCGCCGTCCCGACGATAGACAAAGGACGAGGTAAACAGATCTCGCTGCCTGCGCACAACCAATCTCCGTGTCCCAACATTGAACTGCTTTTCTGCCTACACGTCTAGCAAAAATGGCGTGGATTGGGTTTCATGTTAGAACACTGTTTAGTAAACAAGTGCTTTTGCGATGATTTTATGCTGCCTTCTATCACTTTGCAATGCTTTTTGATTACATTCAAACTGGTAAAAGTATTTTATTAATATAGAAGTAGTTGTCATTTAAAAATTAAGATGTAAACATACACGTCCATCACTATTAACCATGTGAATTTGACAGTTGTGTCGTATTGGAGTAGGTCAATGTTGGAAATTATACCCACCATTCCAAATTTTAATTAGTTTTTATTCTCAATAATTTTATTTAAGAGTTAAGTTTAAATGCATTTTATTAAAATATTTTAAAGTTATATTCTACACGATTTTCGCTTATATACTAGTGGTAAAATTTAACATGGAGATTTTTACATATATTTAAATTAAATAGTTTTTACAATTTAGTGTTATCGATTTTTTTAAATTTTTAAAATTACAAATAGTGCTAGTGGTAAATTTTTATTTACAGACTTTCGATGGATCAAATTTGCAATTCAGTAATAATGGTAAAATTATCATGTTTTACTTACAATTGAAAATCAGCAGTAAATTAATTTATCATTTAAACGTGAATATTTTTACAAAATCTGTCTATAATCAAACATTATTCTTACTAATAACATATGTCTTTACAAAGTTAATTCTACAACACAAGTGATTTTTTTCCTTAGAGTAATAATTACAAGGCATATATGAATTTAACAATACAAATTATTTTTCTTATGAGTTACCACAAATGAATTTAACAACAAAAATGGTTTTGCCCTTATTAAAACATCGGACATAAGAGGGATTGGCATACATATAACTTCTTAATACTTGTTTATTACAATGAATACAAAATAAATGGGTTTGAGAAATGCTTTATTTCAAACTGTCTCAAGTAGCGACTTGGAGCTCGGAGCTTCATAATATTTCATAATATTAAAAATTTAACATTTTGTTAGAGAAATAACAATCTTTTTTGAGATTGTCTGAGCACATAGAGGGGGAAATCGTCTCTAATTAAATTATTCATTTGCTCGAATCTCTCTCTATAAGGATCATCCAGTGTCCCATTTCATTTCATATTCCATACATTTCAGTTGACGAAACAATAATTTTGAATCCTCATCTTCATCCGAATAAAAGATGGCAATATCCTCCATTGTAAATGTATGATGTAATCATTATGAAAACCTTGCAAGTAGTAGGGAAATGGCGGTTAATAGCTGAGGGCGAGAGGTGTTGGTGTACAGGAGCCATCCGCCGCCATGTTGTTACATCAATGTCCGCCATCTTGGATGGCATTCAGCTATTACCCTTGATCTTTGACTTTGACCCCAAAAACCACAAAAAAAGCCTTAACAATTTCCAAAAAATTAAAAAAATCCCAAAAATATTTTTGTTTTAATTATTAAAAAATTTTATAAATATTATAAAAAAATTGTTTAAATTGAAATATAAAAAAATATTAATTTACTTATAAACCTATAAAGAAGCCCGACATCATGTTCTGTTATTCCAGGGCCACATACACTTCTTGGACCAATATGACCTTTGAAATTGACCCTGATCTTTGAGCTCAGAAATCCCAAAACCTCCAAAAAATCATTAAAAAAATAAAAATATAACCTTAACATTTATTCTCATTAATGATAAAAAATTGCTAAATTTTATTATTAAAAATATTAAGAATTTATAATTAAATATCATATAAAATTATTTTTAATTTATTTAAAAAAATTTAATTTCCCAAGGTTTCCCCCACCTTCCACCACTAACAAATATGACAGCAGGTCTCCACCCCCCCCCCCCCCGGCCCATTAACTGTCTGCACCTTTGTAGACGACTGCCATCTTGGTAGGTGACCGCCATCTTGGTAGTCAACTGTTACCTTAGTATACAACTATCCCGCATCTTGAAAGACAGTACCCATTAGCAATTGAACATTGATTTTTGACCCATGACCCTTGACCCCATGACCTTGAATGTCCCATGAAAACAAAAACTCGAGAAAAATACATAATTGTTAGCAAGCATATTTCATTACAGACTGACTACTGCCATCATATTGGATGCAGTCTAACTCGACCTTGATTCATGACATTGAATGATCTTGAAACAAAAACTAGAGAGAAATACATAAAAGTCGCCAAGCATAATACATTACAGACAACTACCGCTATATTGGATGCCGACTACCTCGACATTTAACCCATGACCTTGAGTGACCTTGAAAACAAAAACTCGAGAAAAATGTATAAAAGTCAACAATCGTACTATATTACAATCTATTTCAGACATATTGGGTGTAGACTAACTCGACTTTGACCCCATGACCTTGAGTGACCTTGAAAACAAAAACTCGAGAAAAATGCATAAAAGTCAACAATCGTACTATATTACAATCTATTTCAGACATATTGGGTGTAGACTAACTCGACTTTGACCCCATGACCTTGAGTGACCTTGAAAACAAAAACTCGAGAAAAATGCATAAAAGTCAACAATCGTACTATATTACAATCTATTTCAGACATATTGGGTGTAGACTACCTCGACATTTAACCCATGACCTTGAGTGACCTTGAAAACAAAAACTCGAGAAAAATGCATAAAAGTCAATAATCGTACTATATTACAATCTATTTCAGACATATTGGGTGTAGACTAACTCGACTTTGACCCCATGACCTTGAGTGACCTTGAAAACAAAAACTCGAGAAAAATGCATAAAAGTCAACAATCGTACTATATTACAATCTATTTCAGACATATTGGGTGTAGACTAACTCGACTTTGACCCCATGACCTTGAGTGACCTTGAAAACAAAAACTCGAGAAAAATGCATAAAAGTCAACAATCGTACTATATTACAATCTATTTCAGACATATTGGGTGTAGACTAACTCGACATTTAACCCATGACCTTGAGTGACCTTGAAAACAAAAACTCGAGAAAAATGCATAAAAGTCAACAATCGTACTATATTACAATCTATTTCAGACATATTGGGTGTAGACTAACTCGACTTTGACCCCATGACACTGAATGACCTAGAAAATCAAAACTCAAGAAAAAAATACATAAAAGTCAACAAGTATATGACATTACAGTCTACGACCACCATATTATATGCCAACTACCTCGACCTTGACCTTGAAAACCAAAATTAAAAAATGATGGTACATTCTACACTCGCGCATATGCCAAACACACACATGCATGTACACCTTCATGCACCTACACACACCTACACACATGCACACACACACAAAGTTCAAAATATTCCGATTTGCAGGCGAGGTTGATAACACATTAAAAAGCTGGTAGTGTGACCAGGAATGCCATTCACATAAATGTTTCCGAGACGAGATGCGTACATATGTACATACAACTCAGCGACAGGAGGAGGTGGAAGAGGAGGAGATGGAGTCATTCTGCAGGAGTCATTCTATATACATTGTTCAGGGAGGGATACAAGGAAAATAGTTCCAAAAATCTGATATAAGCTACAAATGCACCTGCCTCGTTCCAGTCTGCCTTGCGAATTTGCTGTATAGGATTCCGAGTGCATCTCCTTCACTATCATGTTCAGGCTTACAAAAAGTTCATACGGGGCTTCGGTAAACATTTAGCTGGTTTTCTTGACGTCTCCTACCTTCTTCATGCACATGCAGAAGGAAACTTACTGGCGAAAAGTGTGGGAATGTCAAGGGAATCATCATCGTCTCCACTGTCAACACTGTCGTCATAGATATCATCAATGCTATCTTCATGATCATCTTCACTTCCTGCTTCGTCATAAATATCAAGTATGCTTTCATTTGTAGCAGGAGTTGTATGTTCATCAGTAGCAAATGATGGTTAATTTTGTAGTTCGTCGACTTCACACAAAAGTCTGGCAACTGTTCGTTATGCACCAACTGTCTTATCAATCATTTAATCTTTAGCATTAACTTTCTTGTCATAATAGTCTGATGAAACAGTACCTATCGAAGTAGCAGGAGGTATTGGTGATATCACTAACTGGCTGTCCGTAGACGAACCTTTGCAGTACTCGATGTGTTCTTTCATTGTAACACCTTGCACAAACTGCATAGGACCAATGTCATAATGCTTCATCGCGCAAAAAGGATTGTCCGCACAGACTGTGCGCTCATGCCGCCGGACATTTTGACCATAGTTGAAAACTAGATCGCAGAATTGACACTGACGGCAATCAGGCAGCAATGATGCAGGTCGCGGCTCGTGACTCCATGTTAGTTGAGTTCAAAGATAGGCCTTCGTATTCGCAATTCATATTTGCGGTATGGGAGCTATTTGAGAAAACCTAAATACTTGTTCGACCCAGAAGATAGCATGCAGGTACTAACATTACCATATGTAATTTCAATATGCTTGTAGGCATATTTATATATCCAAAATAAAAATTTAAATTAAATTTATATTCCCATAATTATACAAACAGAATTATGTATAAGATAAATTGAAAATAAGTTTATATTTACTTACTTATATACTTATATAAATACATAGTTATTTACATAAACTTATACATAATTATATATAAGATAATTTAAAAACAATTTTATATTAATATACCTATATACATATAAAACATAGTTATTTCCATATATCTAAACCTAATTAGGTATAAAATAAATCATGGCCTATGCTGCACCGCCCCAGGCAGTGCACCGCCACCTTGCCACTCTTTATGCTGACGACCATGAAGCTGGGCTGGGCCCTGTAGAAGGCGACAAATGTGATGGCTGACAGCGTGCAGCACAAGGAGATATGTACATACCTGCTGCACTGAGTATGTGTGCTTGTCATGCATCGGGTCACTCTCATATCGCAGTCATATAGTGTATGGCTCCATGCAGTACACCACCACCATGTTGCTCTTTATGCTGACGGCCATGAAGCTAGGCTGAGTCCCGTAGAAGACGACACACATGATGGCTGACAGCGTGCAGCACAAGGAGATATGTACATACCTGCTGCACTGAGTATGTGTGCTTGTCATGTACCGGGCCACCCTCATACTGCAGTCCCACAGTGTGCCGCCCAACACGGTACACAACCACCTTGCTGCTCTTTATGCTGACGACCATGAAGTTGGTTGGGCCGCATAAAATGCGACACACATGACGGCTGACCGCATTCAGCACAAGGAGATATGTACATACCTGCTGCACTGAGTATGTGTGCTTGTCATGCATCGGGTCACTCTCATATCGCAGTCATATAGTGTGTGGCCCCACGCAGTACACCACCACCATGTTGTTCTTTATGCTGACGGTCATGAAGCTGGGCTGAGTCCCGTAGAAGACGACACACATGACGGCTGACCGCATTCAGCACAAGGAGATATGTACATACCTGCTGCACTGAGTATGTGTGCTTGTCATGCACCGGGTCACTCTCGTACTGCAGTCCCATAGTGCGCCGCCCCACGCGGTACACAGCCACCATGCCGTTCGTCATGCCAATGGCCATGTAGCTGGGCTGTGCCTCATAGAAGGCAACACATGTGACGGCTGATGACGTGCGGCACTCGTATGCTGGGTGTGTGAAGTTGGCGAGCGTGTACAAACGCACTGCGCCCTCGTGTTCTTCTGCATGGAAGTCCACTGTGGGCACATCCTTCCCATTACCCACTCCAACGTTATTTATGCTACACGTATGGATCAAACCGTGATTTATCATGAGACATATTGTCATAGAGAACATTTGCGCTTCTAGGTAGCAGTATTCCAAAAGGAATATTTTAATTAACATTTTAAGCTACATGAATAATAAAAGAGAATGATTTTAATATTTTCAAAGTTGTTTAATATATGATTAATGGTTATTGCAAATATATTGCTTTTAACATAGAAAATAGAGCTAATATCTGGTACCTATCCAATACAGGAGCTTACCTAGTGGCTAAATTATCTTCCAAACTTTAAACACTGACCTTCCCAATCTGTAGTACAAGTAAATTTCCCCCCTTTTGCACAGCAACATCGCTGCCAATGAGCGTTCACTTAACAACTTTATGTAGTAATTAAATCATTAAGATTAAGGAGGAATAGATTCCACATTTTGGCTAAATTAAACTGAGATAGACATTTACGCCCTGAAGAATATACACAGCCAGTGAGATAACTAAGGCAAACGTTGGGACATTGCGATGGTGCTTCGGCGCCATAGTATCGACTTTAATTACTTTCATCGTCGACAGGGGCACTTATGATTCACTGTGATTAAGCTGTTTGGTCTCCTAATCCCTCTTATTTCCGATTCCCCTCTCCTCCCTCCTCATCAGTTTGCGTCATAATTGTGGAGGGGACACTGGTCTGCTGGCGCATGTGCGTGTGCCACACCTCCTATTCTACTCCAGCTCTCCAGGGCAGCCTCTTCTCTTGTATGGCTTGACCGACGGAATGGATTTTCGACGTTCTTCAAAACTGTTATAATGGTACTAGGAAAGTTTCTGTTAATATGGTGTAGTGTTTTATAAGCTTCGTTTGGATTGGCCCGGTGTAACGATTTGGTGAGTCATGGACGGCTGTAATATTGGAGGGGTTTTAATATAGAATTCTATATGGTTCCTTTTGACTGTTTTGATTAACCGAGTACTCGGGCGCATGTGTATTTAGTAAATTCCCTGGTGGTGTCAGCATTATGCTTGAGAAAGATTAATAGATGGTTTTGGCTTGTTACAAGGTTTGCCATACATGTTTGTATTATGCTAATGCATAGTTTTTGTAGCTAGTGTGCCAACATATTTGGCTGACTCCGACCTACAGATGTTGTTTTGTGTGTGTGTCACTGCTCACGACGAGCTGAGCTGGAGGGAAATTTTTTTAACGATTGTTAGTTAAATACTTTTACTGGTAGGTTCCTTGATAGACCCGAAATTAGAAGTGTGTGCCACATCCCAGTTTAACTAGTGTCATTTTAATGTAAGTTTTTATTTAGTTTTTTCTTATTCGCTTGGTCCTTTCGGAGGCCCTGCTTGGGTGTGCGACGTAGCTTGTTGATTTTTAAAATTGTTTTGTCACATCTGTTTTTAGGATTGTCATTAAAGTAACATTTTTTAAAGTGACACATTTTATAGGTAATTTAATTCACCGCTTTTTTTAATATTGGGAATCCCGGTGAACGTCTTGCAAACTGGTTGTGTTAATACACTTAAAACTGGCAATTACTCAGCAACTTCCAAGGTTTTGTAATACATGTGTACGTGAGTGCAAATTAAGTGGCGCGTTTTGGGGAAGCCCAAATATTGTTCAGATTTAATCAATATATCAGAACAGTTGTGTCTCTGGTATTGGAACATATTTATTATGATAGGATCATTAGTGAATGATCTGTACTTAAGCTGAAAATTGAATTAGAAGTTGTTTCTGATTTCACTCCCATGTATTGGTAGTAATTGTATATTTAATATTGCATTTCGGCTGTTTCCGAAACTTTAAATGAATTGTCTCAATCAAATTCATTTTGAGATTGAAAGTTTTGAACAGCTCTTAATGTTGAACTATAGTTGACTCACACTCTTGTATAACATCTGCGGATGTACTGTATATAATTACTTCCGTGTTGGAACTTATACTTGATTTTCGTCAATGTGCAATATATGATAATGTATCAATCACTTATTTTAATGTTTTATAAAGTTTTTAATGCAAGTGTGTTATTGGCTCAGTATATTTCAGCTGGAATTGCTATACAGGGGATAATTTTGCTTAGTCAATTCATTGCTGTGATACTAAGGTACCTTTTAGAGGCATTCCTATTTAGAAAGGAAGTTTTCATGTGTTATTGGAGTGGAACAATTGAACTGTATTACATACTTTGTGATTTAAATTTCCGTACACCACATTTGAGTTATTGAAATAAAATATTTTTTAATTATAAAGGTATTTTTAGAATTGATTGTACAATTGCCCATAGTTTATGTTGCAATTAATATGCTCTGTTACTTTGCTGTTTTCCTAATATCGTATCTTATTGTGTGTTTCATAATTGCCAGAAAAATTAGTTCCAACATTGGATATGTATATGTCCTGGCCCGTGATGACATTATGGCATTGTTCAATGACTTTAAAGTGGAGTTCGACGAGGGTTCTACTGTAGCACAGATGCATCGGTTGGCCGTTAAATTCATCCGCAAGAGTCAGCTGCTGTGGAGTCCACCCCGTTACAGTCAGTCCTGGTGAGTCAGCCACCTGCTCTACAAATAAACTAATCGTAATGTCGTTGGATAGGATCAGTCCTAATTATTTGTATGGAGCCGGTGTTAATTTTTAACTTTTTTTTATAGCAGTAACTAGGGTCGCCAAATATGAGCCTTTGTCCTGAGAATTTCCTTCTTAAGGCATTATGCATGAAAGTCGAGGGTATTGTCCTCCATCTATTGCAGGAAGAACTGCTCTCACTGACGGGCGGGATCTTTGCCAGGTTTAAGCTACGAGTGTTGCAGGTGCTGTTTCTCCCGCGTGTTCGCCGTCAATGCGAGGTTAGTCTGGTACATAGTGTGCAGAAGCCTGCAGAGTCTGTATGCGACTTTGTGGAGTCCGTGTGTGAGTACGATAATGCAATTTACTTAGGCCTCAGGAAAGCCAACTTAATTAGAACCATTATTGATAGTTTGGCTCTGCATGTTAAGATGTAATTTACGATGTCATACCCATCGTGGAATTTGACAGAATTTCATCAAATGCGGTCGAGGTACAGAGTAGTGTTTCTGTCTGCCAGCAATATAAGAGAGACTTTCCCGCACCCAATCGCAGCGGCGGAGTTTAGGGAGTAGGAAGCTCGGGGGGATGGGAGGTGATACCTATTTAAGATGACGGATTGAGCAGCTGGCACATCACCATACGCGGCATTAACTGTGCTCGAATGGGACATGTGGCCATGGAATGTAGGCAGGCTAGATGCAGTTTGGCCGAGAGGAAATACTTTCGTTGCGGCGAGGTTGGTCATGTCCGACATTTCTGCCCAAGTCCAGGAAACACCTCGTGACTGGTAGGGATCATGGTGATACCAGTCACAAGAACTGCCAAAAGCCACGAAATTTTTTTAGCTGTTATGTTATGATTATCTGTGTCAGCAGGAATTTTTTCCATGCTGGTTGACACCAGGGCGATGCATTGTGTTGTCAGTCGGGCAATTGGGGATCGCCTTCTCAACCCCAAAATTCTGTCTACAGTGTGTGTCAGCCTCATGCCTGAAATGGCGGCGTCCTGAGGTCGGAGGCTGTTGTAAATCTGCACTTTAAGATCAGGTATTTTGCTTGGACATTTGTGTTTTGGATATTCGACTCTCTCTCCCAAGATATCATCTTGGGGTTGGAGTTTTCGGGGATAACCTATGTGGTGGTTAATTTAGTCTCTAGATATCTGTTGTTTCGCTTCGTGCCAAGTATCCATAAAGGTTTGCACACCGATGTTGTTCCGGTGATAAATACCACTTATTTTCAGGGCGAGTCGGGTCAGACTGAATATTAACCCAGCCTTGGGCGGCTAAAGGAAGAATTTCCCGGCATGATTACATCTAGGATAGGAAAGTGTGATATCTAGCCCTACAAGTTCGCCCTATGGATGATATTCAGGTGCACGATTGGCATTTTAGATGTCCCCACCGAAAATTAAACCTTTTTGTGAGATCATTGAAAGATTGTTCATTGTGGGAGTGATCGTGCCTTCTACCTCCGACTACTGTTCCCCTGGCTTTTTAGTCAGAAAGAAGGACAGCGATAAATACTGCCTAGTGGTTAAACATTCCTAAGTCAACAGAAAGATATACAAAGATCCTTTTACACTGCCAACCATTGATTGCATGCTCCAACACCTGGGCAACGCCTCTATATGTTCGGTACTTGACCTAAATAATAGTTTCCATCAGTGTCTGTTGGATCACTTATGCCAGAAATATACTGTCTTTAGCAAGCCATGGAATCCATATGAGTTCACGAGGATTCTGATGGTTCAAGTTTCAGTTGCCAGGCCCTCTCCAGTGTTCTCGGCCATGTGCTGCGGAATATAAGTAAAAATTTGTGTTCAATTATATTCATGGCATCATTGTGTACGGCGAAGACTTACGAGTCTCGTTTTGAGTTGGTTCTCCCCCGGATTCGCGAAGTCGGGTTGACCGTAGATCTCGACAAGTTCACCTTGGGTGTTAAAAGAGTAAAGTTCTTAGGGTATGTGTTGTGCGAAAGGCGTTTGCTCGTCGACTTTGATCTAGTGGCCCCAATTTTGAATTGTTCCCTGCCCATGAAATTTGAAAGAGGTTGAGAAAATTTTAGGTATTATGGGGTGTTACGCTCGTTTTATCGATCATTACTCTGAGATAGCAGTGCCCCTTAACACTCTAAAGTAGACGATTGTAGATTTCGCCTGGGGTGGGGAACAAGAAAAAGCCTTTTCGGCTTTGAAAGTTATCTTGTCCTCGCTGCCTACTCTCCATTTGCTGGATTTTACCAAACATTTTATGGTACAGGTGGATACTTCCCCCCTGGCTTTGGGAGCAGTCCTAAGCCAGAGGATGGAATGCGGCCTCGCTCCTGTGGCTTTTGCGAGTCGTTCTCTTTCTGAATCTGAGATAAAATAGGAAATTTATGAAAGGGAGATGCTTATTTTCTTTCTTCGGATTGGAGAAGTTCGCGTCATACATTGAACACGGTGAGTGCGACCTGTTCACTTATAATGAGGCCCTGAGCTGGGTTCTGAATCATCCTCAAATGTTGGGCAAGCTAGACCAATGGGTATTGCGCTTGTCGAGATTTTTCTTCAAAGTGCATCATCTTCGTGGCATCGATCAACAGGTAAAGTGCATCTCACTCTTAGATTGCAGTAAAATGTGTATGACGCATGCTGTTTCCAGATGGCTAGAGTTATCAACAGTCAAGCGGTTATGCTGTGTTGGCAGAATAACTTCATACGTACAAAATTATGTAACAAAAATTGTGAAATTGTATAGTAAAATATAAATATCAAATTGTTTCTTTACCTACCCACTGCAATCTAATAGTGAGATGCACTATAGCTGAAGTATTATCACGCGTTTTCGATACTGATGATTTTGTGTTGGGTACTGACAGCCCGTCCTGGGCTTCAATAAATCTAATTCAAAGTTTTCCTCAAATTTTCGTGCAGTTGCATCAGGCCCAACAGGGTGATGAATTCTGTTCATGGGTTGTAAATTAACCTTAATAACGGCCAAGTTCTGCTGTATGTGGTAGAGAAAGAGGTGTTATATTTCATGGTTATAAATGGCAAAGCCTGTAATATTGTAATACAATTGTCCTTGCACCCCATGGTGATTTAGTATTTCCATGACTCCATGTTTGGAGGTCATCAGGGTATTAGCAGAACTTTCCAATGTATTGCTACATGCTTTGCTTGGCCAATACTGAGAAGTGAGGCGGCGGCCTTTGTGCATTATTGTGAGGCATGCCAAAAGTGTAAGAGGGCCAAGAAAGCTTATGTAGGGCAGAATGCCAGCCAAATTCCTGAAGGCCCATGACACAGTGTTCACCTTCTTATGTTCGGGCCATTGATTCGCTTGAGGAAGGGTAACATATGTTTGTTAATCCTTATGGTAACATTCAGTAAGTGTGTGATTCTTCTCCCACTCAGAAATATGAAGTCTTCAAACATTGTTAGAGCCCTGTGTGATCAGGTCTTGAAGATATTCTGTGAACCGGTGGAGATCTTGATGGACAATGTGCGGAATTTTACTTTAGCCTTTTATAGGGATATGTGATATAGATGGGCGATGAAACATTTTAAGTCGAGCCCTTATTACCATACGGGTAATAAAATGCAACTGTTCAATAACTATCTTAAGGCCTGTGTCAATTTTTTTAATAATCAGGACCACTTCCAATGGGGCGAAGATCCTGATTTGATAAATATGGGACTCGATAGAGCTCATCACGGTTCCACAGGGACCCCAACATCTTTGCTGTTTTTGGTTCATTCTCTGGTGCTTCCCCTTGTACATTTTTGGAATATTCCCACCCTTCCTACATCTCTTTTCAAGGCTGACCGAGATCAGCTGCTGGACGAGTTGAACAAGTTCCTGGCTGATGCCAAGGAGTCGGTGAATGAAAGATTAAGAGCTTCACGCAATCCCGCGGATTTTGCTGCCTGTGATCTTGTCCTTGTAAGAAATTATCATCTGGCGGACCTGGCCAATGCCATACCCTGTAAGTTTGTGCTGAAGTTTGATAGCCCATTTAAAATTTCGAAATTCCTTGGGTTCAATACAGTAATGATTGTCATTCCATCTTTGTACCGGTCGTTCCACAAGGCACATTTGTGCCCATTAAAGTGGTTTATACCTAGAGTGTCAGATTGTTTGTAATCATTCTGCCGAGGCTTGAGTTAATTGTAATAATCTTTGTATTGACACACCCATTTTGCCCTAGTCCCTTTTCCTTCTCTTCGATTTTTGGCTTTCGGTTGACTCCCTCTGTTAACATTTTCCGTATTTTATTTATTTTTACCCGTCTTCCCACCGAGAATACCTGAGGCATTGGCATTGGCACCCTGTTTCTTATCTCTTCGAGTTTTGCCTGCTGGAGATACTGCAGTGAAACCGCCACTCCAGCCCTGACCATGTGCTCGTGAAGAGACCCAGCTTCTGGCACTCGGTTCTCAGGGCAGCTCTGTGTCTCATCGCCGGGGAATAACTTTGTCGATCTTCGAACTTCAAGAATTGATGAATGTGTGTTGATATTTCTCAGTGATTGTCCATCTATTGTTTGTTTGAGTTGGGAAACTTTTACCTTCTGCTAAACTGAAATTGCCATCTACTTTTCAATCTCATGCTTCGCCCTTACTCTTGGAACTGTGTATGTGTTTGTGAGAAGACTGGGTTCCCAGAGCACAAATATATACTAATTTGAATTGTGTACATTTTGGATTTTGTAGTTGGGGCAGTGTTTAGCGCTGGGGCTTGCGATGGTGCTGTGGCGCCATCGTATCGACTTTAATTGCTTTCATCATCGGCCGGGGCATGTGTGTTTCTCTGCGCTCGGGCTTCTCTGTCTCCTAACCCCTCTTACTTTCGATTGCCCTCTCCTCCCCCCCCCCCCACATGCGCCCGGTCAGCTGGGCGCATGTGAATGTACCACGCCTCCTATTGCACTCCAGCTCTCCAGGGCAGCTCTCTTGTGTGGCTCGACCGACGGAATGGATTTTAAACTTTTTTTTTTTTTTTCATGTAATACTGATGCTATACATGTTTCTGTTAATATGGTGTACTGTTTTAAAAACTTCAGTTGGATCGGCCCGGTGGAACGAATTGGTGAGTCGTCGAGGCTGTAACACTGGAAGGATTTTAATATTGAATTTAATATGGTTTCATTTTTCGCTGCTTTGATTAATCGAGTACTTGGGCATACGCGTATTTAGTTAAGTTCACGGTAGTGTGTGCATTATGCTTGAAACAGTTTAGTAGCTGGTTTGGCTTGTTATAATGAATGCCGTATGTGCTTGTGTTATGCAAACGCATAGTTTTTGTAGCTAATGTGCTTTGCTGGCCCCGGCCTACAGACGTTTTGTGTATGCGTCGCTATCCACGACGAGCTGAACTGGAGGGTACATTTTTTATGTTTATCTGTTAAATAACTTTACTAGTAGGTGTTTTGAAAGACCCGAAATTAGAAGTGGGTGCCACCTCCCAGTTTAACTCGCGTAATTTTAATCTAATTGGATTAAAGTGTTTTTTTTTCTTAATCACTTCTTCTTTAGGGAAGTCCCGCTTGGTGATGCGACGCAGCTTGTTGAATTTTGAAATTGTTTCGTTATTTCCTTTTTAGCAATGTCATGAACGTAACGTATTTTAAAGTGGCACTTTTTATAGGTAATTTAATTCGCCACTTTTATTTAATATTGTGACTCCCAGTGAACATCTTACAAACAGGTCATATTAATGCACATTAACTTGTAATTACTCAGGAAATTCCTAGGTTTTGTAATATATGCGTATTTGCGTGCAAATTAAGTGGCAGATTTTGGGGCAGCCCAAAAATTGTTCACCTTTAATCAATATTCAAAACAGGCGTGTCTCTGGTATTGAAACTATTTTATTATGATAGGATCGTTAGTGAATGATCTGTACTTAGGCTGTGAATTGAATTTAGGCTTTTTTCTGATTACACTCCTATGTATTGATAGTAATTGAAATATTAATATTGCATTTCGGCTGGTTCTGAAACTTTAAATGAACTGTCTCAATAAAATTCAATTTTGGGATCGGAAGTTTTGAACAGCTCCTAACGTTGCGGACGTACTATGTGTAATTACTTCCATGTTGAAGTTTATACATGATTTTCGTAAATGTGTAATATATTATGATTTGTCAGTCGCATATTTTATATTTGATAAGGTTTTTCACGCAAGTGCATTATTGGCTCAGTGTATATTAGCTGGAGCTTCTATACAAAGCATCATTTTGCCTAGTCATTTCAGTTCTGTAATACTTATGTAATTTTAGAGGCATTACTTTTTATGAAAATGTATTTTTCATGTGTTGTTGGAATGGATCAATTGAACATTATTATATATTTTGTGATTTAGAGTTCCTTGCACCACTTTTGAGTGCCGTACAATAAAAGATGTTTTAATTATGAAGGTGGTTTTGGAAATGATTTTACAATTGTCCCATAGTTTACCACCAATACACTACTACTGTATTGGTGGTATCGTGGTTGCGAAGAGTGAGATGAGGAAAGAAAACATTCTTGGAATATTTTCCTTCCTGGGCTCAGTAGCCACGAAATGACCCAATAACCTGACAGAGTGCTCTGATGTTTTTTTACTGTTTGCACTGCAGTGTTGATGGTGATGTGTTTACATGACTGCATTGTAAACAAACTGTCTCCTGAAATCTAAGAGATACATTAGTTTAGTGATTCCTTCCTAGGGGAAATCCAGAATCACATTCAAGAGAGGTTTTTAATGTCATTGACTATGACTGGAAGGTTAGAGGTATCCATATTTTCCGATTCGGGGTCACAGTTTCCTTCCACGCAACCGTGATTTCGCAGTAACAAATGAAGGTGTTCGTCTCCTTGACCGAATATACATATTCACGAGATAAATCCAACGAAATCATCACTAAGACCAAGAAGACTCTACCAGTTTTTGACGTAAAGGCCATATATATATATATATATATATATATATATATATATATATATATATATATATAGATAACTTCAAGGCGTGAAGGACACCATTTTTTCTTCTTCAAGAAAACTACTAGATATCTGTAAAGCAAACAAAGCTTCCAAATTATAAAATATAAACATATGACGTTTACTGAAGAACAGAAGTATTATGTAACTTGTCATTATTTTCTCATGGACTTGTGTGCGATTACTTCAATCATGACAAGAATGGCGAGGTTGCGTTTCCTACTACCAGTGGGTACGACGAGAAGATTCCCACCAAGAAGATAAAGCACGGCGTTCTTGCAAAAACTCTCAATTATGTTCCTGGTAATTGCAAAGACTTCAATAATCAGATGTATTTGTGGCCTACTTATTATGTGAATGGGGGCAGTGACTAACATGTCTCGAGTTTTTTTGTGACGTAGACTTGCTCTTAGAGCACTAGGATATTATTGTAAGTTACTTTGACTACGTTTGTTTAACCCTAGGGAATGCAAAATAATAGGCACGTTCAGTATAGGACTCATGATAATATATTTGAGCAAGCATTATCGCCGATTCTGTAATATACTTTTTTTTACTCAGAATGTTAAATGAATTGAGTTAAAGAGGGGAAAAGTTCCGACATATTTCTCTCACTTTTATTTACAGAATATGTAGAATATTTGTAACACACTAGGTTATCATTGTTAATTTGTTTCTGTAGATCAACTGTGTAACTAAACGGTTTTGTTTTTGACCATTAGTTTAAACGATAAACAGTTATTTCGCGTTTCCCAAAAGTTCCTCTACATGGAATCGTTTCCTTCTTCATCTTACCTATTGAATTAAATACACATATTAAGGTTCGGCTTCGCTAGGCCACCTCACTTCACCTAGTATATGTGCTCGTTCACGAATGACATGTTTCAGAATGTGGTCGATGGATGCTCTACAATGTCAGAAGCTAGTGCGGTTACCGTCAATGGCTTTCTTTTGGTGAGTGAGTGAAAAATATGCAGCAATGCTGGAATGAAGGGGCGGGGGAAACGGGAGATCCCCGAGAAAACCCGGCACGATTCCCACTTACGAAAATCCAGTGAGCCGGCCGGGGATTGAACACAATTCTCATTGGTGGGAGGAGAGCGTGCTAATCGCTCAGCCACCATGACCTCTACTTTCTTAGGGAAATGGTACTGACTTGTTCTGGAACACCCACATTATATATATTTTTTCTGTTTGTGCCATGGACATTGGTCCATTGGACAAACATTCTTTCCATAGTTCCGTTGTATTAGTTATTATAAGGAATTTGTGAGTACTTGACAGACCAAAAATTTCCTCTGTGGGAATGCCTGAAACGAAAAATTAGCATGTAAGATAAGGGGTTAGGCAGATTTTACACGATGCAACATACATCCAAAACCCGTATAAGATGTTACTCTCATACTGAATCCCATGAGTGTTTTCCGTGTCTTATACTCCACAGTCACACCCGAGCTACAGCTACTTGTAAACTGGCACCGACGCAGGGTTCGATCATTGGTTATTGACTCATTGTGGTCATGACCATGTGCAATAAAATGTAATGAAAGTGCACATGAAGCAGAAATATACACGTTCTATAAGTATGTCTGAGCTCATTTTATCTGGTCTCTGTAAATAAAACCTACAGCCAAAAATTACTTACGAAATTGAAAACCAAAATATTTCAATGTTCTTAAATATTTTCGTGGTGTTTATAACCCCAGGGACCCAACTAGAGGGTGGCTACTTGGGGCACGTGCCACCCCCAAAGAAAAGAACATAAAAAAGATTTGCTAATATGAAAGATTTTGCAAGTCATTTACTTCATTAATACGATTCAAGTTTCTCGAAAATGAAAGACGAATTAAAGAAATGTTCTTGCAGCAAGTCAAGAGCATACAAAATACTGACCACGTTCTGCTAACTGTGGCAAAGATATAATTGTGTGCTTTTCGCATCGGGGAAAACTTACAACATAACAAAAGTAGAATGTGAAGGGGAATAGCAACAAAATAAATATAAAAGTTTATGTACTGTTGTTATATTTGACAAACTTAAATTACCATTTCAAGCATGTTAAAATATTATTATAATTACAGATCCGAAATTAATATCACAAGTAACACTTTCAACCACAAGAATTTTTGTACGACATTTTACGCCTCATGTCTTCAATTTTCAGTCAATTTACGCCAGGCCCTTGAAATGCAGTACGTAGGCATTACTTCCCTCCTCAAGCATGTATGATATGTTATGCCCCAAAATTTTTTATAGTCTGAGTAAGTTACCTTTTGTGTACCATTTGGGCTAGACCCTTGAAATTAAGTACATAGGCAACATTTACGAAGAGAATGCAATTATGACATAATAAGCTCTCACGCTTTCTAAAAGTATAGTTAGCCACCATTTGAGAGATATCTGGACTAGGCCTCGAAATCCAGTACACAGGCGAAATTTGAAGACTACAAGCAAATAGGTGTGAGATAAGCCCTACAGCCTTTTATAAGAATAGTTATCCATAATTTGCGAACAATTTCGGCTAGGCACTTAAAATTCAATATTTTCTATTAATTTCTGATCCAAGAATCACTGTATTGCATATTAAGTCTAATTATAGTTTATGTGGTTATTTGTAATTATTTTCGATTAAATGTCATTAAGCCCATGAAATAAAGGATAAATGAAGGGTAGGTAACAAATGCCATCTAATTTTTTAAAGTAATATTTGTCTTTTATTTACTAACCAATATCGCTATGCTCTTGAAATCCAGTATAAATTACTAGGGGTGAGTCCGTGACTGTGTTTTCAGTATTGTCACGTGCCTAGAATAGTTACGATGTTACACATTTTTGTTACCATACAAAGACTGAAAAAAAATATTGCATAGAGATATATAGGTAATAATGAAATAATGTGAAATTAACTCAACATTGAAGCTAATGCAGCCCTATTTTAAATTTTACTATCCACTGGGCTACTGTGGCCCCACTTAGTATATTTATATCCACTAAGTCACTGCGGCCCCACTTGGAATCGCTCTATCCACTGGGCCACTAAGGCCCCACTTGATATAATTATATGAAATTATGTGAAATAAACTCAACATTGAAGCGAGAGATTCAATTACCTTCATATCTCTATGCAATAATCTCTATGCATTAATACAAAACTTTGGAAAAAATTATTATAAAATGAGTTGTTAGGTTCAAAATTCGTGATTACGTATTCTGATCTTGCTGAAATTCAAACGTGGCCTGTATTAGACCCCGAGGATTCACTCTGCAAAATTTCAAGAACTTTTGTTAAGTTTCAAGGGACTTAGAAATTATTAAAGACGGACATAGATCGTCTCCTTATATAGTAGTTCTAGGGGTTAGCCGTTGACGATGTTTTCAGTATTATGTGTGGAGTTATCCCCAAGTGGAGTTAACTCCGTGGAGCCATCCTCATGATGTCAGCGCCATGTGGAGTCAGCGCTGTATTGTCGGCCTTATGTGGAGTCAGCACCGTGTAATCAGCACTGTGTTGTTAGTCCCATGTGGAGTAAGCCTTTCGATGTCAGCTCTGTGTTGTCAGCCCCATGCGGAGAATGCCCTGCGTGGAGTCAGCACTGTGACGTCAGTCCCATAAGAAGTGAGCCCTGTATTTTCAGCGCAATGTGGAGTCAGTTCAATGTGGAGTCAGTTCAATGTGGAGTCAGCACTGTGATGTCAGTCACATATGCAGTCAGCCCTGTATTGTGAGCCCAATGTTCAGCCCTATGTGAAGTCAGCACTATGTTGTCAGTCCCATATGGAGTCAGCACTGTGATGTAAGACCATGTGGAGTCATCCATGTGTTATCAGCTCCATGTTGAGTTACCCCTGTGTTGTCAGCCCCATATACAGTCAGCCCTGTAAAGTCAGCCCTATGTGGAGTCAGCAATGTGTTAACAGCACCATGTGGAGTCAGCCCTGTGTTTTCAGCCCTACAGGGAGTCAGACATGTGTTGTGAGCCCCATATGGAGTCAGCACTCTGTTGTCAACCCAATATAGAAACTGCATTGTGTGCAGTGTGCACTGTGATGTCAGTCCCATGTATAATCAGCCCTGTATTGTCAGCTAAATGTATAGTCAGCCCCAGGGAGTCATAACTGTGATGTCAGTCCCATATGGAGTCAACCATGTGATGTAAGGCCCATGTGAAGCCAACTCTGTGTGGAGTGAGAACTATGTTGTCAGTCTTATGTGCATTCAGCCCTGTGTTGTCAGCTACATTTGGAGTAAGCCCTTTGTTGTCGGCCCCACATGGTTTCAGTACTCTGCTGTCAGCTGCATATGGAGCCAGCACTATGTTGTCATCCAAATGTGGAGTTAGCCCTGAATTGTCAGCTCCATTTAGATTTAGCCCTGTGTTTTCAGCCCCATGTGAAGACAGCACTGTTTGTAAGCCCCATGTAAAGAAAGCACTTTATGTCAGCCCTATGCGGAGACTGCGCTTTGTTGTCAACCAACTGTGGAGTAAGTAATGTGTAGGCAGTTCTTTTTTGTTTGTCACATTTTTAGATAGCATTGTGTTGTCAATAACATGAGGAATCAGTATTACGTTTTCAGTTGCATGTGGAGTAAGCCCTGTGTTGAATGCTCCATGTGGAGTCAGCCTTGTGTTGTCAGCTCAATGTGATGACAGCCCTGTGTTGTCAGCTACATCTGGAGCCAACCCTATGTTGGCAGTGCC
This sequence comes from Dryococelus australis, assembly GCA_029891345.1. Lineage (NCBI taxonomy): Eukaryota > Metazoa > Arthropoda > Insecta > Phasmatodea > Phasmatidae > Dryococelus > Dryococelus australis. The sequence continues at coordinate 116,999,061 of CM057003.1, read as the reverse complement.
ATGTTCTGTCAGCACTATGTTGTCAGAACAATGTGGAGTTAGATCTGTGATGTTAGTCCTATGTGGAGTCAGCACTGTGTTGTCAGTCCCATGTGGAGTCAACACTGTGTTGGCAGTCCAGTGTGGAGTCAGCAAATTTGTTGTCAGTCCCATGCGGAGTCACTAATGTATTTTAAGTACTATATGGAGTCATTAGTGTGATGTAAGACCATGTGAAGTCAGCCTTGCGTTATCAGCTCGATGTTGAGTCAGTCAGCACTGTGTGTTCAGCCCTATATGGAGTCAGCCCTGTATTGTCAGCCACATAGGGAGTCAGCACTATGTTGTAAGCCCCATATGGAGCATGTCATATGTGGAGTGTGCACTGTGATGTCAGTCCATTGTGGAGTCAGCCCTATGTTATCAGCCTCATTTGAAGACAGCACTGTGTTGCCAACACCACGTGGAGTCAGCACTTCGTTCTCAGTCCCGTGTGGAGCCAGCACTGTGTCATCAGTCCTGTGTAAAGTCAACACAGTGTTGTCAGTCTCATTTGGATTCGCACTATGTTGTCAGCTCCATGATGAGTAAGCCCTCATATCAGCTCCAAGTGGTGTCAAATATGTGTTATCAATATCATATGGAATCAGCCCTGTATTGTCAGCCCTACGGGAGTCAGCAATGAGTTACCAGCACCATGTGGAGTCAGCTCTGTGTTTTCAACCATATATTGAGTAAGCCCTCTGTTGTCAGCCCCATATAGAATCAGCACTCTGTTGTCTGCCCCCTTATTAATACCGATCTGTGTGGAGTGTGCACTGTGATGTTAGTCGCATGTTGAATGAGCTCTGTATTGTCAGCCCAATGTAGAGTCATCCCTGTGGGGAGTCAGAACTGTGTTGTCAGTCCTATGTTTATTCAGTCTAGAGTTTTCCGCACCATGTGGAATGAGCCCTATGTTTTCTGCCCCATGTGGATTCAGAATTCAGATATCAGCCCTATGTGGAGACATCACTGTGTTGTCAGCCAAATGTGGAGTTAGCCATTCATTGTCAGCTCAATTTGGAGTTAATCCTGTGTAGTCAGCCACTTGTGGAGTCAGTCCTGTGCTATCAGCCCCATGTAGATTAAGCACTCTGCTCTCATCATAATGTAGAATCGGCCCCATGTGGAGCAAGCACTGTCATATCAAACCATTGTGGAGTCAGCACTGTGTTGTCAGCCCCATGTGAAGTCCGCTCCGTGTTTTCAGTCCCATGTGGTGTCAGCACTGTGATGTAAGAACATATCGATTGAGTGCTGTGTTGTCAGCTCCATGTGGAGTCTACTCTGTATTGTGAACCCATATGGTGTCAGCCCTGTGTTATCAGCACCATGTGGAGTTAGCCTTCTGTTGTCAGCCCCATGTTATGACAGCATTGTGTTGTCAGTTCCACGTTGTGTAACCCCTGAATTGTCAGCTACATGTGGAGTCAACACTGGGTTGTCGGTGCCATGTTAAGTCAGCCTTATGTTGTCAGCTCTATCTGGAATTAGCCGTGTGATGTCAGTCCTTTTTTGAGTCAGCACTGTCTTTTCAGTCCCATATGGAATCAGCACTGTGTTGTCAGTCCCAAGTGGTGTCAGCACTGTGATGTAACACCATATGGAGTGAGCCCTGTGTTGTCAGCTCCATGCGGAGTCAGCTCGGTGTTGTGAACCCCATATGGTGTCAGTCCTGTGTTGTCAACCCTATGTGGAGTCAGGAATGTGTTAGCAGAACTATGTGGTGTCAGCCCTGTGATTTCAGCCATATATGATTCAGCCTTGTTTTGTTAGCCCCTTTGGAGTCAGCACACTGTGTTCAGCTCCATATGGAAGCAACCCTGTGTGGAATGTGCATCATGATGTCTGTCCTATGTGGAATCAGCCCTGTTTGTCAGCCCAATGTATAATTAGCACTGTTCGGAGTCAGCACTGTGTTGTCAGCCAAATGTGGTGTCAGCCCTGCATTTTCAATTCCATTTGTAGTTAGACCCGTGTTGTCAGCCACTTGTGGAGTCAGCCCTGTGTTGTCAGGCCCATGTGGATTCAGCACTCTGCTGTCAGCCTCATGAAGAATCGCACCTATGTGGAGTCAGCACTGTGATGTCAGTCCCATGTGTAGTCAGTCCTGTGTTGTCAGCCCCATGTGAAGACAGTACTGTGTATCAGCCCCATGTGGAATCAGAACTGTGTGTCAGCCCCATGTGGAGTCAGCAGTGTCGTCAGTCCCATTAAGAGTCAACACAGTGTTGCCAGTCCCATTTGTATACAGAACTGTGTCAGCTCTATGATGAGTCAGTCCTGTGTTGTCAGCCACTTGTGGAAACAGAACTGTGTTGTGCGTCCCATGTGGAGTCAGCGCTGTGTTATCAGTCCCATGTACAGTCAACACAGTTTTGTCAGTCCCATTTGGATTCAGCACTGTGTTGTCAGCTCCATGATTAGTCAGCCCTGTGTTGTCAGCTCAATGTGGAATCAGCAATGTTTTGTATTCCCCGCATTGAGTCAGCACTATGTAGTCAGTCCTATATGGTGTCAGCCCTGTGATGTCAGTCCCATGTGCAATCAGTATTTTATTGTCAGCCCCATCTTAAGTCAGCATTGTGCTATCAGTGCTATAGGGAGTCAGTCCTGTGTTGTCAGTCCCTTGTGGAATCATCTCTGTGGCATCAGTCCCATGTAGATTCAGCACTGTGTTGTAAGTCCAATTTGGTTCTAGCACTGTGTTGTCAGTCCCATTTTGTTCCAGCACTGTGTTGTCAGCTCCTTGATGAGCCATCCCTGTGTTGTCAGCACCATGTGAAGTCAGCACTGTGATGTCAGCCCTATATGGAGTCTTACCTGTGTTGTCAGCTATAAATTGAGTCTGCACTGTTATGTCAGCCCCATTTGGCTTTGGCACTGAGTTTTCTGCTCCATGGGGAACCAACCCTGTGTTGTCAGCGCCATGTTGCATCAGCCCTGCATTATCAGCGCCATGTTGCATCAGCCCTGCATTATCAGCCCCATTTAGAGTCAGCACTGTGTTGTCAGCCCCATGTGGAGTTGACCCAGCATGTAGTTAACTGTTTGGAGTCAACCCTTTATGGATTCGGCCCCATGTGCAGTACACAGTGTTGGTAGTCAACCAAATGGGGAGTCAATACTATGTGGAGGTAGCCTTGTGAGTTGTCCGCTCTGTATTATACACGGGATGCATGAATAGCTAGTTTGGAATTCGATGTAGTCATGTTGGTATATTGGATGTTGTGGTTGGTTGGTACATTTGATAGCCTAATCTGGTATATTTGTTATTTGTCAGTTCAATTGATGGTATGGATGACAAGTATGTTTTGTGTTATTATATTGATGGTCTGGACTGTATGTTTTAATTATAGTATTTATACTTACTGTTGTATGTCTGAGCTTTCGTTCATTTATTTCGGGTTATATGGTTGGTATGTTGGTGGTATGGTGTTAAGTACAGTATACTGGTGCAGATGTTATGAGTGGCATGTAATTTTTGATATGGTTTTTATTAATGTCAGTGTGGTACTGTATGTTTTATTGATATTTTTGTCGTATGCTTGAGCTACGATCGATGTTACTCGTGGTTTAGTATAAGGTGAGTAGTGTCCCCCGCGATTTGAATTTGATTGTTCTATGCCTAATGGTTGCAAAAATGGCAGTCAGCATTGTGAGTAGAATGTCTTGGAGTATAATTTATCACATTTGTTAGTTCAAGTTTGGGCGGGGTGTGGTAAAATACAATCTCAACTTAGTGTTATGTTTAATGGTTCGCCAAATATTTTGGCTATGTTTATAAAAAGTCTTGGAACACAACATGACATCTTGATCATTGAGGGAGTTGCCTACTATCTGCCTTTAAGATGTCTGTATGAAATTACTTTAAAAGTGATGGTGTAATGTGACTTGACAAATGGCCTTGTTTGCTATTGGGTGTACTAAGTGGTGGCTATATCCATGATTGTTTCTAAATGACCTTAAACTATGCTTATAAGTGTGCAAAGGGACTCACAAATTATTTTATACTGTGGTCACGAGCATTGCCAATGATATGAATTCCATTTCGGAGAAACATACTTTTAAGAGAGTTTGAGGCATAATGCATTGTTAGCCTTTTTGGGTGGCGAGAGATGTATCCAAGATTTTAATTTAGCACCTCTGACTTTAACACATCTGAAATGGTGGGCAACTATGCTTATGAGAATGTTTAAGCTATAATATGTCATTGTCTTGTCGAGTTGACGAGTGTTACATAAGACAACAATTTGGTAACTAAAACTTTAATGGGTTGTCAATTTTAGAAATTATAGTTATAGGAGGGGTTAGAGCCTAATATATGAATAAAATATTTCTATGATCAAACATTATACCTACATAACAGATTTCCAGAGAATAATTCTGTTGGTTCATAAGTAACAGACAACTATGCCTATAAAATGTCGCAAGTAATATCGTGTCAAACCTACATTCTTGGGTTCATAAATTATGACTACATACTGGATTTAAGGGCTCAGCCCGAAAAGTCCGAAAATGATGTCCAACCATGCATATAAAATGCCGTAAGCCTTTAAGATGCACAAATTTAAATCTAAGGAACACAAATTATGATAAAATATTTTTCAGATGAGTAACCCAAACTGTTAGAAAATTATAGTGAACTTAACTTATAAAGGTCTGTGGGTCTTATTACACCATACATTCTCGTGGTCGCAAATAATGCTCGTGTACTGCATTTCAAGTGCATTGCCCAAATGGTTGGTAGCTAACTATGTAAAATACTGTTGGCCTTATTATGTAATAATTATATTACTAATATTAAAAAATTATACCTATATATTCCATTTCAAGGGTCTAGCCCAAATGGTTCAGAAAAGTTATCGAATTATGCATATAAAAAGATTTAATGTCCACCAAGTGTTCCCGGTATTTTTTCGCCAGCATGATAATTATTCCACCATATAATATGTTAGTGCTGTGGTAGTGCCGGTTAGTGCCAAAATTTCCATGCTGGTGCTATAAAATATCTGCTTTTATAGCCGATTTCCTGTTCCTGACTAGCTAAATGAAGAATATTTTATATAAGATTACGTAAAGAGAGGAAGGAAGAGAGAACGTTGGTTTTGGCATTACCACCGTGACAACAAGGCCTTACAGCCTCTATGTGACGTCACTGGCTACATTACATTGTTTTGGAATAGGTAAAAAGAAAACGGTAAAACAAAATGAGCAGTACTGAATAACAAAAAATGTTGCTTCTTTCAAACCGCAAATAGACTATAAACTTAGTGGGCTATACAGGAGAGGAAGTAAGGGAGAGGGGGTGAGCGGAGTTGGAACAAGTGCAGCAGACTTGGAAGCAAACTGCTGATGCCCTAGATATTGGAGCCCGTTGTTAGAAGTGGCGAGCGAGGGTGGATAGGATTTAAAAAAAGGGGGATGGTGAGTTGGGTAAATAAAATTCAATCTAGAAAATTCCTGTAACAGTTTTAATTGTAGAGCACTAATAAATAAATTTCGCCTGTGACCAGCACTAATGGTAGCACTAACCGTTACAGCATTGAAATTAAATCACCAGTTAGACATACTTACAGTCTCCAAAGGCTACTGCGAAAATGTCCTTGAACTTTGGATTCCAGCATAAATAAGTAACGGCCGACGTAGCGAAATCCTCAAACACAAAAGACCAAAGGTTCATAAATCTTCCTTTTCCTTGCTCATCATCGGGCGGCATTTCCAAATCTTTGGCATCTGAAAAAAATGTATAGGCGTATATATCATATTAAGATCACCAAATATCGAGGATAAGAAATTGTGAGGTTTATCATCATTAAATAATAATACACAAATTTGACATTATTATTGTATGGCCGCGTAATGATTTCGAAGACGTAACACAACTACCTGTCCCTCTCTGAATTTGCTTCACGTTTTGCTTATACTGAGAAAACTTATCAAATACTGTAGCGATAAACCTTCTACAATATTGACACAGAGGCAGCAACCAGATGTGTTGTTGTCATCATGTAAGTATTGCCAAAATAGACAGTATTAACAGACTTATGTATTGTGGACGAACGTCTTATTGTAACAGCTTAAAGACTGTAATTACAGTGTAGTTCAAACAACAGACTACTGTGTTCCTGATTCAGAATATACGGTTCATTCAAGGACAACGACAATATTTGATTCTTCCTGCGACTGTGAAATTATACTACAAACGTTTTTTTCTGCTACCTTGAAACCCGATCGTAGAATAGTTACTTTGCAACATCTCTTTGGTTTTTGGATGTGCTGACTAAGGTTCTAAAGATGCGGTGTTTGATGTCGTCATTAATTTTACCTGTATTTTAAGTAGTTCTTAAACGCAGACAACAAACTCACATTTAAAATAGATCTTTAAAGTGTTAGCGAAACTAATAAATATGGGAAATTAACATGTTATCTACAGTAGGGTGAATGCATTCTTCAAGGAAACCTACTTTCGTGTGACATTTATGGCCGAGGTTAAGGCAGGCTCCAGATTCAAATCTCATGCAAGTCATGATCATACGAGTGTGCTGTTGATTATTTTAGATTTAAGCCTTTATGGCCCCCAGAAGGATAGGCCTCGCGGATATTGGAATTACAAAGCGAGTCAGTATGTATCCAAATTGTAGTTGACTGTGTCCTTGATTAATGGCTTTGTGGAATGTGTGTTATACGTAGTCATCCACCTTTCGTGGCCATGAACTAGAAGATTTTAACAAAATAGTAAACTTAGATAACTTAACTTTTTTAAAATTCAGAATACATGGGAACGTAAATAACATTTAAGAAAATCATCTAGTAAAAGAATACACAAATTTATAATAAATATTAATTATAATTTGACAATATTTTTAATGTAGAAGGTTTAGTCGTTTGGCATTTCAGCACTACCCCATGCTGATATCTCCAGTATGACCCTCGATGAGTACAACCCCACGCAAAGAGGAACTGCGATGCTGAAAGTGCCATGGCTGCAAACAAGCACATCACCATAAGTGTAATTTATTGTCCTCTCCTCTCACCAGCCAGGACTCCAATATTCCCTTCATCATCCCTCCATATACTCGCATATGCTGGAATACAGTTATGAGATTATTTGTTTCGACCATCCACGAATACGTAAAAAGAAATGAGTCTGTTTGGGAGCCACTATTTACAATACGCGTTGTCCCAGCCGGTGGCTGATTTTCTGGTTATTTTATTTCAGCCATGTTCATTCGGGAAAACGAAAATATGTGGGCTATGTATAACTTTCATTAAATATGCTGACGAAATTTAATAATCAATACACTTAGTTAAAAACCCTTACGTGCCTAAATACAGATGTTAATTCCATGCATTGTGAAAAGGGAATGCCACAAATATTTTCTATTAATTATTACTCCTAGAATTTTCTTTCTAGATATATTTATGCAAACTAAAAATGATCAGATTTTAAGAACTTTTTTACCATCAAGTAAGTAGTATATAAATGGCCACGTATCAGAATAGGATTCGGGATTCACCTGCCAGTTTTGTTAATGTCACAGGTGGAGGTCGCGCTCGGTGGCCCGAGGCAGCCATATCATCGACAAAACTAATTGGTTTACCCCAAAACTCAGTTCATATACGAATGATTTTTCTTCAAATTACTTTTTTCAGCAAAACAATTGTTTAAAGAATAGAAAAATTGCCCTATCGATTTATCATAGAGAAAAGTGTACTCGAGGCACCTAAGTGCGAGAGTAAAAAAGTCCTAATAGGAGCAAGTGCATTTGAGACTTTTAGGGGAATGAGTCCACACAGCAATAGAAGTGGATTTGAGGCATCGAGCCAGATTCAGCCGATCAGCGGTGATGGCCCCAGCCAACATCATGCACCATTCTCCCCCACACCCACCTCTACCTTCCCTTATTCTCCCCCCTCTCTCTCACACTCACACACACACATACACGCCCTCCTAATCGCCAACCCACCCATCCGCACATCCAATTATAGAATTTAAAAAATTTAAGATCGAAAAAATTCTAAAAATCGAGGAACATGTCACGTTACTGACTTCAACCCCCATGTTGAATGTTGGTGACCTTGACCATGAACCAAGTGACCTTGAACTCGACAAATCGAGAAAAAAAATGTAAAACTTCAAAAAATTTCTTAAAAATCGAGATATTACGTTGCTGATTCCGACTCCCATTTTGGATGTTGGTAACCAAGAACTTGGCCCCAGTGATATTTAGCACTAGAAGTAGAAAGAAAATCTTACAAAATTGAAAAGAAGATTTTAATCAAGGGAGGAATTTCACTGCTGGCCTCGGCCTTTATGTTGAATGTACTTGACCCTGACCGTGGTCCATATTAATTTTATCTTGGAAAAATAGAATGGAATGCAAAAATGTATAACTAGGTTGTATGTGTGTGGCCTTGAGGATTCGATTTTCGTAAAGATGGCAAAGCAATTTCACTCCCTGGTACGACGATCAGCATGCCACTGAACCCTCCTCCCTTCTGTAATTCGTTGGCTATATAACTGGCCAATCCCCCCCCCCCCAACTCGACTCATGAAAAGCGATTTATTTATTGGCTTTACCTAACACATATACCGTCTCCCCCCCCCCCCCTTATCCAAACCACACACACACCTACAGTCTCTCCACTTCAAGTCCATAAATCGACCCCCTCAACGTTTATACATGCCACCAACTCACCATCAGACCTTCCGCCACCTTACCTTAACTCACCATGGCTGGATACCCTGACCATATACCCTCGCCATCAACCAACCACAAGACCCTCAATCCCTCTCACTGCCCGAACACTTACCCCTCCACACTAACTGTCTACACACAAACACTTCCTCTCAACCCAGTTAGTTTTCACCACTCCATAAACACACTAATTGCTTGAGCAATTAGTCGGTTCCACTCCACCCTCACCAGTAAGTTGCAATAACGCATCTGATTACACATGTAATTTCAACTTCTCTCCACAACTACTGCAATATCATGCAGCCTCGGTCCCACACAACAATCCACTCAGCCAGCTCCATTTACTCACTATAGTTCGACTTCTTCCCCTATAACAGTATATTGAATAGACTACTTAATTCTTAGGCACCTAGCACTATCTCGCCATCCCTCGTAGTTGTTTCAGAACATGAGACTACCATTACTAGCTGGCCATATCAAGGGACCATACCGAACAATCATACTAACCAAAGACTCAACCACACGAGAATTACTCCACACAAGAATTATTCCACCAGAGAATTACTCCACCCGAGAATTACTCCACCTGAGAATGACACTACCTGAGAATGACCTTACCCATGACAAACTCCTGCTGAGACCAACTCCTGCCAAACTGTCTGGATCAATGAACGAGACCAACAAGCAAGACCGCCCGGTCATACGAATCATATATGCCAACAGGCGGTGACATCCAATCTGAAAACAAATCGCATAGTAACCAGTCTCATTTCCTGACCTCCTCCTGCAAAACTTCGTAAAACTTCGCAAAGAAATGGTAAACCATTTTACCCACTGCGATCATGCAGCAAACCGAGTAGTGGCTATCGGATATTCTGAGAAGTGCTTCGCGAGTCATGTTGTAAACCAATATCCCTCAAAGTATGTCGCTATTAACTTGAACAATATTGACCAGCTGTACCAGCATTGTAAATTCACCTGCATAACAGGAAAACCTTTATTTGTGTACATTATACAGCCTCACCAATACATCATTACCAATGCCCCCGGTACGTTGGTGCTATGTTTCGTTAACACGTCGCTCAGTAAAGAAATTCCATTCACAACAGCTGGTAGCATTGAAGTTCATGTTCCTTGCGGCTGTAAATTAACGCCAGGACAGTTGACACTCGTATAAGTGGCCCACATTTGTGATACCAGGAGCCCGGCGCTGCCAATTTCGCACAGAGTTCAACAAATTCACTAGCTGAAACAAAATAACTTTCAGGTCAAACAACTGAAATTAGAGGAAGGAATTTCGTTTTATACATTAAACGACAGCCTCAATGATGAATGAAAAATATTACATGCGGAGCCTGCCCACATTAGAATATACGCAAAGTAATCTCGCTCCTTTACAGTTTCAGTCACGAGTATTTTCTGTACTGTCACAGGAGCATTCCAACTACATAATTATGGCGACGATCGTAGATCTCATTATAGCCCTCACTGTCATACATTATAAAGTGGTCAAGACAGCAATGTTATTAAATAAGGCAGTTCAAACTACCTAGGCTAACTCTGTATGTGTACTTATGTTTTGCTGGCACACTTAGCTAACGTACTTCAGGAATGGCCAATAATAATTTTCACACGCGTACAGCACACAAGTGGCTTTGCGATATATCCCTGCTAATAACGTAACTACATGGTAGCAGATTATTATAAGAGGCCGTATTCAGAATCGGAACCCGATAATGTGAATTATATTCTCAAGGCTTATGCACAGCACTAATTTACATGAGCGCAAAAACTTGCAACTGATATCATATGGCGCACCACACGTATATCAGGTAACCTGACACTTGGTATTCGCATTTAGAATCAGCGGGTGGCAACCATGTTTTCTGCACGAGGCAGAACCAGTAGCGCAATCTTGAAGAGTGACTTAGAATGTGCTTACACGTCATGACACGTGAGAGGCTACGATTGCAATTTCAAGCCAGCAAAGGGCAGTAGCATACTACAACGCCGTAAGTTAATTCAATGTGTTAGATCTAGAGATCATTGTTAGGCGGAATTCTTCAGTGCGGCGAGAACGCCATAACTTTAATAAATTATCTACCAAATAGGGCCCCATGTAACATTGTTCAGCTTTTACACCTTGTAATTACTTTCATTTATTGACCATAATTAGTATATATAATTAGAGATTCAAGACTGATATGTAATTGATATTTGTATCATTTTTCAAAAAATTGCTCCTGTCAAACACTAGTACTATTTGTTGTATATAACTATTCCACTACAACCATAACCCGGCGCTATTAGGTCAATTATTTCATTATCTGTACCATCATTCACACACCATAGTGGGACTATTGTGGAATGTTGACCAAAAGTCGGTGCACCGTTCAACCCAAATCCTAGTAGCTCTGTGGTCGGCGCCGGATACATTTTTCTTTATAACATTATATGGGGGTTAATTATCTGTGCCCTAACACACTCCTTCCTCCTCCATGGTCAACATGAAACAAAATCTCTGTCAGTAGTTAAATATTACCTAGCCGGCACAAAATTATTGTACGTAATAAGTGTCACATTGCAAATTAATGTATCACATTTTGTTTACACATTGGACAGAACAATAGACAGTGGGTCATGTAAATACAATAGCACTTCACTAAAACCACCCCAATATGAGACATTATCGAAATGATACGTAAGATTAGATTAAGTTCATTAAGTTTTTCAATATTTACATTTATAACCAATGTAAATAAAACAATTTTAGTTGTTAAGTGGACTATTCCACACCATAGTACAAAACAATTCTAGTTGCATAACTCAACGAAGATTTATGTATCTTTCACCAAATGTAGGTAATTCAGTTTTATAGTTTTATTGCACATGATATCGACGCTTACCCATCTCATAACATCGAATGTTCTTATTAATCAACATTTAAATATGCACAACAAAAGATCAGTAATATGTTTTAAGCCTATCTGTAACACTACCCCAAACTTCACGTAACTCACAACGCCCTAGAACCAGTGCGTGAGGACACTCATAATTTTATTACCCTATCGGCTTCCGCGAGGTTAAGAAGGCTCTCTCCGGCGGATCATTGGTTCTGCACACTACAACGTTGGCCCAGACTTACAAGGTACATTCCCCCACATCATCCGGCCCCAGGTTTACTCATGCGAGGACACACAAGTTTTTTTTTTAGAAGGAGGGCCATGCTGTGATCGTCACAGGCAAGGGTTGCCAGGCCGAGTTCTAATGCTGGGAGGAAGCTGGCCTCGGCAACTAGAGTCCTGAGTTATGAAAACAGCGGGGGAAATGATTACTCAAACAAGGCCAGTCACCAGCGTATACAAGGGGCGAGTGGTGGTAGTTCGTGACCATATTGTTTCCGTCCATACCAGAGGCCCTTCCCGAGGTGCTGCTGCCGAGAGGACCGCCACCCTTGCGATCCGCGATCGACGCCTGGAGGAAGCCACCGTTGAGAGAGCCTCAGCATAGCCGCCGACGAATTACACGGTAATTATATATCCCGTTTGGGCTTCCCACATTGCGTGAAGTGAGAGACAGCAATGCCGACTCCAACAGCTCCTTAAATGCATTATTAATTTAGAATAATCTGAATTCTGCACTCCTGATGTAAAGCTATTAGTATCAGTACATGAAGTATTGCTGTATATGCGACGCCCCTTATACGTCAATGCTTGTAATAGAATTACTGTTAATAAAAGTAGTATTTTGTATAAAGTGTCTTGCCATTACTGAGCTTCGCATAACCCCTTAACGAATGTGAGACCATCTGGTGAAAGCTGGGTCACGGCGACTTGCTCTTATACAATGCGATTGAGTTTTGCTAGGCGTACCGTTCATAAAGTCGAGTGCAGCACCTAACACGCATCCAGTAGAGCTCGAGACACACAAATGCTAACATGTGCCTATGAACAGTTTCTACGTAGACTAGGGTTGAAAATGAACAGGCATGGAAAATGAGAACGTATTGAATGTAACCTAGTGGGAAGAATTCGACAACATTACCGAAAAGTTCAGCTGCATTGCTTCCACAGTATATGAGGTTCGAATACCGCTACAGCATCAAAATATTTACACCCTACCTTCGAAATCATTCATGCACATCCGTGGTACGCTGACAAAAGAGGATGGGACCCACCCCAAGACCACAGTGTTCGTTTGCGACGTTATACTCCACTTCATGGAATGAGTAATGAATGAAATTATCTTGTTCCTATTGGCAAAATGCAGGATGTGGGATCAACAACTTCCATAAAAAAACTACATCTTGCCCATGCCTAACAAACTTGGCATGATAAAAATTGTAAGCTCAGAAATGGAAGATGGCTACAAAGTTCCCATCTTCGCAGAAGGCAAGTTCGAGGTGAATGTGCCACTATCGATGCTACTTGTTTTCGCAGAAGCTTATAGGAAGATAATAATAGGAGCCAAGCAAGAACTGGTGATAATGTTAGCCACCTCGAATCTCGTTGCAATGTTGGGAGCTGGAGATAACCTGCAGCTTGTCGCTGTAACCCTTACCAACATGGAGTCGTTTGTTCAACACATGACTCCGAGCACTGGAGAATGCTACAGGCTACTGAAATATGTCAAGAAAGAAAAAATCATCGACATAACCTTCAGGAGTTTAAGTTAGGTATCTTGTCCGGTCCTGTCATCTACCACGAGGAACCACTGGGTCGTGAAGACATCTTCAAGCTTGGAGAAACTCTGTTATGTCGTACTGGCATTTCAAACGAGCAAGCAACACGTTATCTTGGCAGACAAATCGACCTTCGACCACTCCAAAGTCCTGAATGTGAAATATTTTTGAATAGCAAAAGCTATCTGTACGTGGATTTCAACACCTCCTTCGAATAAGAAGGATTTGCGTTGGCATATTATGTGTATACTCAGTTTCAAACCTCCTACTACGGTGCGAGTCCTACCCTGTCCTGAGCCCAGAAAGATTCCGTGAAACTGCGCCATTGCCGGTCTTCGATATGTCCGAACAAACCAAGCGAGTTAAAAATGGCGTGGTGGATTGTTATATAGAGATTATTTCCAAGGAAAATGTGCCTGCGAACACTATTGCCTACTGTTTGATTTTGCACTACAGAGTAGTGAGCTGCGACTGCTTTTTGGGACTGGTGAACATGGTGAACTAAGCATATATAAACGGATTGATCACTACTTCTCACCTCAGTTTGTATCAGGATGTATTGTAATCTGCAAGGCTTCCAGAGCCAGAGCAGCTACGTGCTCAAGGAGATCGCAGTGACCTACGACGATGGCAAAACGCACACATGCTCCGCCTGCCCCCCGTGTTTGTGGAAACTCTTAGACGAGAAAAACAAGAAGACAAACGATTGGCTGACCAAGTAACATCACGGCCTGGGGTGGGACGAAGGCAAGAGATTCCATACCATCAGGTGGGAAACGTGCTGCGCGACTTGCTGATGCAGTACCCGCAAAGACTTGTTTAAGTGGCAGGACCCGAGCAGAAGACATAGCTGAGGGACTTGTCCAAAAACTAAGTTGAATTCATCGATGTGAAGTATGAGTATGGTTGTCCTTCGTTTCGCAAACTGCCAAAACTTTACAACAACCATCACGGACATGTCTGTGACAGGTCAGAACGTGTCTAGACATGTGCATGGGGAAACACACAGCTGTGCACAAATTGTGTGCGTCGTCCTTATACCATGAATTGGCAAGTTATGACTATACACGAAGTCACCTGAAATGTAAGAGTATTTTAGTTTTCATGTGGGGCACACCTGATCATCGTCCGTATTATGTATAATTGGGAAAAATCGTTGCACTCAGTTAGTCATCGCTTAGAGGTCTGATTGTCGCCATGGATCTATTTGGTTACTACGAACCAGTCGGTGGTGGTCCCACCATCGGCGAGGCCGAAGTCGTGGATCCTACTGCTAAGAGGCAGCAAGATCTGCAGTGCGGCTATGATGAGGTGGATGGTCCCACCATTGGCGAGGCCGAAGTCGTGGATCCTACTGCTAAGAGGCAGCAAGATCTGCAGTGCGGCTATGATGAGGTGGATGGTCCCACCATTGGCGAGGCCGAAGTCGTGGATCCTACTGCTAAGAGGCAGCAAGATCTGCAGTGCGGCTATGATGAGGTGGATGGTCCCACCATTGGCGAGGCCGAAGTCGTGGATCCTACTGTTAAGAGGCAGCAAGATCTGCAGTGCGGCTACATTGAGGTGGATGGTCCCACCATCGGCGAGGCCGAAGTCGTGGATCCTACTGCTAAGAGGCAGCAAGATCTGCAGTGCGGCTATGATGAGGTGGATGGTCCCACCAATGGCGAGGCCGAAGTCGTGGATCGTACTGCTAAGAGGCAGCAAGATCTGCAGTGCGGCTATGATGAGGTGGATGGTCCCACCAATGGCGAGGCCGAAGTCGTGGATCCTACTGTTTAGAGGCAGCAAGATCAGCAGTGCGGCTATGATGAGGTGGATGGTCCCACCAATGGCGAGGCCGAAGTCGTGGATCCTACTGCTAAGAGGCAGCAAGATCTGCAGTGCGGCTATGATGAGGTGGATGGTCCCACCATTGGCGAGGCCGAAGTCGTGGATCCTACTGCTAAGAGGCAGCAAGATCTGCAGTGCGGCTATGATGAGGTGGATGGTCCCACCAATGGCGAGGCCGAAGTCGTGGATCGTACTGCTAAGAGGCAGCAAGATCAGCAGTGCGGCTATGATGAGGTGGATGGTCCCACCAATGGCGAGGCCGAAGTCGTGGATCGTACTGCTAAGAGGCAGCAAGATCTGCAGTGCGACTATGATGAGGTGGATGGTCCCACCAATGGCGAGGCCGAAGTCGTGGATCCTACTGCTAAGAGGCAGCAAGATCTGCAGTGCGGCTATGATGAGGTGGATGGTCCCACCATTGGCGAGGCCGAAGTCGTGGATCCTACTGCTAAGAGGCAGCAAGATCTGCAGTGCGGCTATGATGAGGTGGATGGTCCCACCAATGGCGAGGCCGAAGTCGTGGATCGTACTGCTAAGAGGCAGCAAGATCAGCAGTGCGGCTATGATGAGGTGGATGGTCCCACCAATGGCGAGGCCGAAGTCGTGGATCGTACTGCTAAGAGGCAGCAAGATCTGCAGTGCGACTATGATGAGGTGGATGGTCCCACCAATGGCGAGGCCGAAGTCGTGGATCCTACTGTTTAGAGGCAGCAAGATCAGCAGTGCGGCTATGATGAGGTGGATGGTCCCACCAATGGCGAGGCCGAAGTCGTGGATCCTACTGCTAAGAGGCAGCAAGATCTGCAGTGCGGCTATGATGAGGTGGATGGTCCCACCAATGGCGAGGCCGAAGTCGTGGATCCTACTGCTAAGAGGCAGCAAGATCAGCAGTGCGGCTATGATGAGGTGGATGGTCCCACCAATGGCGAGGCCGAAGTCGTGGATCCTACTGCTAAGAGGCAGCAAGATCTGCAGTGCGGCTATGATGAGGTGGATGGTCCCACCAATGGCGAGGCCGAAGTCGTGGATCCTACTGCTAAGAGGCAGCAAGATCTGCAGTGCGGCTATGATGAGGTGGATGGTCCCACCAATGGCGAGGCCGAAGTCGTGGATCCTACTGCTAAGAGGCAGCAAGATCAGCAGTGCGGCTATGATGAGGTGGATGGTCCCACCATTGGCGAGGCCGAAGTCGTGGATCGTACTGCTAAGAGGCAGCAAGATCTGCAGTGCGACTATGATGAGGTGGATGGTCCCACCAATGGCGAGGCCGAAGTCGTGGATCCTACTGTTTAGAGGCAGCAAGATCAGCAGTGCGGCTATGATGAGGTGGATGGTCCCACCAATGGCGAGGCCGAAGTCGTGGATCCTACTGCTAAGAGGCAGCAAGATCTGCAGTGCGGCTATGATGAGGTGGATGGTCCCACCAATGGCGAGGCCGAAGTCGTGGATCGTACTGCTAAGAGGCAGCAAGATCTGCAGTGCGGCTATGATGAGGTGGATGGTCCCACCAATGGCGAGGCCGAAGTCGTGGATCCTACTGTTAAGAGGCAGCAAGATCTGCAGTGCGGCTATGATGAGGTGGATGGTCCCACCAATGGCGAGGCCGAAGTCGTGGATCCTACTGCTAAGAGGCAGCAAGATCTGCAGTGCGGCTATGATGAGGTGGATGGTCAACTGGGGACCGATGGACATCGTCATGATCCAGAGACTGTTGCTGCCTTTAGCAAGAAGCTAATACTTACAATCATTCAAGAACTGCTTAGCCTTGCATGTGATAGTCTCCTAAAGTAGAGAACTACAGTAACTAATTTTCTTAAAATTATAAGTATATTTTTATTGACTGTGTACTGAATAAAGAGTGTATGAAAATATTTTTGTGTAATTTATTAATTTTTGCCTTTCGTCATTTCTTTACAATATTTTTAATTTCATTTCCTCTTAAATGATTTCTTAATGATAATAAATAATTATTTTTTATAATTTTTTTAAGGTCTTCAATTTTTATGTAAGTGAATAGAGAATCATCAGTTCTGGGGTTGCTCCAGTATTTCTGATTTCTGAGCAGTACGATGCAGCATGTTTTCTCGGTGATCTCCTTACATTCCAGACAAATGTAGAAAAATCATTCTGGTGTTAGCTGATTTAAAAAGCAACATTTTCTGCAATTATTATCCCAGTATGTGCATTTTCTGGAATTATTTTTTAATTTTCTGAGTTTTACTACAACATACGCGATATTTAAAACCTACTAAATTTCAAACCATGGTATAGTGTAGCACCTGTGACACACATAATAATACTTATTTACGTACACACTGTGGCCATTGCAGCGAACTTATTCACCTGTAAGGTCAATCATAGGGACAATACACCCTTGAGGTTGCAACGTAGCATCAACTCGCTATACCACAAACAAGTTACACTCCCTGCATTTAAAAAAAAAGTATTGGGTACCCGGCTGTCATCACTGCCAGTAAAAGGTGCACTGTTAATATTTGTAGTAGAAATAAAAAGATGAAGAATTCATGTCGAATTTGAACCTTGTTTATTCTGGACAGTCGAGTACACTACATGCACATCAGTATGATGGAAATCTCCACATGACTCTTCTCCTTCGCATTCACACAGGTACAAAGTCACAGCAGCAGTCACATTAAGTTTAAGAATACATCTCGTCTAGCGAGGAAAAAAATTAGGAAGACGAGGGGGAGGAAAAAGATACCTCCCCCCTCGGCGCCTAACGACATCCTGCAACCACGGAAAACAATTAAAAATATGATTGTTTTTGAAGTCCAAAAGTATTGTTGACGAAAAAAGATTTAAGTTCAAAGAAAATTTCTGGTCCGCGGCACCTCTAGGGGCAGGCGAAATTCGTTCCACTCTTGACCTCTTGGTGGTTGTTGTAATAATGCGGAAGAGTACATGGCCAGCCACGCGCATCTCGGCGCCCGCAGCTAAACCTCACTTTCCGACAAAAGCTAAAAATACACACTTGGATGGGGCTCGTGGCCTCCTATTGGCTGCTCGTGACCACACGCTACTGCGTGTAAGCTGCAAGAGTGCTGATGGCATGGGAATTAAGAGAAATGTTTAATCTCAAAAGTTTCATCCCCTCGCTCTGAACCAAGGAAAAAAAAAGTGCCACGCAGTAGAGATAGCACTCTTATTAAAGCCTCGCATTAAACTGATAAAGCCCTTGCTTCTAAACCATGGCATGGAAGGAAAATTTTGGACAAAATACACTCAGTGACAAAATAAACAGAGAAATTTGACAAAAAGGGAAACTGAAAAACAATTAAAAAATCAATAAAATCCTGTATAAACTCAACGTTACAAAGTGTGTTGTGGTTTTATTTTAATTATTTGTTTTCAGATACTGAAAAAAAAAACGAAGAGGCACTTATTACTCAGTAACATCCATCCTGAACACGAAGCAGTGTTGTTAGGATAGGAGACTTGTAAACTAAAAAATGTAGTCCCCCATTTGTAAAGAACTGTGTAAGACAATGCATGTTGGTGGTCTTTGCGATTACTGGAGAATAAAATAGTACTCGGCATTCAATTTCTACATTATAATATTTTCTGACTTAGAGAGAAAGGGCTTTAAAAACATTACTGTTATGCGAAAGGTTTCCACCCGCCCGGTGAAATGACAGCTTGATCTCTCTCATAATTTATCTACAGTTAACAAATTTGTTTTTATTTGAGTATTTTATTAGTTCGTAGTAGGTGCCTTAAAATGTTGTCTACTGTAGTGTCAGCTGCTATATTTTTATAGGCTGCCATTTTATGTGAACATTGCGAAAAAGTGTTTACGTTGTAAAGTTTAAATTGGTTGGTTTAAAGAGTTTTGTTAATTGCATATGCCAGTAAATAAATGATTTCGTATTTGTTGCCGACATGTGATTTTATTGAAGTTATCATCCGAAAGTTGGGCACGTGTTTAGTAATTAAGAAGTAAACAGTAAGTTCGGGCATTTTAAAAATATTATGTTTTCTTTAATGTATTTTGGACTTTAAAGAAACCGTGTTTTATCTTAATTAATTTTATTGAATTTCTAACGATTTTTACATGAAAAGTTAAATTTTGCTGAACATGTTTACATTGTAGACCTACATTTCGTATAGCAGGAGGTTTAGAAATGTACGTGGCCTAACCCGAACCCCGCCAATAAAATGAACAGAATCCTAACTAGTATATTACGTGGGCACAACAAAAATAAAACAGTTTGGGAATGGCAACGAGCTTTAGTAGCCTAAGTATATATGTTGTTCGTTCTTCAATGCCTGTAATTTGATTCTTTGTTTTATTACTAAGATCGTTTTATCGACCGGTAGAACAGCTGTGGCGGAGGTATAAATCGTCACCGCACTTATTTTTGAGAACTGCCAAAATTTACTGAAGTTATATAAAACGGACTAAATGCATTGCAGAATGTTATATTCTAATATCAATGCAGCTTCGTTTATTGGACTTCAGGGCATGACAGCGAAAAGCTGGACATTATATGCTGTTTGATTCTCATAAGAACATTAATAATTAGGAGAATAAATTTCGTTGTATTAATAACATGTATGTACGACTCCCCGACTTTCATGTATAAAAGTAAGGTTCCCTCGGGTCGCGAGCAGGATAGGCTATTAACGATAAACTCTTTCAAAAGCCCTGTCCAAGATTTTACTTTTATGCACACTGTGTATTCTTGCAATATATGTTTGTCATGGGCATAATCACTTTGTTCATGTATCGGTCAAGTGAAATGCTTATTTGAATAGCTGGCGGTCTTTTTCTCGTTGATCTACCGTATCCAACATCGCTACATACTCACCTCGGTCCACCCTTATCGGCTCTCAAGACCTCGTTAAATTACACATTTTACTGTCTTCTCCAGCACCAATCATGATTTTTTTATCTTTTCTGCAACACGTCATACATGATCGAATATACTTGGGCGTAATATGTGAAGAGCCGCCCAACCTCTCGATAACATATTTGTCTATGTTTTCGCTAACCCTTAGTTTTATGGTTTCGTTGTCACTGTTTGGCCTCTGTAAAATACTTTTATGCAAAAAAAAACACAAAGAAAAATTCTGCTAAATATAATGGCAACTTGAGGTTAGATTCAAACCTATTACTCCCCAGCAAACACGGAAAATCCGAGCCAGAATTGGGCCGGTGATAGCTAGCCAACAAACTCCGGCCAGCCGATACCAGCCCGCTGACTTATGCCGGAAGAGGCCCGATGGAAATATGGACTGCTGGCTAACTGTTGGCCGACAGTGTTGGGCCTGCGATGGCTGTATGTCGTTCGATGCCGGGCCTACGATGGCTGGATGTTGTTACAATGCCGAGCCTGTGATGGCTGGATGTGCTACGATGCCGGGCCTACGATAGCTGGATGTTGTTACGATGCCGATCCTGCAGCGGCATGACGTCCATAAATAAGCAGTAAGCCAATGAAAAAAAACCTTAAATTTTTGATTAAAAAGTAAGTAAGTAACAATAATTTTCTTTTTACATATATTCATTTTATTTACTTCTCAGCACATAATATATTACGAAAATCTTCTACTTGCCGAGTGCGGGATTCGAACTCGAAACAAAGACTCTTAAGTTAACAGTCCAGCCTGCTAACCTACACACCACGGGTAAGCTGCTGATACTCTCCAGTAATTTAAAATATATCAGGACGGAAATTATTATAAAGGAATGTATAAATTCCGTGACAATATAAGAAATAATTTTAAAATACGGATTATTTAAAAACTATTTCTTCAGAGGCTTACAAACACAATAAATTTTGTTAGTTTTTAATATATCTGTCGGATGGTTGTACTAATGAAAAACATTTGAAAGTCGACAAATTCCATGGGCTACCAAGTGACACATATATAATAAAAAATAAACATGTTAACGGTTAACACACAGTCTCAAAAAAGAGATGCTATTAACAACTACCTAGCATCTTGCCTATTGGAAACACTTTCCAAAAGTTTGTCGGCAAAAAGACATCATATTCATAACTTTATTGTGATAAGAGCATTGTCCCCTAAACGTTACCAGGCCTGAATAAATAAGATAATGGCCAGCTTACCGAAAAGATATAAATGCTCTATGGGAATTGACCCAGAAACATTTTTATGATGCTTGTAACATGGTTGCTCTACGTTATCATGCCGACATATTTTCGGTGATATCCATCTGTTATCCTAAAAATACAGCAGGCCATTCATTGTCTTTTTTCTAACGGCTTGCAATATGTCTAAACAAAAGACATTACGCCGTTGTCAGATGACTAACTTCTGGCATTGAAACGATAGATGCGGCCAGCACACATATCAGGCGGACAATTTGCCGACAGGTTGTGTTTGCTGGGTCTGGCTTATTCTCCAGTCTTTAATTGCGTCTTTGTGCAGGTTACACGTCAACTGATACTACTTAGTGTTGAGTGGTTTTACAGAGATTTTGGGGCAGTATTTTGGCAGTTGTTCATGGCTCAGCCTGAATCTATTAAATTATTGTGCAAGGCTGTCAACTGTGAGGGTCAAGTAAAAAAAAAAAAAAAAAAGTTTGTTCGTGATAACTATAAACGTGTCGGTCAAAAGTGTTGGCATTTGATTGCCAGGTACCATGAGCATTTTTTTGACATTTTAATGGGTCTCTCTAGGAGAGGGTCGTGGCCATGACATCAGCAATATTGTGGTATAAATTGGCGACCTGTTGAAAACATTCATTACTATTATAACACAGTATTTTGAGATATCCTGAGCCTTAAAATAAGGCATGCTTATTACATTGAATATTGTTTTCAAGCATTTAATAGAGTTTTTATGTATGCTATTTGTCATATCTACACTACCTAATTTTATATGTCTTTTAGTGTAGGCTTTTGGTGTGATGGATGTAGTAAAAAGTGCTTCTTACATTCAGGGCCAAACTCGCAATACAGAACGTGGGCTTGGTGCAGCTGAGTAAGCAACACTACTCATGACATCACCAAATTCCAGGAAGTCGCGCTCCAGGATATTACCCCTGCTCCGCGATCTTAGTACGCCACTGTGCATAGTTGCGCGCATGCGCCATCATGGATGTTGTGCGGTTATCCCACAGCCAGCTCATGACGTCGTATACGTTCCGTCCATCTCAACCAAACATCTTTGTGCAGCATGCACCACCACACCACAGTCTCACGCCGCGATGCTAACGACTGTTCATACTAACTAACTAACTAACTAAGGTTTGGCGACAGCCGACATGGAATTTTTAATACTACCTGTAGGTCGCGCCGTTACGTTATTTCTTATAATATCTATTTTTTACAACAGCCGATCGGAGAGCCATTGAAATTAATGTTCGCCCACGGCGTATATTTTTTCTATTTTCTGTATATGAGACAGGCGTTTTCAAACAACAGCCGCAAATACAAATTAATTGTGTTCAACATTTTGGCAAAATATTTTCACAACGCAGCTCGGTTGTGAAACAGCGGATTTGTTTTCTTAAGATATGTTTTATGCAAGTATTATGCCATTTTTTATTTAAGACGACCCTTAAAGGCAAATGGCAGTATTTCATACGTACTTCGAGTAAAGTCTTAAAAAGCATAAAAATATGCACACATTAAAAGTAAGCACTATACTCTTGGCAATAACTTACCTCATTTACTTATAGTATATGATTAAATAATGCCTCATAATTAAGTGAGAGGTATTAAAATACATTTTCAATGGGAGGGAATAGCCTGATAATGACTCACATTCAAAACCCAGGATTATTCTCAACCTGTAGATACCAACTGTTACAGAATTTATTCATGATCATATTTACCGGAGAATTTCCAAAGAATTTACATTATCTCGTTTAATGTTGCTTACAATGCTAGATTAGATAAGTTTTTAAAGCTATTTAGTTCCATAATATTTTTTACGTCGCGCATTAACAAAATTCAAGGTTCGTGACCAACAGTTACCTGATTAATTAACTCGCAAAACAAAAATAAAAAAAGGGCAAACACTTTACACAGCCCGTTCCGAATTCAATCAGGACAACATATTTGATACACTTCTAAGCAATGTAAAAATCCACCCAACAAGAAAGATATAAGTCACCTACACCGTGACCAACAGTTAAATTCACCACTAATACTAAATATACTTTCTTAGAAACTTTTTAAACTGCCCACCTTCTTATATCATGGACTTCATATTTTCAAGGGAATAGCCTTTGTATTAAAATTACGTTCCAAAAGTACTCTGAAAATTGGTAACGGTACATGAATTAATTTAATCCACGAATTCGCACACTTCTAAATAAAAAAAATATTTTTATGTTAACCTGGTACGACCTGATCAAATGTTGGATTATTTTAGCAGTATGACAAAAGTGTAGCTTCGATGGTGTGGGGATAATGGTTTGATTATTTGATTAGTTTGTAAGAGTGGTGTGGATTGATGAGTTATTTAGTTAGTATGAGAGTAGCAGAATGCTTAGCTGGTATGGTTGGTTTGTATGATTGGATGGTATCTGGGAATTAGGTCTGTTTAGTTAATAGCATGACTGAGGCAAGCTAATGTCATGGTGAAAGGTATGATATATGTTTTGGTACTCAGTACCATTCAGTAATCGATATGGTTGTTAAGTATGCTGGAGGTATGTTACCTGATAGGTTTTGTAAGAGTAACTTTATGTATGGCTGGTATAATTAACTGGTTTGTTGGTTGATAGAATGATTTATATTAATGTATGGTATGCTTGAGGGTTGTCACCTAGTATGTTAGGTTAAGTTAATGACGAGAGAAATAAAATAAAATATATTCAAAGATCTTACAAAATGGTTAGGCTAAGTGAAGTAAGGTTAAGGGGTTGGTGTGTGTGGGAAAAAAAAAAGAAATCCTAGCATAGGGGTAGGAAATATGCCATGTTCAACAGAGGGTATATAAAATGGTTCTAAGTTCAGTGTGAGTATTAAAGTACATACATGTAAGTACTTAAGGCTGGGATATAAAAAAAAATTACATGTACATAAAAAAATTGCTCCTTTTGTTACTTAATTCAATATGACAGTGGAAAGCATGCGACTAATCGAAAAAGTGTGAATAATCAACATTCATTATGTTGCTTTATCATTCGACTTTAAAACACAAGTCCGAAATTATATAACACTTGGTATAAAATTACTAATACATTTATATGCTTATAGAAATCCAATATGGCGCTAGTCATAGTAACATATTCATATTTTCCGATGGAATATTCTTATGTCTAAAAAATACGAATCTGTAGACATGCACTCGATACACTTTGTAAAAGTTAAATAAAGTTCCTAAAAATTATACAAGTTAAATATCTGGGAAATTAAAAAACTTAAAGAATAATTATGCCTATATCAGAAAAATATATGTAAGTTAAGAAAATGCTTATAAAAATATTGATATGTAAATAAATAATAAAATATTTAAAAATTATATTAGTTAAAACGTAATTTATTTAATGAGAGACGAGATATTTTTTCATTCACAAGTTAATATACTCCTTATAAGCCCTTGTCCCAGCACATGTCGCGATAGCCAAATGGTCTTAGTCATTAGTCTGGACACCCAAGGTCCGGCAGTTTGATCACACACCATCCCAGATGGTGTTTTGTGTCGTAAAAAAAAGCAGCGGCCCGGATGGCCAACTCTAGAATTGAGATAGTGGTCGAATAATCGAACGACTCGCATGCCACCTAGTGGCCAACACTAGAACTAGGATGGCAGCACTCCTAGCAGCTAATGCCAGAACTAATGTGGGGAAAAAATGACAAACGAAATACCTAGATGGCAGCTCCCATGTAAATGTAAACGAAGATAGCATTGGAGCGAATGCGACATATCGAATAAAGGTTGAGAAACAAATTACAAAAGAAAAACAAATATGGCGGCCTCTAGCATCACCCAATGTAAACAAAGTTGGCGGTGGAGCGAACGTGACGAATCCAACGAAGATGGGAAAAAATTACAAATGAATGATAAAGAGAGAGAGATATAAAGAAAGAAAGATAAAAGCAAGTAAGGAACAAGGAAATACAGAGACAAGGAAAAGAAAGAAAAGAAATAATTCAAGGGGAAAAATGGGAACCATCGGAGAAAACCCTCGGAGTGCAATAGCATGAAAAAATGGTGGCGTATCGGCTAAAAAGATGGCGATGTACTGGCTACCAACATGGCAGTGTAATACATACCAACATAGCGGTATACAACATGGCGGACGCGTGACTAGATTGACAGCAGGGAGTCCAGGAATCCAAGATGGCGGCCGTTGCCCCTAGCGCCTTGTGCATCCAGCTAAAACTGTTGCCACTGAACATGCCATTCTCTACTACTCATGCTATTCTTTAAATATGATTTACTCATATATAAATATATATTATATATTATATATAAAATCTGAATTAATTTTTGGCATTACATATAACTAAGCAAAAAAAGTCAAATTTAATAAATATTTATAGCTTTATTCTTTGGATCCGCGCACTATAATTACCGAGGTATTGTACAGCCATGAAAATTAATAGCAATAAATTGATTAAATTGTTTAATTCCATATTTTCGTCAAAATTACGTAAATATTTCTTATTTGCTTTATCAGATATGTTATAACATTTAGAAAATCCATCACGAATTGTGTTCTCATTCACATTATTATCATTAAAACAATTACGTAAATATTCTAATAATTGTTTGGCAATTTCTTTATATTGATTTACATAATAATCTGCATGTTGTAAAAAGTAACAACGGATATAAATCAAAATCTTTCATGCAAGTTTCTCAAAAACTTTCTAAAACGGCAAATAAAAAAATTGAGTTTTCAATAAATTATGTGACAAATTTAATAAATTTTACAATGGTATTTTATATTTTAATTTCCTCTCGCCTGTATTTCCCATATGTCAATATAATAATTGTCAATTTTTTTTACACCAATGCAATTTAATGTGTTTTGAGAAAATATTTTAAGGACTTCAAATCTTGTTTTAATATTTCATTGGAAAATATATTTGACAATGAAGCCATAAATATTAATAAGTTAATATATATGATTTTATAAATTTTTTTAGAAGTAATTTGTTTTCTTCATTGTTTGATATTCAGTCTATGTTTTGTTATTATAATCTAATGATTTACAAATAGATATGATGCATAAAATGAAAGGTTTGAAAAAGATATATACTATGATTTTATTACATATGATGACAGTAAATATTATGACGATATTCTAGAAGATATTTTTTTGTAAATTCTGCTTTCCGAAACATCCAAAATGGTAATGCGCTTAAATTTTGTTAAAAATGCGGACTATTTTGAACGCATATTTTTTTTACGCTTAGAAAGTACAGTTTAATAAAATATTTTACAATGTTGCGAATTTTATTCATTCTTCTTTCATATACAGCATAAATAGCACTTTTCTGACAATTTCATGATACCTGCACTACTATTTTGTGAGCTTTTCACATTGTTTAGACAGATGCAGTGCTCCATAGGCAGTTAATTTACTTTAACCTTAAAAAGTTTACGGATGGTGATTACACGCCCAGAGTGAGGTTTTTTTCTACTCGGGCTAGGAACGTAACTATATTCAGTAAGCGAGAGATTGGCAGATGTACTGGTGTTTCACATTGTTCAGACAGATGCAGTGCTCCATAGGCAGTTACTTTACTTTAACCTTAAAAAGTTTACGGATGGTGGTTACACGCCCAGAGTGAGATTTTTTTCTACTCGGGCTAGGAACGTAACTATATTCAGTAAGCGAGATATTGGCAGATGTACTGGTGTTTCACATTGTTCAGACAGATGCAGTGCTCCATAGGCAGTTACTTTACTTTAACCTTCAAAAGTTTACGGATGGTGGTTACACGCCCAGAGTGAGGTTTTTTTCTACTCGGGCTAGGAACGTAACTATATTCAGTAAGCGAGAGATTGGCAGATGTACTGGTGTTTGACATTGTTCAGACAGATGCAGTGCTCCATAGGCAGTTACTTTACTTTAACCTTAAAAAGTTTACGGATGGTGGTTACACGCCCAGAGTGAGGTTTTTTTCTACTCGGGCTAGGAACGTAACTATATTCAGTAAGCGAGAGATTGGCAGATGTACTGGTGTTTCGCATTGTTCAGACAGATGCAGTGCTCCATAGTCAGTTACTTTACTTTAACCTTCAAAAGTTTACGGATGGTGGTTACACGCCCAGAGTGAGGTTTTTTTCTACTCGGGCTAGGAACGTAACTATATTCAGTAAGCGAGAGATTGGCAGATGTACTGGTGTTTCGCATTGTTCAGACAGATGCAGTGCTCCATAGGCAGTTACTTTACTTTAACCTTAAAAAGTTTACGGATGATGGTTACACGCCCAGAGTGAGGTTTTTTTCTACTCGGGCTAGGAACGTAACTATATTCAGTAAGCGAGATATTGGCAGATGTACTGGTGTTTCACATTGTTCAGACAGATGCAGTGCTCCATAGTCAGTTACTTTACTTTAACCTTCAAAAGTTTACGGATGGTGGTTACACGCCCAGAGTGAGGTTTTTTTCTACTCGGGCTAGGAACGTAACTGTATTCAGTAAGCGAGAGATAGGCAGATGTACTGGTGTTTCACATTGTTCAGACAGATGCAGTGCTCCATAGGCAGTTACTTTACTTTAACCTTAAAAAGTTTACGGATGGTGGTTACACGCCCAGAGTGAGGTTTTTTTCTACTCGGGCTAGGAACGTAACTATATTCAGTAAGCGAGAGATTGGCAGATGTACTTGTGTTTCACGGGTGTTCACTTTCAAGCTGGTAGAAAATTGAGAACTCACATTAATCTGTATGGAACGTTATATATATATATATATATATATATATATATATATATATATATATATATATATATATATATATATATATATATACACACACACACACACACACACACCCAAGAAAAAATATAATCCATCAAATTTATTTTGTAATTTTTTTCACGCCCTCCAATGGAGTTTACAAGGTTAAACAATTAATACAATTGTGTTTTGCATTAAGCGTTCATGAAGAATCTTATTGCAGTGGAAAAGAATAGTTACAAATTTAAGAGCGAAATCAATAGAGCTGTCATCTAAATAATTTGTTGCCGCATCTAATTAAAGTAATTGCGCAATGCAGCATTTTACTACATCCCGTTTTTCGACCAAATATTAAACAAAATGGCTACATATTTCGTTAATTTTCCACTAAAGTACGAAGAATAAATTGTGTTATTTGCGTAGTTCGAACCCAATACAAATTTTAAAAAATTTCAAATTTTTTTGAGAATTTAAATTTTCCATCTTTAGTTGCAAAACGAAGAACGTTCTGTACACATGCTTGAGTAATGCTATTTTCGGCATCAATTGTTAGTTGCTAAACTGTTGGCAGGCAGGTGAAGTGTTAAGGCCTGTGTACAATCGCGTTGACAAAAAACTTTAAACGCTAAACGTCACCATAATATAACTGGCATGTCTATAATCGACGTTAGCAGGAATAAAAATAAAGAGAGTTTAGGTGCATATATATCCAACTACACTCTCTATGTTATATATTATAAATATATATATATATATATATATACACACACACATATTTTTGTTGGTGTTTGAAATTTAAAAAGAACCTTTTGTGGAAAAAAAAAAAAAAAAAAAATGAAGAGAGAGAGAGAGAGAGAGAGAGAGAGAGAGAGAGAGAGAGAGAGAGAGAGAGAGATTCCGCAGACTTAATAGCTACACTCAATTATTTTTTAAAGCATTTTGCGTTATTTGTAAATTGATTTCTTATAACATTAACAAATAAATACGTACGGCGATAGTGGAGCTAACTGTTGCCAATTGTCTGTAATATTTGGGTTCACTTGTTTGTGATGTCTTGAATTCTGATTGGCTGGCGCAAAACGCAAAGACTCGAAAGTTTGCCAACTTCTACCGCGTTGCGTTTTACGTGTATCGGATATCAATCGATGTAAAAAAAAATTTCATAGCATATAAAGGATAATATTATTATTTTTACTTTCACAGAAAAGGAGATTTGCTTCCGAACGAAATTATCAAATATTCTTCTGGAAAAAATACAACTTAATTGTATTTTACAGTTACATAAACAAACATGTAAAAACAAAAGACAGCAAAAACAAAACACTGCACAGACTGCACAGCCTTGTGAAGAACTCGGGATGTACGAGTAAGAAAATGTGGAAGTTTAGAAGGCTGTACTGTAATTTCATCCATTCGTCTGTCAAAAGTGAAAGCTTGCCAAGGTTTTTGACTGACGGACGGATAGAACGAATGGCCACCTCTGATTCGCTGTTGGACACGTGATTGACCGGCGGACCCTTACCCAGAGCCATCTGCACGTCGACGTTCATGACGACCATTCTCTCGAGAACCCTGAAGGCCAGCTCCATGCGCTCCTCCACACTCGTGGGCTCTCTCCC